>VXBH01002515.1:138530-183962 GCA_013400035.1 Rynchops niger | reverse complement strand
GCTCAGCCCAGCTCAGCTCGGCCTGGCTTGGCTCAGCTCGGTTCAGTTCAGCCCAGCTCAGTTTGGTTTGTCTCAGCTTGGCTCGGTGCCCCCCACCTCCTGACCACCCAAATGTTGGCCAGGAATTGTCCCCCATGGGTCACCCTCTGCCCAGCCAGGCTGGAAGTGCGAGAAGAGTGGGAGGCTCTTCCCTCGCCCATGGGGTTGGGAAGGTGGAGGGAGAGGAGAGGTGGAGAGGGAAGGTGGAGGAAAGAGGGAGAGGAGAGGGTGTTCACCAGGATACCCAGAGAAGCGATTAGAGGTTGGGCCATCAGGGAGACGAGGCTTGGAAGTCAACACAGGGATCCAAGAGGAGGGAGAGTTAGTAGCCCATGGGCTATGAGAAAGCACGGTGTGATGGGAGGAAGAGCCAGGATGGGAGGATTAACCTGAAGGAGTCAGGGAGCAAGGGGAAGGTAAAGATGGTGAGCAACCAGCTGGTGAAGATGGGATGGTTGAATGAGGGCAGGTGGGACTGCCAACAGGGTGCGAAGGCTCAGGGCCACAGAGAGCAAGGTGAGAAACAGCGTCAAAAGCAGGCCTGGGTAAAAGTAATCTCTGTGTACTTGGAGTGGAACTATGAAAAGGTGCTTGAGGCCAAATACCATGTTACTCAGCAGGTGCTCAGTGAGCAACACCCATCCTGTGTGTGACATGAGGCCACCCCTTTTTGGGGAGAGAAGAAGCACAGTTGCCAAAAGGAGACCCAGTATCTGTGTACTCATCTCCATTCAGACATTTCTGCTGACGCTTGGCTCTGCAATCTCAGTGGCCTCATGTTCGTCAACATCGTGGCCGAAAAGTTCCTCAAACCTGCCCAAGTCTCATGGTCATGGTGGGGGCAGGATGAAGACAGAAGCAGCTTCCTCCCACTAAGAGAAGCAGTGGGGTGGCAAGGAGAGGACGCAAGATGAGGGGCAGTGCTCAGCCCTCTCCAGGTTCACCCCTCTGGGCCAGGGCTGGGGCAAAACAGCAGGGAGCTGAGCAGCAGCTTTGCTGCCATAGAATCATAGAATGTGTTGGGTTGGAAGGGACCTTTAAAGATCATCTAGTCCAACCCCCCTGCAGTAAGCACGGACATCTTCAACTAGATCAGGTTGCTCAGAGCCTCATCGAGCCTGGCCTCGAATGTCTCCAGGGATGGGGCCTCCAACACCTCCCTGGGCAACCTGTTGCAGTGTCTCACCACCCTCATTGTAAAGAACTTCTTCCTAATGGCTCATCTAAACCTACCCTGCTCTAGTTTAAAACCATTGCCTCTCGTCCTATTGCTACATGCCCTTGCAAACAGCCCCTCCCCAGCTTTCCTGTAGTACCCTTCAGGTACTGGAAGGGGCTCTAAGATCTCCCCAGAGCCTTTTCTTCTCCAGGCTGAACAACCCCAACTCTCTCAGCCTGTCTTCATAGGAGAGGTGCTCCAGCCCTCGGGTCATCTCCATGGCCCTCCTCTGGACCCGCTCCAACAGGTCCATGTCCTCCTTGAGGTGAGGGCTTCAGAGCTGGACGCAGTACTCCGGGTGGGGTCTCACCAGAGCAGAGCAGAGGGGGAGAATCACCTCCTCGACCTGCTGGCCACGCTTCTTTTGATGCAGCCCAGGATGCGATGGGCCATGAGATATTTGGCCCTCTGGTATGATGGCTGTGGGGACAAGGAGGCAGTGAGCAGCGTCTGCCCACGGGGAGGCTCCACTCCCAGCTCTTTGGTGGCATGGGGACATTCCTGCCCTCTAGCCCACGGCAGCAGGAGCTGGGCTGGTTCTCCCTGGGTGGAAGGAGGACCATCTGGAGAAGGAAGAATTTTGGGAAACGTGTTAACAAGGCTCTGCTAGCTGTTTGTTTGTAGGATAGCTCTGAACAGCCTGAAAAGGCAAAAGCAATGTGAGGAAAAAAAAAGTTGTTTAAAAAGAAGATTAAACATGCCCTGGGACATATTTCTCCAAACAGGAAGGCAGTGTTTAAAGGGACCGAGAAGATTGTGTCTTAGCAAGTAATTTTCAACAGCACCATTTTTTTCTGAGGCAATAAAAAGACGCCGATCTCTCCGACTATCATGTTTCTTGCCTCCAGAGCTGCATGTTCACCTCTTGCTGCTGCCTCCTCCCACACGCTCCTATTGATCATCACATCCAGCAAAGGTCTTATTTGTAATTGCTGTTGGGAGTAGAGTTCCTCTGCGTGTCTGCACGAATCCTCCAGCCTCATTTTTGCCACAGGGAAGGCGAAGATGTCAGGCATCAAGCTGGCGGTGAACCACTCACAGCGAATCCCACATCCCAGGCTGGCGTGAAAACGCAGCCGTGTGACGTACTGGAAATGATGGGTCTGCCGAAGCAAAGTTTCTTCGTAGAGAAATAACAGAGGCCAAGAAAAATGCCACCCTTCATACAGAGAGGCAGATATATGGCCTACTCAACTTCAAAAGCAGCATCGGTGAAGCCTGGCCATATTCAAGCCATATTTTATAGCGTGAGGATTACTCATGCAGTGTTGAAAACACCACAGAGATGCTCAGAAAACATCACCGTTTTCTTCCCAGCTTGTGCTGCCATGTAAAAAGCTGCATTTGTTAGTTCACCCTGCAAAATTACTGTTGTTGAACGTGGAGGCAATTACAAGTTTCTGTTTCCAGAAGTCATCGTATCTGTCTGGCTACAGACCCCCAGGGAACTGTACGTTTATGTGCTTGTTACTGCCTGTATCACGCTGTCTCTGCCAAGGTCACTGTCCCCTGCTCCCTATTCAGCCGCTTTGGTAGACTTTGTCTCCAGCACTACAGGGTAAAAAAAGCCGTAGGACACCAGACAGCTAAATATTAAATAGGAGTGCCAGAAGATACCATGCCAAGGAGCAGAACAGGGTCACGGCATGAAGATGCAAAATCACTGTTTGCAGCCACAAAAAGGCGGGTACTTTTTGACAACAGCATCAGTAGCCAGTTGTGAGAGAACGGGCTATGGAATTAGGGAGTGTGTGGCACTGCAGAGTTCAGCTCCGCGTAACCTGCACGAAATGCCCTCAGACCGCGGAGACCGACAGCTCCGCTGTAGCCGTGCATTAACTCAGGCTTCTCAAAGGTCTCGTACTTTCTTCATACGAGGAAGTATGGAGAAATATCTGCATCTGTTATTGCAGATGAGACACAAACAGGACGCAGCCAGTGGGCATTAACATCTGTATATCAAATGTGTAGTTTTTGAAGTTGCACACAGTATGAGCTTTTCGTAATCACACTCTTCCATCATGATGAATTAATCAAATGTACTTCTAGAAGCGGGTGAAAAAACTGAGGTTTCTGTTGAGGCTGGTGTCAAAATAATGGAGCACTGAGCAGTTCTGATGCATTTACGTATTCTAGTTTTGGCTTGACATAGACACAGAGGTGGGTGGATTTTATGACTATGAGACCGTAGAGATTAGTGTGAAGCATTTGTTCAAGTGCTCTACATGAAAGTGGACATCGGGTTTTAAGTGGATGCTTTAAGGCTTTGCTGAAAAGCAGCGGGCTTTTGTAAGTGCTGTGTTGAATTGCCTTAATTTATAAACCTCAGTTTTTTTTTTAAAAAAAGTTTATATACCATTGTTGGGCTTCTGAATCAAGACATTTCTTAGGCTGAAATCTGGAACAGCGAGGAACATCTAAGATAAATTAGGTTTCTGCTACATTTGAAGTAATAATAGAGTCCAGAGGCACACTTGAAAGGTAACATCTGTTTCAGAGGGAGATACCAATTAATCTTGATGAGTAAGAAATTGGAAAAATGCCATCTAAAGAAAAGATGGGTTCTCACAAGAACAGCACATACACAAATGCCAACACAAACACTGAGGCTACAAACTCTCCACTAAAGGAACCCCGAAATGGGTGTAAGAGGGGTGGGAATAGGCACCCACCGGCTTCTCAGGTATCACCTTTATAGCTTCTCCGTTTCTGCAGGCAGAGCCACCCGCAGAGGCTGTGCCCACGTCTCATTTCAGCAGTGGAAGCAGGCATGCAAGCCTCACAATGACTGTGTACCAGAGGCCACCAATTTTGGTTGGTGACCACATCACCGCTCCCGGTGGCTCCCAGCACGTTCCTAGGTGCCATGAGAATAAAAATGGCAATGGGTAGGTTTTCATGATCCGCCCTGAATTTGCCATCGCAGCCTAGGTAATTTGAGAAGCACCCTTGGCTACCATAACAGTCCCTGGGACACGACGAGCCACTTAGCCCCCCTCATTCACAGCTTTCCACTTCCTTCTGCAGAGGTGTTTGAAACACCCTCAAGGTGACAGTATTGGCTGTTTCAAATTCCTTGTACTCAAAATGTTGATTTCTCTTCTCAGCTATCAGAGAGGTGGAACTAGGTAACCTCTTGGCCTTGCCATGGCTCTGAGGCAGGAGGAAGGCATACAGCTGAGAAGAGCTATCCCCAAGGTGAGACCAGATGGGAGCAGAAAGGTCCCCTGGAACCCTAGAGCACCCAGTTTGAGGTCCTGGTCCACCACAGCTCGTGCACTTGATATGGCAAAGACATTTCCCTTGTTCCTCAACTTCCATCCTAAAAATTGGTGTCATCCTAAGTATCATCCTCTCCAGTAAGTAAAGAGATTAGTGTCTGTGAGCTGCTCCAATACTACAGTGAATAGGGGACGCACACTGGAGATGGGTAGGACAAGTGTTGAAATAGTCACCCACAGCTCTTACATTGCCTCTGCTGTCAGGAATCTTATGCCCTTGCAGTGGCAGCTACTTTTTAGTTAGGTTAGAATCACAGACTCATAGAATCGTCTAGGTTGGAAGGGAACTTTAAGATCATTAAGTCCAACCATCAACCTAACACTGCCAAAAACCACCAGTAAACCATGTCTCTAAGCACCATGTCTACCTGCCTTTTAAATACCTCCAGGGATGGTAACTCCACCATTTCCTTGGGCAGCCTGTTCCAATGCTTGATAACCCTTTCGGTGAATAAATTTTTCCTAATATCCACCCTGAACCTCCTCTGGTGCAACTTGAGGCCGTTTCCTGTTGTCCTATTTCCGCTTACGTGGAAGAAGAGACCGACCCCCACCTGGCTACAACCTCCTTTCAGGTAGCTGTAGAGAGCAATGAGGATTCCCCTCAGCCTCCTTTTCTCCAGGCTGAACGACCCCATCTCCCACAGCCGCTTCTTGTAAGACTCGTGCTCTAGACCCTTCACCAGCTTCATTGCCCTTCTCTGGACTCGCTCCAGCACCTCAATGTCTTAAGGGCTTATTTAACATTTCCTTTCACTAAACATCCAAAGGAGATCCTACTGATAGAGCAACAGCAATGGGAAGTGAGAGTGACTATGTAACGGAGTAATGCCCCAGCACGAACATATCCACCAACATCACCAAACGTGAGGTGGGCATGGGGTCTCCAACTCCTCACTGCTGGTGGGTCCACTGAGGACCAGGTTTTTCATCAAACCTCTGGGTGGCAAGAGGCCATCTCTGCCATTGGAGTGCCACCACGCACAACGTGTGTTGCCTACAGATGGTGCCCACATGTGAAGCACAGCCTGTTAACCTGCAAAAGCTTTTCCAGAACAGGCTACTGTGCAGTGGGGGCTGATAATTCCCTAGTGATTCCTTGAATCGTTCGTCTGCAGTGAAGGTCCTGCCCTGTAACCTCCCCTCACCAGAACATGCTGATAGGATGCTAGGCCCGCGATGATGAATTTCATTTGTTGAACAAGCTTCCAAAGATAAATATTAATAAGGCAGAACATTCTTATTTACTCAGAGACGTGTTTTGACTTGGCTTGCACGCATATTTAGAGGAAGAAATCTTGATATCCGTAAATAATTGCCCTTTCAGACATATTCAGAGTGATTATTCTCAGAAGCGTGAATCCTCCCAAACGTATCTACCTCCATTATCCATATCCCAGGATTATCTGTTACTGTCTCCAACTCAGAATGATTTTGTTACCAGTCTCATTGAACGAATATATTCAAAGTAAAAATATTACTCCAAAGTGATCAGTTCTCCTAGCAGAAAAAGGCAGTACTCCTTGTGGCTTTGGGAGGAACAGGCTGGGGGAAGCAACCCCCATAATTTAGAGCAGAAACGTGTGTGCCTTAACTGGTTACTCAACCATAGTAAGAGAAAGTATGGAGTGTTTCTTTTTATTGGAAGCCATTAAAAGCAATCATTCCAGGGTGCGAAACTTTTGATTTCCCTGGCTATACCTCATATATACAAATTTAGAAGTAGGGTATTTTTAAGGGCATTTCAGCAGCCATAAGTAATGTCACTGCACTTTTAGGATAAAGAAATCCCGGGGCCATGCTCAACGTGTTTACAAATTCATGTCGTGAGACAAGAACAAGAACCAGTGTCACAAAAGCACAGCTTTGTGCCTTGTTGCCATTTATGGCAGTATTTAAGACTATTAGTCCCTGTTAAATATGTGTTTAATACACTAAGAACAGGCATGTGAGCACGACGGTGAGATTACACGTGTGCAGACCTACAGAAGTGATCTTTCCAGCGGTGCAGAACACACCAAGATTTGGACAGATTTCTTCTCAGTAAAAGGAGAGAAAACTGGTCTTTTAGTGCCATGTAGAGGCATATCAGAGCCCCCACAGCTCAACATATGCTGGGCTCTCTGTATTCTACACCAGAAATGCCCATTCCAAAGAATTCTTTCATTTCCTCTTTTGCACCTGCCCGAGACACAACCAAGGCGGCTAGCTGCAAGCAAACTGTCCTTCCGCCTCCTGGCTCCACAAGGAACGCCTCTGCCACACAAGCCTAAGAAGACAACAGCTAGCCTGTTACCCAGGATGATCACTGCCATTAGCAATCTTTCTTCTCACCACAGGCCAGCACAGGATAGGGCCTCCATCCACGTACGTTAACTCTTCTTGGATTTGATTCCCAGTCAAGAATATTTCTGCCATTTAGCAGTCTTCTAATGGTTATCTCAGCACCTTTAGGGCAAAACTAGATAAAATCACCTTCCCAGTACCAGCCAGCACAGTATTTGCCTCCTTATTCTAGACATGCTACGTGCCAAGCATTTAGTTTCTGCAAGGTGCAATATTTCTAAAGAGAAAAAAACGAAATGACAGACACTGAATTCTTGAGAAACAATTCATTGCAACAAGCTACAATAAATACGTAAGATGATTAACCAAAGCACTCCAGCCCTAGTCAGTGGGATTCAGGCATGCGCTCTGGGTGAAGCATTGATCCACATGGGGAGGGAGAATGCTCTCTCTTCATGAAACGACAGTTGCCAGAAGGATTGCACAGTAGGGCACTGAAACACCTCTGCAGCCAACCCTCATCTTCAGCAGCGCTGTCGGCAACCCACAGCTCCCACAGATACCAGCACACGTGCCCCAGCTCTTCCAGAAAACGCTGCGCATCCATCAGGTTCTCTTGTTGTTTTGACTTCAGGGAACTGTACAGAAGAGCAATGGTTTTTTTGGATGAAAGCCAGAAAAAAGCCACAATGGCAACAACTGTGTGAAATCTATAATTTCGTGCTGTGTTGAACTCCCTGGCTGCCCTTAGAGCACTTCTCTTTTGCAAAAATTATTTACTAGCAAATGTGGATTTTTTTTTTTTTGTTGGATTGCAAGAATATTTTGCATTTATAGTAGACAAACAAAGAAGAATGAAAAGAAATAAAGGAGGTGAGAAGCACCAAATATGTAGTTTATTTTGCAGATTTATTTATGTAAGAGATACTATCAATCATTTCTGGTCAAACATAATGCCAGAAGTTGCAGTTTATTCATGCAATGCAGTGTTATACAAGCACTGTAAGTGACCTATCTCAAATCAGTATCAAAACGCTGAAGCACTGTGTGATGATTACTCAAGAGAAAATAAATAATTAGGACATTTCCATTAAAAATAACATTTTTGTTTTCAACCACCTCAACGCTGTACTTAGTTTGCCCTCCAGCCCCAACTAAAATATACAGAGGTAATTCTGACGTGTACGTTTAAGTTTACATCCTGAAAACCCCAAATTCTGTCTTCTTTGTAGGTGCATTTAATGCTGCGCTGAGACTGAGGCCCAAAACCAGTCTTGTGTCAGCTGGATCAATAATTCCGTCATCCCATAATCTAGAGGAAAAAAAAAAAAGGCAAACAATAATAGTTAAAGGCAATTATCATACACAGTGAGCAGATTTTAAAGCACATGGAACTGGAAATAGCTACACTAAAGAAAGTGGATTAAAGAGCTAAATTATACTTGAAGACATGGAGTTAATTCACTTTAACTGTCAATACAATAGACTGGTGTAAATTACTCTGTGGAATTTGTCTTCTAGAACAAAATATACATTTTGGATAAAGCGAACAAGATCAGATTTACATACTTTAAATCAGACTCTTCATACTTATTTTTAGTATGAAGTCATTGCCTTAGAGAAAACAGACCTTCTGTTTTTTAATATTCACATGGAAAATGACCTTTTGTCAGTGACCTATCTCTTCTATTAAGAATGCTAGTATTTTATGTATTTTAATGTCATATCATTATTTATGTTATCCAGGTTAGTTCAGATGCCAGATGAGGATGATACAAGAGCTCCTTCTTTCAACATTAAAAGAGCCAGAGTAAGTTTCAAGTACTTCCAGTATTTGTTGTATTTGTTTTTTCTGAAGTCCATTTCTAAACAATTGTAAGGTAATACCCTCCTTAACCCAGCCCTGAAGCCAATTAAATTATGACTGAGTAAATAGCAAATTCCCAAGTCCCCAAACGCACAAACACTTGGAAATAGTCCCTTTGATATTATCCCAAACTTGAAGTACTTCTGGCATCAGTTCTCAACAACAGCTCCACCCTACCCAAAACAAAATCCCTGTCAAAACCCTCCACAGGCCATGAAACTGTGAGTATTGTATAACTAACTACCTCCCCAGCAAGACACTGAAACAAGATACCACACTGCACGTTGCAACCCAAGTCTCGCTTAAATAAGCATGCTTTTTAGTCAGGGTCTGCAAAACATATGCACAATATCTTTGGTTAAGACAGCGATACTCCTCCTCCATCCTGTCTTTCCCTAGAGAGACTTATTTGCATACTTTTTTGAACTTGCTTCAGTGTTGGCTATCGTCTAATTCTTTGTCTGTGGAAAATTTGAAAATACAAGAAAGGGTGATAAATAGGGAGCTAAGGCTGACTCTACCAAGAGAAAGCACAGCCATTCCTTTCTAGCTGAAGTTTCCAGATGCAAATTTCCCACTGCTAGAAGATTAAGTGACAAAAATCTAATTAGACAGGAAACAATATATTTTGCACTCTTCTCTCAATACTAAATGTGCCAACCTCACCCCCAGAAGAAAGAGGACTGCAAATTGTACATAAATACATGCTGATAAGCTCAAGGCAACAGCAGCCACTTCTGAGTGTTTTCCACCTTTGCTTTATTTTGCCATTTGCTGTGAAAGTAATATTCATCAAATCAGATAAAAATATTAAAGAGACTGACAACGTATGCTTTTTGGTTTACAACAAATACACGTATCTATCCTAGGATGCACAAAGTGGAACTGCAATAAAGGAGAGCTGTAACAAGTTGAGTCATGAGGGTTCAGACTCAGTTTAGGAGCCTGTTCTCCAACTAGGAGAGAGAGAAGAACAATGAGACCCAACTCAGAAAGCAGGTTCTGCTAGAAGTGTGTCTTATCACGGTGCAGCTCCCCAGGCAGAGGAGACTCTTATCCTAAATGGGGCACCAGAACACAGCTGAAGTGCAGAAGGAGAAAGGGGTTTGGAGAAGGGAATACTTTGCTGTTAATTGCGCAAAACTACACTTTCTTTTTTGTGACTGAAAACAAAAGCTTGACTAAAGAGATTTTACACAACAGTAGCTGTGGCTCTCACTGACCTGGCTGACAGGTCCCAACCAGCATAGAAACAAGTCCGTAAAAAGAACAACTTACTTCAAGGGAAAATAAAATGCCATAAACCCAAATTACAAAGATAAAGAAACTGTAGCTCTATCTAATCTGTTCTCATTTTTGGATTCTCCATGAGAAGCTCCTTTCTAGTGGACTAGTTAAGTCTGCACTGGAATATTGTAACAGCCCCGCTTGCATCTGCACAGAAGTGGTACAAAGAGAAAATTCCATTGCAGAAGACACACAAGAATTGTCTAGATCATATTCTGGATAAAGTGCATGGTATTAAGCTCTTGCTGTCTGGTTCCTGTGAGTAACTCCTTCCCTAAATGTAGCTTTAATTTGTAAGTAATAACTCATTAAAAAATTTTAGCATATTTTAACAATACTCAGTTTAAAAGAGACTACGAGTAAGTGCTTCTTACCATACAGCAAAACCAGTTAGAAGCCTTTTCGTTCAAAATAACCAAAGGACCAAGTACAACTTGGTTTTACTGAGAGTTACTTAAAGAGTCATCTGAATTCTTTTGTTTTTCCCCAAGATAGTGGTTATACCTGGTCACAAAATCTACCATGACAGAACGGCCAAGACAGAATATTTCGTATACTTGCAACATCATGCAGTATGCACTACCAAAGTTTAATGCATATGCTTTTCCTTCCTTCTTCTTGTATTTTAGATTTCGATTTATTTTTGATGAATGTAGCCAGATTAATCCACAGAGGAGATGACGAAGATTCCAATTAACAGTGAAAATCAAAGTAGTTTTGTGAGGTCAAATCAACCACAATCCCTTTGTTTTCTAACAACTGTGTGCTGGTTTTGTCTGGGGTAATTTTCTTCATAGTAGCTAGTGCGGGTCTGTGGTTTGGATTTATGCTGGAAACAGTTTTGATAGTACAGGGATGGTTTTGTTATTGCCGAGCTCATACAGTGTCCAGGCCTTTTCTGCTCCTCACATCGCCCCACCAGCGAGGAGGCTGGGGGTGCACAAGAAGCCGTGAGGGAAATCAGCTGGGACAGATGACCCCAACTGATCAATGGGATATTCCATACCATATCACGTCATGTTCAGTATATAAAGCTGGGGGAAGAAGGAAGCGGGGTATATTCAGAGCTATGATATTTGTCTTCCCAAGTAACCGTTACGTATGATGGAGTCCTGCTTTCCTGGAGATGGCTGCACACTTGCCTGCCCATGGGAAGTGGTGAATGAATTCCTTTGTTTTGCTTTGCTGGCGTGCGTGGCTTTTGCTTTATCTATTAAGCTGTCTTTATCTCAGCCCACAAGTTTTCTCACTTTTACTCCTTTGATTCTTTCCCCCATCCCACTTGGGGGCGGTGAGCGAGCAGCTGTGTGGTGCTTAGTTGCCAGCTGGGATTAAACCGTGACAGGCTGTGAAAAAAATAACTGTGCAAACAATCTCAAATATAGTAATTTCCACTTTTAAGCAAATTTGGGTTTTTTTTCGACTGTTACGGGTTTGTTTGCTCTGCAGATCAACTTTTTAAATGAACACTTGCAATTAAGTTTTTGATTTATGAAGCACTGAAACTGAATGAATGAATTCATACTTTAAAGTGTTTAATAAATCTGCTAAGGCCCTGGGGAGGGCAGGGATGAAATGAATCAAAAAGAATCACCAACTTAATGCGTTACCTTCCAAGATGCAACTTAATAGTGACTACCACTGTAATAAACACTTCCAAACATGAAGCAAATTTTAATGGCAGCTTTTTTTTTTTTTTGTAACAACACAATTAACTTATATTAACTTATATTGACAACCACAAAGATTTTGTGTTAAATGGAAGTCAAGCTGTTTTCATGTGGTCACCTCTGGCTTCTGCTTCTCTTTGTTTAAAGAAAACTACATTCTCTACTGGGATGTAACATCAATAATTAAACTATCTATTAAAACACCATTGCTAGAACCTGAGTCACATCTACACTCATAAAATATTTGTAAGAGAGACACTGTGAGTAAGAGAAACGAGGTGCTCAAAAGTAAAATGCTCATATAATTTGTTAAGATGCAAACTGCTGAAATCCTTTTAGAAACCTGTAAGCAGATTAATACAACTCATTAAAAAGGGTGCTGCCTAATGACTGCCGTTAATTAAGACTGCTCACTGTGAAAGGTTCTAATCAAATAATTGATTAAAGTTTGATTAGAAAATGCAACTGCAGGGAACACTATTGACATTATGTACATGTAACAAGTTATAATTTATAAGCAAAATTATATAAGCAGAGTAAATAGGGAAATTTGCTTGTATTTTAAGATCGTCAGGGCATTTTCCTTCCCTCTCATTATTACTGCTAAACGCCTTGATTCAAAGCCTAATGAAGTCAACTGGAAGGGTCACATCAATCTCAATGGACACTAGGGGTGAGGCAGACTGGTCCCCATATCTTCGCAAGAGGACAGCGTGAGGGAGCCTCCACTCTGGCTGCACCTGAGCAGCAATACAGACAGCAGTCCTTCTGCCCATCTGTCATTCTTTCCTCTCAGTAATGAATGCAAAGCTGTTTTTTGGAATTTTCTTGTTGGTCTTTTTGGTGGAGGGATCTAGTTAGCATCTGAAAAAAACAAGGCTGCTCAGATTGCGTTTCAATACAGCACCCTGACATTTGGCTGATGGTCAACTGTTTTTTTGGCTTGGGACCAGGCAGGAAGCATCCTTTAGAGCAAAGGCAACAGGTTACTTCTCCCTGACCTACAGCGAATGCTTGCCAATAAGCAGCTACTGATGTTGGCTAACAAATCAGTTGTCTCCAAGGTGCAAGGTGGCTAAATCCCTCCCTTTGCAGCAAGTACATTGCTTGCTGCAAAGACTGTAATCTTACTTCATCTCATTGCTTGGGCAGCCTAGTCCACAGTAATTAAAACTTCTGAGCTATCAGCCTGAGATCTTGCTTAGGAATTAGCAATACATTAAGTAACAAGGCACATGTGATAATACTGGCAGGAAGGCACAAAAGCAGGGCAGAAAACACAGGAGTATCTACTGACATACCCAATTATCTCAATAAGACAGCAGAGAGCAATTAAGAGCTCCTAGAGAACGCAGACCATACCTATGAGAGAGAGAAAGCAGCCTGCACTGTCTTGACCTGAGCCAGTCACACACTGTTCTCGCAAGCACTCCTCAGTGAAAAGGGGCATTTCACTTTCATTGCTTTTAGCTAGATGACCCTCAGCGGGATTTCAGCTCTGACACTGTACTTCATGTCTCAGCTGGGCTTATTAGCTTGAGTGAAGCATCACATGAACCCAACCACATGCAACTCAGGCTCAGGCTAGTTCTCAGCCAGCTCGCATCTGTGCATGTTAAGTTTCCCTTCCAAGCTACAGGCACAATAAGAAGTATGTAACCACCCTGCTTTTTTAAATGATGGACAGGACACCTAGCATTAAGAGCGCTTCCAAACCCCTAGGCTAGGCAAACTTAGGCTATTTACTGAGGTGCCTTCTGGATTTGCAACCTAACTTCACAAAATGGACAGATTTTCTGGAAACAAACTGGTAAAAGTTCCCCAGTAGAGAGGCACAAAGCTGGTGTTAAATACTCACGTTTCATTTCTAAAAAACACTGGACATTATTAAAAATTTAGAATATGACTTTTTTTAATTATAACCTTAATCTTACATGTAAAACTACTATCTTGCAGATTAGTTACTTAATGTTGTAAATACATTAAAAGCACTGTCTTCTAAAGCACTGTCTGTGAAAATAGACAATGGTCTGTTGGTTTTTGGAAGAGGGCAAGTTTTTATATTGCTAATATACTGAATATATTGAATGTTATATAAATACAGTTCTCTTTAATCATGAGTACAAAGAGACTATGACTGTGTTTCCAATGAACATAGAAGAAAAAGCAAATGTAAAAAAAATATCAAACCATTTGTCTTCTCCTCAATGGTGGGGATTAGTTTTAAATATAGACAGTTTGACTCACGTTTTAAAAATTATTTTGTCAGTGGAAAATTCTCCTTAAAATCCAGTTATAAAAGAGGAGAATATGTGTTTTCATTTTTTCTTCTTGCCTCAGGGCACAAGACTTTGTGACACAGGTACTAGGCTTGATCTTTAAGGTGTACTGAAAGAGACAGCACAAAAGCTTTTAACAGCTGACGCCATCTCTCAATTTGGGGAAACACCTATAAAATTTAAATCAATTAAAAAGATTTAAAAAGAAAATCAAAACCAGCATGCCAACAGAAACTCCACGTCAATAACAATTCAGGATTTTACAAAAGTATCCTCATTGCTGATAGGCAAAACCCCCAATAAACTGTAACTTAGTAGCAGCAGGGGTTGTACAAAGGCATAAAACATCAAGAGGCTGAGAATATCTGACTCTCTGCAACACGACCACATAGGTCTCTGCCAGAAACACAGACCAAACAGCGACAAGACCAAAATCCTCTCTAAATCCATGACCCACATGCTATGCAACTGTAGCACTGAAATATGCCTAGATGACACCACAAACCCTGGGCTACATACCTACTGAGAATTCTTATCCCACCACAGCACCAGCCAGGAAAAAATGGCAAGAGCTTCCATTTGCTGAAGGCACTTATTTGATTAAACATTAAAAACAACGTGGATCCCCCGGGTATGATTATTTCAGTTAAGTTCACTCCACTATCACAACAGGAAACAGAGAAAAGCTACCATTCATTTTATATCTTCCTTCACATCATGATAAACAATTCATAAAGGAGCTCACTGATGCTATGCTGCTGCTGTTGCTGCTCTATCAAACTTGTCATAGATGAGATTAAGCAGGTATCAAGTTAGACAAAAAGGCCCCCAAACTCCTTCTCTTATTGGCATCTCTATGATACTGACGGAGTACCTGGCACCCACCTGTTCACATAATTTCTGGCCATGATGCCCACATCAAAATTTATCATACCCCAACCACTCTGTACTCAAGTTTGTTTCCAGACTTCCCAGCTTGCAGGTAAGAAAACCATCAGTAATTCTTACTCAGCTACACAAAGACATACATACAGCAGACTCCACAGCTGTATGAGACCAATATTCTTTCTGCAAAATAAGAAGCCACAGAGACACAGTAAAGTCCCGTTATTATTTGCTACCCCTGTACCATCATTAGCAGCTGAGAGCCTGTGGAGAATTAGCTTTTGGATACCGCAAGGAGAAAAATGTGCAGGAAAGTCAGTACAAACAGGATGAAAACTCACATAGAGTGACAGAGGCCAAGAAAGCCTCCAATGTAGTTTCCAGGTAACGCTCCAGGATGCCACCTTTCAGGCATTTACTAATATTCCATAAACCTGATTTCAAAATGCTGCAAAGGACTTCTCAACAAACATGAATGTGCTACACCCATCAGCTAATGCCCTATCCAAACTGCTATCATCCAATAGAGTCACCTGACAAAATCATGACCTGAGATTTGCAAATGGCTTCAGGTGTCCCTGAAACTGGTCCTTTACCACTGGCCTCTTGTACTTGCAGAATTGCACTAAAATTAATTCTTCCTAACATGCATGCAGCCACTAATTACACTGTTCAATGGGCTTTAGAAAGGTGATGAGATACTACGCTGGAGAGAATGATATAAAACATTCAGAACAAAATGCACAGAATATAAACTCCATGCTACCATACCGTTACTTACAGAACCAGTAGAATAATTCCTGCAAGTGCATGCCTTCTTCTGAAACAGCACATACTACAAAGTCTCAGAGACAAGACAGACAAAACATTGATTTGAAGCCTGTTTTGTTGTACACCTGCACATCAAACACAATCTTTGTTCCAGGTTGCTCTGTTCTGCTGTTCTTTAACGCCAAGATTTAGATGTTATTGTTACGTCCTGTGATTTCAACTAAGTTTTGGGAAAGTCATTTATATGTTACCTGGCACTGGAATAATAAGGGTTTCCTTCCTCCTCGAACCTCCTAATGATGGGCTCCTTCAAAGCTGCTTCATCTGCCTCTGATAACTGAAAAACCAGGCAAATAAACAAATATAGATAAGCTATTCTTTAGTGTTCTCTTCCACAGCAAAGCTTTATATGCAGCATAAAACTAGAAGAAACTACTTAAATAACCTCCTCAAAGTTCTTCTCCTTTTTTACACACAATTATCAATTTAGTATATTTGACAATAAAATTAAAATACCACTTTTCAAAATGTGTGGGTGGGAAAAGGACAATTAAAATATAAATAACTGAGTATAATAATAATTGGGGAGTATCATCGGAAAAATTACTGAAGCTACTCCATTGAATGAACCCCATTCTGAGTTGCCTTTGGGAAGATTTTTTAATAAAACAAGTCTGTGCTAGTCTAAAACTGAGTTTCTCTATGATCCAGAGTGGTCACTGCAGTAAATCAGAAAATGTTCAAGTTTCTAACACATTTTACTGACATTAACTACAATTATTTTTCTCAAGCATCTTTCTGGGCATCATCCTGTCCATCTTAAGGATTTGTGAAATTAAGACAAGGAGAGATGAGGGTGAATATATTCTATTCATAGAAAGCCCAAGTAAAGTGTAGTAAAAATAACTCTTGAGATAACATGTAGATACTGCTTCATTATGCCGAATAACTACTCATGATAAATACAAGCAATTTTAAGACATCACAATAAAATCACTTCTTATGGGACCAAAACACCAATATAAACATAAACCACGTAATTTAAAAAACACAGCGGAAAAGAGTGTACAGAGAAACTAGAAAATATTGTTAAACAAAATACCACTAATTTTCAATTAAAATGCTGAAATGAGTCAAAAACTTTTCCAAACCTCTACAGACTTCTGCTGTTATAAGTTTCATAATTCTCAGTTGTTGAATAACTGGTCTTTCTATAGCCAGCCACTGGCTTTCTATAAAACTGTCTACTTCAAAAATAATTGGAAAAACACTCTGTTCCCACATATTCCTCCTCATACTCCCAGAGAGGATCCCCAGCTGCTCATCTTAGGCAGAACTAATGACCTAGTGCACAAAATACAAAAAGATGATATGGGAAATACACCTCTTTTAAGCAAAGACAAGAAGTGTCAAAAATAGTCTTCACATTTAGAAGACGTAAACAATAACATTTCAGAAATGCTTCCTGTTTGCCAATACAATACACGGCATTGGGAGATCCATAGTTCATTGGTGTCTCGCTCTACAACATCCTTTTCTACCTCATAAATTGAGTAACTCCAGTGAAAGACTAAATGACAATGACATTACTGCAAATGAAAGAAAGATGTACCTGTTTTCCCTCCCTTGCTTTTTGGTCCTTAGCTATTGTAGCGAGAACAGTTGCAGCTTGTTCCCCTCCCATCACTGATATGCGAGCATTTGGCCACACGTAAAGAAACCTTGGACTGAAAAAAACCATATTAAATACTACAATAAGACATTGCTGTATTTCCTAGTAAAGAACCAATTCTCACTTATCTACGAATTCATTTTTATGCATGAACATCTTACAATCTATTAGCTTTTAAAGAATTAAAATTAACATATTTCAATGCTTGCAGCATTATGCTTGAAAATGCAAAAATTCTGCTCATTTCCTATATTCAAGCACCTTAAAAATTTATTTCTCTCTTTCTTGAGTCTCTTAATCTCATATACCCCCAGGCATTTTTCTCTTAAAAAAAAAAAAAAAAATCCTTACAGGTTCTGCAAACGTTACTCATAAAAACAGGCTCATTAAAGTGAATAAGCATTTTTTACACAAGCTGTCTAATGATTGCTCAGGATTGTACAATTTTTCTTCCAACAGATAAATGGGAGAAAAGCATGTCAGCACATGTATTTATATGGTAGAAGATCTCCTCCGTTACCTAATTCAAGGTTAATCATGAGCCTAACAAACTCTACAGTTTGTCAGGTTGTCATTTACTTGTGACTGTATTCAATGAGAACTGTTTTGTTTTCCAAATAGCACATCTTACCACAAAGTTGAGTTTAGTTTTCAGAACGGTACTTCAAAGTTGTGTTCCCATAACTTAGTGTTCTGTCATCATCTGAAGTAACACTTACCTATACGCTCTTCCACACATCCCATAGTTTCCAGCTCCGTAAGAACCACCGATAATCACGGTTATTTTAGGTACATTGGCACAAGCCACAGCAGTTACCATCTTGGCGCCATCTTTTGCTATCCCACCAGCTTCATATTCTCTACCAACCATGAAACCTAATTACAACATGAAGAAAAGGCTCAGTAACTTTATATTATTATACTGTGCTATATGTCATACTATGTGCGTTATACAGCACATGCAGAAGAAACAAGAATAAATCATAAGGCAAAGCCTTCACCAGCTGCTGACAGGCTGATTTCAGAACAGGCTGGAGATACAGGTAAAACAAAGCATAGAAGATGCTGTCTAAAAGTCACAGCCTCAACAGTTAACAGCAAAGCCTACAACATAGTGAAACTTCAAAATATTGATCTCATTCACCTGTAATATTCTGCAAAAACACAATTGGAATATTTCTCTGGCAACACAACTGGATAAAATGTGTACCCTGTAGAGAGAAAAGAAAAAAAAGAAATGAAAAAAAAAAAAAAAAAAAAAAAAAAAGAGTAAGCCATAAGCCGTTAGAAGTTGGATCAGTGAAGCTACCACTACCAGCACTCTGAAGTCTGACAAATGTCCTTCGACTGAAGTCCGTGGGTGTATTTGCATCATGAATTGCCGTACTACCTCTGCTTCACCCAAAGTCAACCGCAAAACATGCAGTACAGACAGCTTCACAGTGTGGCACCTGACATGGAGTTTTGTAAAATGGTGTCATGGAAATAAAGACAGCCAATCAGAAAACAACATCTCCCCATTTCCTGTACAAAAGAAAATTGTTCTCTGAAATTGAGAAATGCTCTGCTCATGGCCCTGCCAATTGCTGTAACACTTTTTCCTCCTTCTCGTGGCAGATAACCTCTCCCCATTTTCTAGGAAAATGCTATTGTTCTCTCAAAGATACAAATAGTAGATTCTAAACTTCTGTTTCAACTAGAAATAATAAATCAATAAAGCTCCTCAGGTTATTTACACACAGCTGGTACGGAAAAAAAAAGGTATGTAGGTACAGCAACTGAAAAAAAGGTCTAACCTCTTCACAATACAAAACCAGCAAAATTTAGGAAAACTACAAAGAGAGAAAAATCATAAAGCATGATCTTTAGCTAGCTTTTTCAGAGAAGCACTTCAAAAAAAAGCACAGTGATGATCATGGGAAAAAAATGTGTCACAACTCATTGAAAAAAATGCAAAACAAAAAGAAAGGAACACTGTAGATTGTGATGCTTACAGAAGCACCATCATGGATAAGGGTCTCTCTAGAAGTGAAACTTGACCATCTCCTTTTACAGTACTGATACGCCAGAAAAAGTAAGCAGAGGACGATACCTTACATTTTTTTTCATTGGTAGGAAAACAAGTTGCAGCACTAAATTACCAGAAAACTAGTTAAAGTATTAGAAGTACTGAAAGAGTTGTTTTCAACTTGGAAATAACCGTGTTAAATGCTAGCCAAAACCCGTGTCTCTTAACTGCAGGGCTCCAAGTTGAAAGTATTCCTTCAGTACATGAAACTCAATTTCATGTATTATTTTATTACAGCAATAAAGCAAGTAAAATTACTTCCTTTCTCCAAATCTCTCATAAAGGCTTCCTTTGTCCTACAGATTTTCAATACTGATTTCCTCATCATTAGTTTGAGAAGCCTGCTAGAACAAAACTACTATATATAATTGCTATTACAAAAATTCAACTGACAGTAGTTTCTTGAAAAAAATAAAGAACTGAACCAAACAACACAGAACAAGACAAGTAACCACTCTGTCATACCCAGAAACTCTTTATCACTACCAATCTCCCAAACCCAATCTGTAAAGTGCTTTTAACTGTAATGCAATCACTATATTCCATCAAAGATGCCCTTTAATTCACTAAACAGGTATTTTAGACTACAGCGATTATGAGACTGCACATGTTTTCACTCATCAGTCTAAGCCAGGAGCTGCTGCAACAAAGTATGAAAATTAAATCTCTGGTAAGCCAATGAACTGACTATTAGAATCCAGGTCCATTCCCTTTCATTATTTAAAAAAGTTCCTCATTTCAAGAGCAACTTGTCTACCATAATTTTTGTTTTTCAATGGCAAAGAAGCTCATCATCTATTTATTTACCTTTTTTGCTGACTCTGAGAAAAGAACCCCATTGTTTCCAATAATTCCTACTGGATAACCAAATATTCTTGCAAATCCTGAAGGAGAAAGATAAATTTGTAAATTTTCACATAGATTTATTTTACCATAGCATATAAAGGTAATGCTTTCTCTTGGCAACAAGAACTGCTATTCTTTTGAAGAAAAACATTATTGAAAATATTAATGGATGAGCCAAACAGACTTAATCCAACTATAATACCAGTGGGAACATATACATAATAATAATAATACTAAAATATTTCTAAATACCTGTAATTAAAGTATCCCCGTACAAGGCTTTGAATTCATCAAATTTACTTCCATCTACAATTCTAGCAATGACCTTAAGAAAAAACAGAAAAATAAAATGAAATCGCTAATTCTTCATAGTTTATAATTTGTTTAGAAAGACCATGCTAACATATAACTTAAAATAAATGTTTTCCATTTAGAGAACACCAAGCAGCCCACCATATAAATAGTCTGAATGTCAGTCAAAAGCCATTTACTTTTGAAAGTGTGATTTAACTACATGTTCATAAAAAATGGAATTTCAATATTCAGAATATTCTAACCAAACAGTTTAAATTATACAGGAACAACATTTTCCTGATTATTTAAGTTTCAAAGAAAAACTGCTACCTCTGGTTATATTAAACATTAATCAATAGATTCACATTTATAAACAGAAAAAGATATACAGCCATGAGTCACTTTCTTACAGATAAATCTATTTTCAGCTTTGCTTAAGTTTGTGACACACAAAAATAATGAAGGTCTGTTCTGAGGTTTCTCTGAGATGCAAAGGACCTATTTTATATAAACATGTATCTGTTGCTAGCAAGACATTTGCCAGAAGATATTTATTTCAACTTTAAAAGAACGTAAATCCAAGCTATTGTAACTTTCCAGAGTGTAGTGTGAGACTCAATAGCAGTGTTCATCTTTTTCTTTCCCTTAATGCAAAGCAAATCCAGTAACTTCTACCAAAGTATTTTAAGAAAAGTACACACTAAGACTCTTCCTAAAGTAAATACTTGGTTGGTAGTGAAAAAAGGCTCTGAATATGGGATCTATGCAAAATATGAGGAAGGACATGGTCTCGGATGAAGGTACTGAGGCAAATAATAACACTTGACCTGCAACAGAGTACGATAGTCTCCATATGTGGTTGGGAGAGCTCTGCAATGTTTCGGGTGCTTATACTCCATCATCTTTAAATATTGGGTCTTTACTTTCACAGGATTGACAGAAAAAGAAAGCTATCATATCACTTGACAAGTCTACAGAATGCTTTGCCAATGCAAAGTTCCCTATTTCCTGGCAGGTTTTTTAGAATGTTATTGATCCCTTGTCCTTGCTCCTACTTCTGAGGCGTATAACCAAAAAGCGCTGTATTTTCAACACGTCATTGCCATTGCAATGTATCCGCTGAACAAAAATATAAGAAATATATTAAAAGATTTTATGAAATTTAAATATTCACTATATAACCCAAATCAGATTTCAGTAGACAAACTATGACTATATAAAGAGCGATTTTCTGCAAGAAAACTGTGTGCATGCATGTATGGTCATTTGGATCTTGCACTAAAATTCATACCTCTTTGACATCAAAGTTTCTTTTTAGCTGGTCACCAACTATTCCATATATTTCATCAGCAGGAAATAAAGGCTCTTCTGATGGTTCTACAGTCACCTGTAGCAATTTAACAAAACAATTTACACAACAAAGGCATTATTAGTCCACATTGTGACTTAAAAAAACAAACATCAATTTATTTGCCAACTGCTTTAAGTACATCAAAATGCTTGTACTGGCTTGTCCTCATTTTGCATAAAGGTCAAATTCCTTAAACTGACAGTTGATAACATTTTCTCACTTACTGTTACCTTTGTTTCTACTCCTGTGTATACCTCCAAACATGCTCCACTTCTTCCATATTATCAAAAATTAAGCATGTCTTCCCATTTGCTTACTTTCCCGTATGCTCTAATAGGCAGTTAGTATTATGAAAAAACAATGAAGATGTTTGCCATGCAACTGAATACAACATCTTGCCTTCCTTCAGCTGCTGAGCTTTAACATGCTCTCATGTCTCCTGCCAAAAGAAGTTAGGGCACTTCCTCCCTAATATGCTATCCATCCTGTTTTCTACAAGGGATTTTTAAATCAATACAATACAATCACGTGATTTAGGTCTATCCCCTCAGTTATACACCTCTCATTAATAATCATAGAAAATGTGTATTCAAAAAGATGCTTTAGAAGGTATCTAATTTTAAGTCCACAGGAATGATTATGTGGACTTCAAATTACACTAAGCACCTTGCAAGACTGAGTTAATCTTGCAGTACAATTCTGCGATTCTGAAGCACTGTTCTAGTTGCTTCATTCTTGCATGTAATACCAGTGATTTTATTAGGAATAATGCAGTAGGAATGTAATTGCAGAACTCAAACATCAGAGAAATCTTTAAGGACAAAAATCATAGCTTCCATTTTCAAAGTGTCTAAGTCAGAGACAAAAAAATGTGTTGTATAAATCAGGCAAAGAAAAACATTCCTAATTTAAACAGTGCAGTGTTTTCAAACTCTATACACTTACATCTACTTTCTTTCGGAGATTTAAACTTCTTACAGCCTTCCTCGCTAGATGAAGTGCATGACTGTCATCCAAAGCATAATGATCTGTTACACCAGATTTTCTGTATAAAAAATAACAATAGCAATAGGATGACTTAAAAAAAATAATTTGACAATGAAAGTGTGAGGTTTTAAAACTTTTAAGGCTTTAAAAGTTTTATATTTATCTTTAAAAGATAGATGCTTCAATACAGCTCTTCATGTTTTGTAATGAAATTACTTTCAAAATCAAACCCATGCCATGAAATTTTCTTTGAAACAGTACATTCAAGTTATCAGACGTGACATAAAATAGCAACTCTACGAAGTAAAAACATCTAAAGGACAATATAAAAGATGACAAACATTTTTCAAATGGAAATAAAAACTCATCTGAAATTATAACGAAAAAGTATCTATACAAAAATGCTATGAACTGCTCTTAAAAATAATTATTTACTTCAGTAATCTGAAGTAAAAATTAAGCATTTATAGTACAGTAATAACTTATTGTAGAGTAATACCTAACTTTCTTTACTATTCTTTGCATTTCAGAACTAGAAAGTGCACAGAAATCTTTGTTTCAATAACAAGTATTCTCTTACAAAAACCAGAAGCCATTTTGATCTTGTTTGTAGTAAGTTCTATTTGACAGCAAGAAAGATACAAATTTGCAAAATGTATTACTTTTCTCAGTGTATATTATTCTATTAACATTCAGCATTAAACAGTATAGAAAAGACCTCCATATTAAGTATGATGCTGCAGTAGATTACACATGTATTTTAAAGTAGTAAATGAAGGAAACAAGAGTCTAACTAGAGTAACATAAGGTAACTACGCTACTCTAACAATAAAATAATTCCACAGCACCAGATAAGGACACAGAAAATCTTAATTTTCAAAATCTTAGTATAGTTTAAAAAAGATCTCAATAGAAAATAAATGAAGAAGGGGGAAGGGGGAAGTCACCCTACTGAAGTCTAAAGGACGTAATAAACTCTAGGAAACTGTTCAAACCTGCAGTGAAGATCTGCCCCTCCAAGATCCTCCGCTGATACCTCTTCACCTGTTGCTGCTTTAACCTACCACGATAAAAGGAAAATGAGCTTTATTCTAGGATTAATATGTATTTTTAGTGAGAAAAATTCTTTACTTACTGTTGTATTTATTGCTGTGTCCATTATTAGTGTGAGTATATTTACACAGCCTTTAGATTTATAAACATACATTCTCACAAAACTTTTTTTAGCAGTTAACAAGTAATTTCCAATGTGGTACTTTCCCGCATTATTTCAAACAATACCTCAGCATTCTTCCACTTCGCTTTCTTTACACAAACTCTTCTTCTGTGAATTTTAGCTTACTTATTTAAATATTAACCGTAAAACAATCATTAACACAATAATTTACTAAGCATAATTTTCTTTAAAAAGCGCAAATTTGTAGCATAAAACTGTTTGGAGCAAGCATGATGTCTTCATAAAAATACCTAGAATGCACAGTCTAAATCCTAGATCTGTCAAATCTTAGACCTGACAGGTTAATTTGAGAGTGAGTGAACTCCTTCTTAAAATAAAGCAGTATCATTTACTGCTTTATGGTAAAAAAACAACTATTCTGTATTTCCACTCTACTGTAACTGTTTCGAAAAGGATTCCTTGCAAGCTGGTGAAACCATTATTCATCACACAGAGAGTACAAAGGTAGCATTACAGACAAGGGAAGAGAAAACTATCATCACTTCCAAAACAGCTTTCAGTTTCCAAATCTCGTGCCTAAAACCAAAGCATGCTAAATATATAAATAAATAACTGAATATATATACACACACTCCTCCAAACTGTTAAGCTTGTAAAGTATAGATATTTCTTCACCAGGAAGATTTTTGCCTTTAAATTTTAATGGCTACGCGTGTAATACAAAGGTGTGGCATTTCAATACTAATTAATGAAAAGCTTCTATCAAAGACAGAATTAACTTGAATCTTCATTAAATAACAAACATAAGAACATATTTTTAAGAGAAATTAGGAAAAAATTCTTCACCAAAAGGGTTGTCAAGCACTGGAGCAGGCTGCAAAGGGAAGTGGTTGAGTCACCCCCCTGGAGACATGCAGATGTGGCATTTAGGGACATGGTTTAGTGGTGAACTTGGCACTGTTAAGTTTACAGTTGGACTCGATGATATTGGGGGTATATTCCAACCTAAATGATTCTATAATTTTATGAAATAATTCTATACATCTCTCTTTATGCATCTGACACTGTATGTGGTTATAACATACTGTGATTCTGTGACTACTGCAGAACTTCGAACAAATCTGAACAGAGCGCTGATTTCTATTAGCACAGAAATCTAGACACTAATTTTAATAAACTTTACAAAAATTGTTTTTTTCCTTTTCTACAGAGGTGAAGCCTTCCTTCTCCAAATCAAAGAATCAGAGTTGTGGAGCCTGTCAGCCACCCTGGGAGATTGTCTAGTTTAACTGCCCTGCTCCCCTGTAGGGTCAATCAGAGGAGTTTGCTCCTGACCACATAACAGTCAAGTTTTGAGTATCTCCAAGACTGGAGACTCCACAACCTCTCTGAACAACTTGGTTTGGCATCACCACCCTTGTAGTAAAAAAGTGTTTACTTACATCTAAATAGAATTTCCTGTATTAGTTTGTGCCCTGTACCCTCTTGACCTGTCACTGGGCACCAATGAGAAGTCTAGCTCTACTATCTTTATTCCCTGCTGCAAGGTATTCATACATACGGATAGATTTCCCCTAAGCCATGTCTTCACCAGACTGAAAAGTCCCAGCTCTCTCGGCCTCTCCTCATATGACAGATGCTCCAGTCCCTCCACCATCTTCACTGACCTTCACTGTCACTTGATTATGTCCAAGTCTGTCTTGGTACGGAGAATCCAGAGGTGGACCTAGCACCCCACATATGTCTTAACAAGGCCTGAGCAGATGGGAAGGTCACTACTGTTGACTTGCTGGAAACAATCTCCCTAATGCATGCCCAGGATGTTGCTGGCTGCCTTTGCTGCAAGGGCATGCTGCTGGCTTGTGTTCACTTTGGTGTCCACCACGACCCGCAGTGCGTTTTCTGCCAAGAATCTTCCCAACTGGTTGTTCACCAGCCTGTTCTGGTGCCCATGATTATTCCTTCCAAGGAGCACCTGCCTGCTCTGTTTAACTTCAAAAGGTTCCATTCAGCCCGCTTCTCCAGCCTGTTGAGGTCCCTCTGAAAGGCAGCACAATCGTCTGCTCTATGAACCACTCCTCACAAGTTTTTTATCATCTGCAAGTTTGCTGATGGTGAACTTTGGACCACTGTCCAGGTCATCAATGAAGACGTTAAACAGTATTGGTCCCACTACTGACCTCTGGGGTACACACTACTGATTGACCTCCAGCTTGAGCCCAGCAGTTCAGCCAGTTCTCAGACTGCCTCACAGCCCATTTAGTCAGTCCGTACTTCATCAGTATGTTGAGGATGTTACGGAAGACAGGTCAAAAGCCTTGTCAAAGTCAACATAAACATGCACTGCTCTCTCTGCAACCCCTGAGCCAGTCATCTCAGCATAGAGGGCGATCAGTCTGGTCAGGCCTGATCTCACCATTGTAAATCCGTGCTGACTACTCACGGTCACCTTTTTGCCTGTAGTATTTTTGGAAATAGCTTTTAGAATTATTTGCTCCATCACCTTCTAGGTACTGTGGTGCAACAGAGCATTCTACAAACTGTTGTTTAAATAGTAGTAGCTTTCTTAAAGTTCATTAAATTCTAACAGACTGCAAATAGAGTCTTGACAAGATATGTGGGCATTTTCAAAGAAACACCTGTTCAAGCCACTTCAGCTAGCAATCATCAGGGAAAACGAACATAAGCTTTAGATAAAATGTGCATTTCCCACAACAGATCAGGCTGAAATGTAGAAGAGTCCCCAGCACATAAATATATGCAAATTTAACAAACTTATCCCTTTTTACCAGACTTTCCTTCACTGCTGAGCACAGAAAGTAGAAAATTTTCCCCAGGAAGAGAGAATCAAAAGTTTCTGTAATGGGATGGAGAAGTCTATAGGTCAACAAGAAATCCTGAGATACCAAACAGTATTGCCAAAGGTGAGGATATAGATTCCTCAGCTTGTGGGAGTGCAGAAGAATGGCCCTAGATGTTACTACTCCTGTGACTTTTCCTCTTACTTTTGAGATCCTTCTGTTCATGAAGTCATTACTACTCACCTTTCTAAAACAAAGGCTAAGGAAACTTGCACTTTAGTCTTCATGCTGTACCTGCAATTAACTTTCTTTTAGCATACACATCCCAACAGTAATTATAACTAACCTCAGGTATTGTCTTTCACTTCCTTAGGATGTTTTGTTTTAGGCAGGTGAGGGATAAAATCCAATCCAATTTTCTTCGTATAGGAAAGACATTTTGGGGAACAGAGCATACACAATAATGGCTACAATATCTGCTACAACATGGGATGGAAGTTTCTATGGGAGTCTGAAGTAATTTTGATGCTTAGAGAAAGGCAAACAAAGTATTTTCAGTAAGAATATGAAAAGCTCTACCAAACTGAAAAGCTGACAGGTAGTGATATTAAAGTTTGATCTATATGCACAAAGATAAGGATCATTACACCTGCAGGTTGCTAAGGAACAAATTAAATTGGAGGACAGTTGTGAAATTTTCCTCTGGAAGTGGTAAAAAGTTTTCATCCTTTCTAACTTAACATCCTTACAGTCACTGACTTGCCTAGCTAGCCAAGTCTTCCCTTCAGACTTGACTTAGCCCACCATTTTTTCAGCTGCTTATCCTGGCAAAAGTCTCCTAAACTACGTCTCAGTGATCTACATGTATGACAAATTCCCTTGTGATGTTTACCATCCTCTTAGAACAAGAGAGTCTGGTTCCCTTTTTTCAGCTTCCTGGGTAGTACTGAATATTAGCTGTCTTATTTTTACCTGCTTAATCCTGGAACTTGAAAGAAACTGGCTTTAAGTAAACTCTCTCAGTGCACCCAAGGGGTTTCCCAAGGTCCGATGAACCTCTTCTGCTCTAACACAGCTCCAAGCAGAATCACTCAAGGTGCAGAACATTCCCCAGAACTCTGTCCACTGGAAATGCCATGTCAGAAGAGCTGAGTTTGCTCAGGGCTTTCAGATTTACTAGCAGAGCTTCTGCAACAAATTACCCTGAACTCGAGCAAGTCCCAGAGGCAGTACTGCCACTTTATATGCCACTGGCTCTAAGCTAATGTACTGTGTTGGACCTAGAAAGGTTTTGTATTTGGATGGCTCAGGTGTTCCTGCAACTAGGACTGTTATTTGTAACACAATAACCACGCTAATAAGTGTCTGATGTAAAAGTTCATTTCTTTCATTGTACTAATTTCCTTATCTCAGTAAAAAGACGTATGAATCACCCAATGTTACTCATTCAACTGGCATTACCATCGACTAATATCTTCATTCATATTTATGCCACTTTTCACCAAGGAACTCCCAATACCTAAATTACAGTGATAAATTTACAGAAAATTGCCTAATTTTGAGGGAGGATTTGTCTTTGTTTATCTATACACAACAAGCTGAAAAAGACTAATACAAAATAAAAGGAACAGAGACCTAGGTAAGACGTTTGAAACAATTACTCCCAAAGAAATTTCAACAGACAGAGAACTTCTAGAACTCTAAATTCTAATATGCAGTAAATAAATGAGCATTAAATGACATAGTTGCTATTAATTACTTCATCTGCTTTTGCTGATTACTTGTCATCTCAGAAAGCCTCCACTGAAATAATAAAATACTTAAAGCTAAATGCATTATTTTATTATGGCAGACAACAAAGTATCCTTGTACTTATAGGTGCGTGTCCTGTGCCGCTGCTTTTGATATGCCAGTTACATTCTGAATGTTCTGGAACAGGAATTAGCATTTACCAGCCATAGAAAAGTATGTCTGCATAAATGGTAAGAATTTATTTTTTTTTTTTTTAAGCTGCACAAGAATTTAAAATCCATCTATACATTGAACTTTGGAAGAAAATAAGGGTATAAAATGATAAATCTGTTTCTAGCATCAAGATGACACAGTGGGGAAAAGAACACCCTAAAGCAAAAGAATGAAATGCAAAAACATGCTGTGGAAACAAGAGCAGTGCTATACAAGTAAACAATAAATGACATCATGGGGTAAGTTATTGATGCTTTTAAGGAAATAAACACACTCATGCCTTAGGAACTGGTCAACAAAAAGAATCTGTCAGTGGTTGTCTTCCCATTGTTTCTAGGACCTGCTACGTTTTCCCAGTATCTTAAGTGGTTGAAAGAAGTCATTTGCAGTGATTTCCCTCCTCCATTACTACAGAAATAAAGTGGAGCAGCATCTTCATTAACAATGCTGGTACAAAGTGATTTCTCCATTTAAGCCTGCTCAAGTTGAAAGGACTTTTTGAGACATTTGATTTACACTTGGCTTTGTCACAGGAAGCACGCCTAAAAGCTCCCAAAAAACTATAACCAAAACAGAGCAAACATGCTACCTCAGAACAGTTTGTTCAATGAGGCAAATATTTGACTATTTCAAAAAAGCAAGTTTATCCAGTCAGAATTCATTGAGACTAGAATAGTTGTGCTAAGTGCTGCCCTACCTGTTAGCTCTAGCACTAAGTAACATTTTCTACTGGAAATTTCTTTCTTCTTATAAAGCTCATGTCAAGTAAAGTAATCTTTGTCACCAAGGATTATCATTTGTATTGGTATAAAACTGAGTCTACACTACAACATACACCAGTATAGCTGTTTTTAAAAAAAAAAAAAAAAATCCCACTCAAGCACTCCCTTTTCTGTTGGAGCCAAGCTACTGTGATTTTAAAGCTGTCTTATGCTGCAATATTTTGCACAGTCACAAATTCCATTATGAGTTCCACAATAAAGCCAGTTTTAATTCACAGGAGCTTTTGAGGTCAGTTTCCTCAGAAAAAATTTCCTTACTAAGAAAGTAAGGAAATGATGACAAACTCCATTTTAAGTGCATCTCTCTTGTCTGTAAACTGACATAAAATATAGCAGATCAGTCCTACTTCTGAAGTTCTCTGATCTTGACTCTGAGATATAGTACACATGCTTGTAATTTTCTTTTCTATTTCACATCAAACCTAGAGACTACATAATTGAATATATAAAGCATTTTTTAATTTAAAATGTGCATGGCAATCTAAAAGCAGTACTATATAAACACCTCAATAAAGTCTGACATATATGCACCTCTAACAGACAGAAAAATATATAATTTAGGATATAAACATTCAGATACACTTAAAAAATGAAAACTAATCTACAGAATATCTGGAAGTACCTCATCAAGAAAGGTCTCAATAGTTTAAGCTGTACAATTGTCATCAGCACAATTTTTTGGGGGGCTATGTTACTAGAAACTTCAATATCCTTACCAGCGGTGGCCCTCCCAAGAATATTGTTCCCTGTTTGCCAACAATAATACTTTCATCAGCCATTGCAGGTACGTACGCTCCTCCTGCTGTACAGGATCCCATTACTACTGCTATCTATAGGGAAAACAAAAAACACACGTTAATGAATTGTCCAACTGTTAAAAATAGCAAATGCACCTGCTACTATTATATATTATACTCATTTTAATATAGGTTCTGGGACAGCACTGCAAGATTATTTTTGCCTGACAGAGCAAATTTTTTATTTGTGTTTTAGTTTTTCTTCAAAAAAATAGGGAATCTAGTTTTCAACAGTTTCTTAAACTATGATCTTCAGGCCACCCTGCATGAAAATTCATATATACAGTACCATGAGCTACATATGTGAAATGTTTGAAGAGGCGCATGTTCTGCCATTAAATTAATTTTTACCCATGAATGGAAAAGATCTGAAACCTAGAGGCTGCTCCTAGTATTTTATTTTTAAATCAGAGTTATTGCTTATTGGCATAATTTCACCCAGGTGTTAATCCTTTGAAGAAAATTCCTCACATCTACTAGTATGTAACCTCAGTTTTTCAATGGATCAACTAATTAATTCTGCCCCTTCAAGGTGTGCTGAGTATCTCATTATAGGCTTTAGCATGAATAATCTCTGCTTCACCTTTTTGCCTAATTTTGAGATTAACATCTACCCAATGAACATATTCTATCAGTAATATTTTGGTGACACTTTTACAAAACTGACTTGACACCAGGTATGATCAATACTGTAGCAGTATATGTTCCTGAAAGTGAAGTTTCTCACTTAACTTCTCCTTCAGGGGAGCTCTTCCAAAGACCCTTTCAAAACAGCTTGTGAAGCCAAAGAAATGGAATACTCATATAGAAAAGGCAGACAAGAAGAACCACCTTCTTTCACCATTACAAAAAAAGACCTGCACAAAATAATTTATTTTGTGTTATATTTGCTAGGAAATATTTCTAAAGTTATATCAAGTAGTGTTCTGTGTTAAATGATCATTTCATGTTTTCTCTTAATAGAAAACAGTACACAGAAGTAAAACTTTCAAATCACATTACCTGTATCTAAAGCAGGAGTAGATGAACTACGACAACCTGCTATCATCAAATCAAACAGCTTTTTCAGCAGTTTTCAGATTCTTAAACTATATTCAGAGTCACATGATTAATCTGCAGCATTTCTGTTGTGCATTTAATAAAATATCTCCTGGTAAATATAAAGATAACATAAGCCTCTAGAAATGGGAGAAACTTGCAGAAAAAGTTCATTTTATTTTTTTCCCCAGGATTTGTGGGTTTTTCCTACTCTTAATTTTTCAGAATAATACTTATTCTGAAAAATGTGCCTGCATTTAAACTTTAACTCGGGTGTTACTTTTTCCAGTACATAAATTGGAATATGTATATATTGGAAAAAACAAAATTTACCTGTCAAATAGTACAACCTAAAATTCCCAACTAATGTGCTACTTCCTGACTCAATTCTTTGAATTACTGCATAGGAAATTACTCAAGAGCACAATAAAAACCAACAGTTCTGAATGCACATACAGTATTTCATACCCACTGATCAGCTCTCCATTGTATCCATGCAGCATATGAGTGTGAAAGAGCTTAGGAAACGACTAATGAGAAGCTAATCACAGCTTTCTGATTCACAGCCATACAGACATCAATGCAATTTAAAGCTGCAGTAGGAGTATAATAAATTAGTCACAGGTAAAAGTGGAGGGAGAAATTAAAAGCAACGTAGGCAACTGGGGAAGAAAAAAAAAAAAGGCAAACAAAAAAGCAAACACTTTAAGGGCAAAACTGAGAAGGGCTGATGAACTGGTGAAACAGACCTTCAGACTGGCCGTAACACAGAATAGCAGGTAAAAAAATAGCAACATCCAGACTCCCATTTCAGAAAAATTAACCAGAATGGAAATCAGAGGAAGCATAATTTCCTAACACCATTTCCTAATGAAACACCCTCTCAAACAGGGAAGATGATTCTCGCTACCACAGTCTGTTAGCGCAGATTTACAGATGTTAATAGTGCCTATTTGAAATGACACAAAGGATAGAAACACCTCCCAAACAAATTACACCCATATTAAAACCTTTAAATGAAGGAAGCACTTCAGTATATGTTTTTCTCAGTCTACCAGAAAGATTTTAAGAAAGCTAAACTTTCATCAGTGTCATACCAAGCAAAATTGAGTTTTATTAAAAGGAAAATCTTTCCTACACTTAGTTTTTATTGTATAGGAGTACAATGCTACTCTTAAGATTATATGGTAATCGAAATAAAAAAAAAAAAATCAACTTTATAAGGAACTTTACAAATACATTAAAGTTGTTTCAAGATATTCAGGAAAACACCAGCATGACTTCAGAGCCAGGCATATCTAGAAACATCCTGCCTAATGACAATAATCTCAGCCTTGCAACCTGAGTTTACGTATTCATCATTACATAACATCTAAAAATCACTACTCCCATACCACATAATGATTGGAGGCTCTAGGAAAAATAAAGTTTACCAAAACTTCTCCTAAAAAGATAATTCAGCAAACAGTCCAGTGACTGTCTCCTTTGACACTTGCTGTTCAACAAAAATGCTGGAACCAATTTTATTCACACATACAAATCTAAAGTACAACCTAGACCTATCAGTGACTCCACTGGATGGCCAGCTTATGAACTGCTTTTTTTCCTAAACATTTTTGTTCTAACTAAACAGTGATTTTCCTCTGGAGACCTAGCTAACCACTACAATTGCTCCACTTTTATGTTGGAAAGAGCTGCAGAAGTTAAATTATGGCAGACTTTCTAAAAGGATTTAGTGTGTTGTTGGAATCTTCAGCCTTGGATTTCTCTAGAGGCCCTGGGTTTCAGGATTCTTTCGTAGGGAAACGATGGTTGAAGATTTGAAGTCTGACTTGCTTCCAAAATGTGCCAAAAAGGTATCAAGGTTAACAAATGTTTCCTCAGAAATCATGCAAAGCCTATGTCTGCCATGTAAGCAGGAGTCACATGGAATACTGTATCCTTGACCAGTGCATCTGCTCCACAGTGGAAGGAAGTATTAGCTTCTGCATCCTCCTTTTGGACTAGGAGATTCAAACAAGCACAGCTTCTTACAGAGAATAAACAGCACTGGTTTCAGCTAAACCATGCCTCTCAATGACAGATGTTGGTAAGAATGAAGAAAATAAACTATTTCCACTTTACATTAACGACGAGTTCTACAGTCAAGTATGTCAAAACAATACAGTGATGAAATACTTCCATGACAGTACTCAGATGAAACAGCAAGTAAACTAAACACTCTGCTTGAGGTTCCAACACCTACTTCTAAGCCTAATGTTCAAACCAATTTTTCTTCTCAGGTAGAATATCCTGAAAATTTCCTTCACTTTCTTTCACCCAGCCAATTTAAAGTGATAGGCATTGAACTGACAACTACACCTAGGAGCAGGGTCTTGAAATTAAAATAATTCAGTGAAAAACACCAGCCCAGAAGTCAAAAAAATCAAAAACATTGGGAACTACCAGCAAAGCAATAGAAAAGAGAATAATGTATACCATTACGCTATTTTATATATATATATCAACCACCAGCTGATACACTAAGTAGTGCAGTCAGGCTCCTTGATCTCAAAAAATACATAACAAGACCTGGAAAGAGTTTACAGAAGATAAAGTAGGACCATAGATTTGGAACACTTTCTGTAGGAAGAACAGCTAAGTAAGCTTGAATTCTTTGGCCTGCCAAGGGTAGAAAAAGGCAGATACAGCAGAGGGCTATGTAACCGTACAAAGAGGCTGGGAGCTGACTGACTAGACAGCAATTCTGCAAGAATGACCTGGTTGTCTGCTTTCCCGGAATGTTCCTTTATCTGGAGAAGGTTATCTTCATAGACCATGGATGACTCTGCGCTCCCTGGCAGCCTCTCACAGGTCCCTGCTGACAATTCCCTTAGCAAGTCCAAGACTACTCTCCTGAAGACCAGGGTCTTTATCCTGCTACCTGCCTTGCTCACCTCTGTTGAGACCTTATACTCTGCCTTCCACTTTCACCGCAGCCAAGGCTGCCATCAGCAGTCGCATGCTCATGAAGAATGAGTAATAGATCCAGAAGTGCATCTTGCCTAGCATGCCACCTGCGTCAAAAAACTGACCCCAACGCACTCCTGAAACACCCATGACACAAAACCACTTCTAAATCCAGGAACTGTGACTAACAGTAATTCCATGCATCATTAATGCATTAGAAAATAACCTCACTGTCAGGGCACTTTTATCATACAGAACATCAATGTACAAAATGGATATATAAATATACGCATACACGTGTTAATAGAAAGCACGTCTCATTTCCTAGCCATCACCAAATGGGTCCTCACATTTACAACACTGATGCAGAATAATCAACCGTTCCAAGAGATTTCTTAGTGCTTCCTCACATGGCCCTACATACTATGTTGTCAAGTCCCTTCTTCTCCCACTCCAAGACAGGAGCAGGTAGGTCATGTTATTAACACTAGGGACAAGAAATAAGACAGCTTCTTCTAAACTATAATGACTTTTTGTGGACAGTTACTGTGTTTACAGTGCCTCCAACCCGCAGACTGGGCCATCGGGTCAGCACAACCCAGTGCTGTCAAAAACAAAGCATACGTACAAGCCTTGAAACCAGATAAAGGCAGAAACCAAAAATAACTAATTAGTACATTTCATTCTTAAGTAAAAGCAAATTACCTGTGGAATTCCTTGTGAGGACATGACTGCTTGATTGTAGAAAATACGGCCAAAATGATCTCGATCTGGAAATACTTCTGCTTGACGAGGTAAATTTGCTCCTCCTGAATCAACTAGAGTGAATGAAAATGTATTAACGTGTCTTTGAACTTGTTAATATACTTAAGTTGTTGGTAAAGTATCTGCATATTACTTAAAATATACAGCAACTACTATCACTAACACTATATGTATTTCCATGACTTTAGCTATATTAGGATATTCTGGGGAAAAAAAAAAAAAAAGTGAAATTTGAAATTTGAAAATGTTCATGCTGCCCTACTGTGAAGCAGGGTTTTGATTCTTTCCCCTGCCCTTGCAGAACTGCTCTCCCAAACCAGCATCAACTCCAGCAACTAGACAAACCCCAACGTGGTGTGGTGAAATGAGCCAACCCTGAACATAAGAGAAAATGCCTACACCAGTGACTGACTCGTTGAGTAAGGGCCCCAGGTATCCACATCAGAATTAACACCTAGGCGGCTACCACTGAGGGAAAGGGCAGTTCAAATGGCATGAAAATTACATCAGCAAAGTGCTGACTGACTACAAAACTCTCCCTCTTGATCACACAGCTGAAATGAACTGAAACAAGCCCAGGTACAGAAGTTGCAAAGGTAAAATAACTCACCAGGTTTGAGTGATGAGCAGTGTATATACAGGGAGTATAATTCTCACAGGTTGAATAAAAAATTAAGCTTTTGTTTCAAAGGCATATCTATGTCCCACCGTTCCTCATTCCGTAAGATCTTAAAACAGTAGAATCACACAAAATTGCTCACTAATAACTTACTAAAAAAATAAGAGTTGTCTGAACAGATAGAATTTGCTGATAATTCAGACTAAAAAAATCATAGTTGTTTTGCAAACAGCAAAGCTAAGTTTCTTCTGTTTATTATGACTAAGATAAAACTTGGCCATCCCCTTGCCTCCAAGACTCCTTCCACTGCAGTATGACAATCCCACAAAGTCCTCACCACACCATCCCTGCATTCACTCCACCAATACTTTCAAGTTCACGTTTCTCCTAATCCTTCTCTTGGTATTCTTTGCCTGTCTGGCCTGCCAGCAGGGCAAGAAATTACAAATGCTTATGCTGGCCAGGACCTACAATTATGTTAACAATTTAACTAGCACAACCACCCCGACTGGCACCAACTAACGCCTCTCAGATGCTATGTAAGCTGCTAAGCCAAGCAGAACAAACTAGGACTAACCCACCCTATTTTTAAAATGGAGACAGTAGAAGTGTCTTTCTCCTCTGATGCTAACTTAAACAAAATCCACAGGAATACACACTCTCTTAAATCCCTCTGTCAAAACTGGCTGAAATTTGTTAATGGATTCAAAAGTTAATAGATTGGGAACTGAGGCTGAAAGGTAGACACTGGCAGAAAGCTCTTGTATTTGTACAATATCAGGCTAAAATACTACCTCTAATATACTAAAGACATTTGGCTGTCTGATCTTCATCTTTAATAAAAGAATACGTAAGTAAAACTTACATAAAGATCTCACAAAATACTGATTTAATAGACTAAACTCAAAATGCAAAATAATACACAAAAGAAATTTCTGCTTCAGTAAAATTCATCCCAAATTGTAAAAATCTGTTGATCCAAACTATTATTGACACTTTTGGCACTGAGACTTTTTTATTTCTTTGGTATGGTCTCTCATACAACTGCATGCTCCACCAAAAGGCAAAGGAACTCTTTCTTTATTTTGTTTTAAACTGTAATTTGAATTAAGACTGGCTGAGAGTATAGGATGGATTGCTCAAGCATGACAGAAGCGAAAGCTATAAGAAAGAATGACACAATGGCACAGTTGTGTCTGTTTCTTATGAACTGATCCCTACAGCACTGCAGAAGATGGTGCTGAGAAGCTATAGGTACCCTCTGGTTAAGAATGGCCGCCAACCTGTAGATCTAACACAGTACTGATGAAAATTCATTTGAATATGTGCGTCTAAAATACATACCTGGTTAGTCAAATCTGGGGACACATCAGTCTCAGCAACATTTATTTAAAGAAGCAGTGTCTTATGTAGAGATCCTGAGCTGCCTTTAACACAGGACATTTGCTATTTCTGCAGTGGGACTTACCCAAATATAGGCAAGGGAGATGATTTTGCATTGCAATTTCTTGAGCACGTAAATGTTTCTTAACTGTGATGGGATAATAGGTACCACCTTTGACAGTTGCATCATTAGCAACAATCAAGCATTCCACCCTAAAAATAAAACAAGTTTATGAGAAAGAGAAGTATTCCTAATGAGGAAGTATGTTTGTTGGTTAAGAACTAGAACATGCCAAGGACTCAAAGCCTTGATGCTCAAGAAGACCCCTCCTCACCAGCACTCCTTCAATGCACATTGCAACAGCATTCTCAGCACTATGATGTCCTGTTTCACAGTCCCTTAACTCCCTAAAATAATGCTGTATAGCATCATATTTAATTCCAACAATAGTCTTGGAGGTACTTTTAGTGAGCAAAACTAATTCTTAGCCTAGAATACTGTCCTTTTTTTTAAAATTGCCTTACAGGTGCACTAATCTCTTTCCTTCATCGGACAGCAGAAACTCTATGTGTATTCTGCTTTAATATGGGATACACTAGCTAAAAAAAAAATACGTAAAATCACTTCATTTTAGCTAAGACTGAACAAATTTAAGATAGCAACTTTGTTGATTTTTCGTGTGTCAGAAACGAAACACTAAAAATGCTAACAGCTTAACACTAGAAACTGAAAAAAATTATACCTTCTTCCTTTTCATATCATCAGTAATGTAGATTACTGGTAACTCTCACCCAGATACTCGTCCAATGCCTGTGATAATGCCTCCTGCCGGTACCTCTTCATTACCATACAACTGGTAACCTGCAAACTGGGAGAACTCCAAGAAGGGAGACCTGAATAATGACAAATATAAAACAGTTTAAAAAAGGAACTGTCCATATTTGCTACTGAATCTCATTTAGAAGGTTAAATTTTTAAAAATGAGTTTTGGTTTTTTTTAAGAGACATGAGCATTTCAAAGAACGCTTCTGTAAAATTTCAACTGTGTTATTTGCAGTGTTTATGGAAACTAAAGAGAAAACAAGCCTGCTGCATTAATTACCCACAAAAGAGAACCCCAAGTGTTTTTTAAAAACAAAAGTACCTACCCGGGATCAATAAGCCTGTCAATTCTGTCTCTGGGTAACAGCTTTCCTCTTGATGTGTGAAGCTTACGAGCTTTTTCTCCACCTCCTATAATACAATAGTAAATTGCTAGATTTACCATGGACACAGATAGATAAATCACCACTTATATTAAAACTTAGAATGGAAGCACTGATGAGTTTCCAGTTTTTGAAGTATGGATCTTAATAATGAATTTAATAAATAATAGTTTCCACTTCAAACAGATTTAAGGTATTGATAAAAACGCTTGCTTCTCAGAATGTACTCCATTTTGCTCATCATTTTTTATTAAAATCTTTACCCCAAGACTAACTATAAACACAGTTGTCTGAAACTTTCCCCCACTGCTTGGCAATGGACAGAAAGGCTCAAAGCAGAAACACACAGACGAAAGCACAGCGGTAAGAACTACAAAAAATACTATTCCCCAAATTTGTTTCAGAATAGATATGCTGAATCCAATCTTGAAAAGACAACACAATCTGGATTCATTTCCTCAGATCACTCCGAAACTGTAAGCGGAGTTCAGACACACAGCATTTAATATCAAGCTTATCTCTTTGCTTCACTTCAGCCCTTTACTTGAGGTCATTCTAAATCATATCTTTTGCTCTCTAGAGCTTTGTGTCATTCAATATGTAAGATTTGTTGACACACTCAGCCTCTTTATAACAACAGCTTATACAAACATTGTCTCTCTGTGTAGACAGATCACTGATCCACCTCATCACTCTAAAATTGTCTTCCCTGTCAAAATAAAGACGCTGCTATTTTGCTGACTTTTCTCCCAAAATCTCAAGATTTCTTTGTCAGCTAAGCATCACTGAAACAGATCTTTTAAGCCTACCTTTCAAGCCCTTTCTCTCACCTCCTTCCTTGATCACTATGCACATAATTTCCTAGCTGTTAGGTATGCCAGAAAGCACACAACGTATTTCTGAGTCAGCCTGTGCATTAGGTCGGTATATCCAGCCTAACTCTAAATCTTGCAAATTCTTCCTGTACGAGTTTCTTAAGATACAACCTCTTATATCCACCCACAGAGCTAACACTCTCATCCAAGTTCTTAACATCCCACATCATGATAACTACAACATTTTCCCTGACCTCCATCTTGCCTTTCTCATTTAGACCCAGACTAATGCTGCACAATTTTCCATCCTGTGACTTCTGTCGTCTCTGTGAACACCCCCTCTTCACACACAAATTGCAAATGCTTGCCCTCCAGGCCTTGTTGCCTTCTACTGAATGTTTCTCTTCCAAGATCAAGATGTTTGCCTTACCCTACGCTAGCCTCCATTCTGTAGACTGTGAGAAGCACCGTCCCCGACCATGAAACAAACATGGAGGCATTTAATTTGAAATCCCTTCTTAATTTCTCCTTTACAGTAATGTCTATGCAAACATCACTGTAACTGGTGATATGCTATGACTGCTGCCAGTCACGGAGACTAAAAGTACCTCTGTTGCTTCTTGTGCTTGCTATCAGAAATCCATCTGTTGTAATTTAGCATAGCCTGTACATTCTTTGGGGCAGGGACCATCTTCCTGTTGCACAGACAGGGATTACTTGGTAAATGGGATATGGGTCCACAAAAGCCCTCCCCACTGAAGTAACAGATCAAGAATGAAGGATGCCTTACAAAGATCTCAAGCAAGAGCTTATCCTCTGAAAGACAGCTCTTACAAAGAAGATGACATTGCACTTATCCTTCAAAAGTATTCATCATAAGTACCTAATTATTCTCATATACTTAAACGATAGGCAAAACAATCTCAATTGATATCACTCAAAATGATGTATTAACATCCCGGTAGAGCTCCCTGAGATGGAGGAAAGATGAGGGTCATGTTCTTGTTCTGTTATCATGTAATGGGCAAGAACAGGAACACATGCAGCAGTGAAGGTGGCCATGATCACTAGTTCATGAGTCAAATAGGGAACTGCTGAACAGTTTCTACACCTGTAAAAGACACAGGGTCCATGGGTTTCAGCATCTCCTCAGGAAATCTCGGAGCTTTTTTTCACAGCAAGCAAGAAAAAACACTATGCACAAAACCTTAACTGTGTTCCATTCCAACGCTGTAAAAGAAACTGCATGATGTAAGAAACAGTATATGAAGAGACAAACAGTATCGTGATGGGCAAGAAGTGGAGAATTAAAGCTGCATGCTAAACCTCTGCCAGCACAATTAAGTGTTTATAAACCATTTTCATTTTATTGTCCCCATCAATTATAGTCAACTGTAATTAATTCAGGTAGTCTTACAAGTCAAGAAGATGAAACACATACTTCAATCTTTTAAACTATTACAGAATTGCTTTTGTTTGCCAGCACAACTGCAGCTAGGGTCTCTGAAAATCCTCTTGGCACATGAAGAGACTAACATGCAACTTGAACAGATGCCCATTTGCCAAACCTATTTATTATAAAAGCAGGCAGCAGTGCATGAAGTAAGGGAGCAGGTGAAGCAGAAAGTGTATCAGTAAAAGCCTTTTATTAATAATCCTATCTACTTTAAAACACATTGCCATTAGAAACATACATTCTATTGATTACAAAGATCTTCACTGATTAAAAATTAACTGACTCTAAATACCCAGTTTTTGCTATGTACTTGCTTACTTTTTGCCTCTCTAGCAATGAAATGAATCTTCTGTTTGACTAAATCAGCTTTGCTTTCATTTACGTCTGCTTCCAGTAATTTATGGATTTGCTTGCATTAGGATATTGCTCTGATATTCAACCAGCAAACAAAAAGTATGTTAACACACTAGATACTGTGGTAAACAATTTTTTCTAGCTAGCCTGAATTACTTAAAAAAAATCCTAAATTTTGAACCAGTAGCTTGGACGTAAATCTTTTAACATTTACAACTAGCTGAAGACGGTAAAACTAGGTTTGAATGACAAGCTAACATTTTGGTATGTCAACTATAATCCAGCAAATATGTCGTATCTGAATGAACTGATTAAGGGAGAAAAAAATCCAAAGAACAAAACTGGGTTTTGGATCAAATTTAAAAAGTGTTCGAAAATCTAGACTATTACACTTACCTAATCTGATTTTTTCTGCTTGCTCTTGGAGTTCGGTTACCAGTGCTTTCATTCGTTCATAGTTTTCCTAAGCAGGGAACAAAACAGCATTTTAAGTTTAACGAAGAGTGACAGTATTATTTTTTAGTAAACAAACACAGAAAGTACAAGATTTATTTCCCTTCCAAATTCCATTTTTACCTTATTAAATACTGGCTCTGTATTGTCCTTAAAGTAATAATATTTCTACCTATGTATTGGCTTTCCTCAAGCATCACAAAGCATTTAATGAACAAGCTTCACAAAAACTCTGAGTGCATTAGGATTGTAAAAGACTAGTACCAAATTTAATAAACAAAAATAAAATTAGTCATTACAGAGTTGAAGAGCTATTTTTCAGGTTTTGTTAATTTTTGTTACAGGTTTGTTTGCTTTTTTAATCTAATTTTGTAAAAAGCATCACACAGATTCAAATTAAGTGCTGCTATCTCCCTTGTACCAGAAGATGAATGACCTAGACCAAATAGAATTTGGTAAACACTTTCTACATTCTTGTTGTTTAGGTAGAAAGGAAAAGATAAAGCTTTTAAGAAATAAGAACTCTGGTCTTCTTGCCAATAGCCCTCTTAGACACAGACTCTCAGTTTTGAAGATGAGTGATACAGTACTGAGCTTATAATTTCTATCAGAATTATCCAAAACTCTGTGTGTTCATTACAGTACTTTTTTTACAGTTTTTTTCAGACGCATTAAGAGCTATGTTACCTCTTTGAAAAGTGTAACTGCAATAGAATAACATGATAACCGCTGCATATAAAAAAAATCATACTGCCTTGTTTAATTTGTATTTAAAAGTTGTTAGTCAACTTTGAGAGACGAAAAAATCTGGTGACTCGTTATATTTAGACTTGAAGACTCAGAATTAAGGTTTCCTCTAGAAGCAACAAGTGCTGCAGTTAAATTTGTCCAGCTCTTAGTCACTGATGCAAAGCAGGAAGAAAATAAAAACATGTACACAGGCACCTCGCATTCAAACTGTTTTAGCAGCACAGTAAGACTTTCAAAAGAACACATTTCACCCCCTTTGTAATTGCTACAAATACATTAAAAATACGCTATTGAAGGTAAAAACATACCAGGTGAAAACAGGTCTTAGCAATTTATCAGCTCGTATACACAGTTCTATTTACAAGGTGAGCATTAAGAGGTCATCCAGCAAGACCAAGGTGACACACTGAAACAGCAAGTGCAACTCGTGAGCCTCTGCCGGCCCTTGGGAAGGATTCCCCATGTTCTAACCATGTACCATCTGCAAAATGGCTCACAGCCTGCAGTTGTACGACTTTTGTACTACCCAATTGTTAGCCAACAACTAACATATCTCAACATACTGATCTCGGTTAACTAAGCCTCTCTGATGTGCGGTGCTACCTCACAGCCCCCTGACTAGTGTGATCCAGGAGATTACCAGACTTCTGCATCTCCTCCCTCCCTTCTGAGGCTCTATCAGTATGTCCACCACATTATTCCCCTTTCAGACTATTTCTTTTGACACCTTAATCCTCCGTCTCCCTGCCCTACCCACAAGCACAGCTCCAACACCTACCTCTATAACTGTTTTTCTTCCTCCTAACATGTGAAATCACACTGCAATGACCCACCCACTGGCAGTTTTACCACTGTCACGGCATCCCAAAAGAACAAGAACAGAACAAGCCATGTCTTGTTAATTTGACTCTGTTGGTCCTAGGAGAGACTATGAACAGTAACTGCAGTCACACTACCCCAGCCAGCACTGAAGAAAACAAAACTTGCTTTTAATCCTTTCCAAAAGGCCCTGTTTACGAGTCCACTTTTCTCCCCTGTGAAAAATCTGTAAAACAGACATTGTAATTCCATACTTTTAAAAATCTGCAGTTGTCACAACACCCAATTTTATTGCACATGTGAGTGTTCAGCTTGTCCAGCTGGCTCATTTTGCAGCATTAAAAACATACAACATAAAATATTTTCCTTATTCCTCCTTGTTCAGCCAGCCTGTTTTCTTTAAATATACTCACCTTTTGCACACAGCACTGAGCTTAAAACCTCACCTTTAACATAGGAAAAAAAGGCAACTAAAAATGGCAGAGGAAATTAAAAGGGACACAGCAAACACCATCGTAAGCTTGTTTATCAGATCCTGAATTAACAACTCACTGTAGCTTCTTTAGCTACCCTACATGAAAAATTGTGAAAGGACTTTTTAGATAACCTATAAAAAATATTGTATGCAAATACGTGAGTTGCCTAATTTAACTTATTTTCTGTCCTTATCTTCCATGCCTTTAATCAGAACACAACATCATTATACTTTACAAAGGAAAAGTAAAGATGCCTTGAGATCTTACTGCAGGTTTTGAATACACACACAGAAAAGGCTCCTCTCAGAGCCAGATGTCCGAGTTGTAACACACCATTCACGGGCTCTTCAATAATTAATGACACAAAGGCCAGCGAAGTGACTCAAGTTCTTTCTGGAAACTGGCCCTTGCACCAGTAGTTCTATAAAATTCTGTTACTAACAAGAGGGCTTCTATGAACTTTAAAGCAAAATCAAGAGGCAAAGGCTACAGACTAATCCTACAGTTACTGCATGAGCTAACTGAATTACTGCTACACAAGCAAAGTGGCCGCAAGAGCTAATCCTTGGAATCTTTACACAGATTTTCCTTTATTTTCCAGAATTTACACTCACTCATTTTTAAATTACATTTTTACCTGTCTGGTTTGAAAGACAGTTTACATTATGAAGGCTAGCCTGTCTAGCTAAATTCACAGCCAGACAGGCAAACATTAGCTAAAGAAGGCATGACCTGCATCACGTATCATTATGCCTTCTTGTGTTTGCACTGCTACTCGCTGTATTACTTTTATTTCAGATGGCTAAGTGCCTTACAGCAGGTACGTCAGCTCTTTGTGTCTGTAAAGCACTACATCCACTTACAGTGCTCTATAAATTATTTCTAACAAATACTACCACTATTAGCTATTTTACCAAGCCTTGCCTTTTTTTTGAGATTGAAAGGTATACAGACACAAATGCAAATCTCGCAACAGCTTAGCTGAGTAAACACATTTATTAAAATATTAACTCTTTGGGGGTTTGCTATGCAAAATATGAACGTACACAAGCTTTGTACGTGTGTATACAGGTACGCATACTAAAATGTCACAGAAGTTTCAGTCACCTAACTTCTGACCCAAAATTTAGTTTCTGCAAAACCAAACACAAAACCAAAGGAACTACTTCAATAAGAACACACCTTGTTGCTTCAATTGCTGGGTGCTATTTTACTTGGAAAACAAATTTGAAAACAAGCGCATGCCCTTCGACCAGTTTTGATCCACACCCAAAAGTTGGTTTTTCTCAGCCTAACTGTAAACACGATTTTTATCTTGAATGTGATTACATGAATAGTGGTCCATTAAAAATAAAACTTATTACACCAGATACAAGTACTGTTCTCTCTGTAAAGACAACTGTAATTCCACTTATCCCTTCTCAAAAGATGATTCTTTCTGCTGGCCTCCAGTTTTCTGGAGGCATGCCCATGACTTTCTAAAACCGTTCCACCTGTCTTCAACTTGGGAATCAATTAGCAAATACAAGAAAATTTCCAACTTTGAAATCATCAGACACCACCTCCAACCGCCCACAAACTCCCTGTCTCTGCTTCATTAGCGCAACATCGATCAGCTCTTCAACACTGAAAACACAGTGAGAGGTGGCATTCTGATTAAAAAAAAAAAAAAAAAAGGTGTAAAAAAAAATCTATAATGAAGCAGGTGATGGTAAAAACCCNGAACTTGGCATTTAAGAAGTGTGACTGGGGGAGACGTGGCCTCAGCGCAGGGTGACCTCGGGCCGCTTCAGAGGCCCACGTTTACCACGTACCAGCGTATTAAACGCCCGCTGTAATATCAGTTACTAAATGGCGCTGACGGACTTTCACTCAGAGTCCACGTCCCCCGGGTTCGTGGTCTCCCGCGCCGGGCCCAGGCACCACAGCCACCCCGAGCCCTCAGGGCCGGGGCCTCCCCTCAATAACCGGCGGCTCTCTCACAACTAAGGCCTGGAACCGGAGGGAGGGCAAGGCGCCGCCGCG
>VXBH01002515.1:115615-135418 GCA_013400035.1 Rynchops niger | reverse complement strand
TCAGATCCCAGGTTTTTATAAAGCAAATTTGCTATTCTGAATCATCCACTTCCATGAAGATGTCACTAAAAAAATACTCAGAGATTCTGGTTGGCTCTTCTTCCTTCTCTTGATCCTTAGCGCAAAGGGGTGGCTTCTCAGATGGCTCATTACTTGGAACCTAATAGAAAAAGAAAAGGCTGCTCATAACAGTCTTAATCTGTTTCTGTGTGTGAGTGTGTATATAATGTTTATGTGTGTGTATATATATGCACTTGAGCTTCCAATTTAGGTAAGAAGTTTAGACAAAAAATTGAGAGTTTACTGAAAACGGGGCATATGCAGAGAAAAATCACAAGCTCCCTTGTGTATTTCCTAGACAAGCACAAGCCAGGAGTTATTCACGGGAGCAGATATCTCTCTCAAAACACTACATACCCACCTACCCACTTGTGAAACAACTCATTCCCTCTTCTGCACATCTCAAAAATGCAACAGCATTCAAAAGTAAACACATACCGTAACTGCAGCATCAGCAGCTACATTCTTATACTCCACAGACGATGATGTGCTTGTAGAGGGAAGGGAACAAGATTCCCCATCACCCTTAGTGGATGGAGTGGGTTTTTTTAGACTTCGCTTTGGAGTCACAATCCGAGGCTTTTGGATCTTCCCTCTGTTCCCTTTGGTATCTTCTGCAGACTCAGAACTACTTTTTTTGCAAATTAAAGATAAAAAACCCAATGGTTTTCGTCCACCCCTGTTGAAAACAAGTACAGTCAGGATGTCATAGGATTGCTCCATAAAAGGAAGATGTAAATTGTATTACAGGAATCCAACAAACACACAACTCTGAGATCTATGAAAATTTTAAGAAAAAAACCAAAAAGTCATTCTGAGAAAGGCTTTTGTATTACTGAATATTCTGGCACAAGAGTTTTTCAAAGAGTTACAGAGACTCTTGACAATCTCTAACCCTGAGAACAGGAACCTACTATTTGCTACTAAGCCAGAGCCTGTAACAAGCTATCTTATCTTCAGAAAGAGATTCCAAGAGGAATGCAGCCATACTCCTAAAGAATGAACTGAGAAGAACATCCTTCATGTAATCAGTGGAAAAAGAAACCTGATTCCTAAGGATGGGCCCACAGCAGATTATCTTAAACACCAGAAAGAAGACTATCTGCTGCAGGGTTTCAGCCTGTTGACAGCACCATACCTACTACCGGTCAATTTACAGAAGTCACAGTGATGAGGGAGGTATGGAGAGTATCAACTTTTCATGTCATTAAGAATTTACAACTTAGAAAGTAAACTTTAAGGCAAGGATTTTGATGTTAATGCATCATTACCCAATTGCTGTGGATGTCCCAGGTACAAATAACCAGTTTTGGTACTCACACAAGCGTAATGAAAGTGTAGATTACAGTATCAGAAGAGATCAGTGGAGCACCACAATCAAAATCAGTTAGTGCAAAAGCAATAGAGATCAGGGACTCAAACATTATAGAGAGGTATACTGAAAAAAACCACAGTCAGATGGATAGATAAGAGGAATATCCTCTGAGCTGTCAAGATTGAAACTCCTTTGGGGAAATGACACATCTTAAGTTTGTCCTAAAAATCCAGTGTGCCAAGTACTACACCAGTAACAAATCTTATTGGCAGAAGGACGAAAATCAAAACAAGTGGGTGGGTGTATATATGACACCATTAGACTAAGCTAAGGAAAACAAAAATTACCCTAGCTCTTTATCATAGCCAACATATCTGCCTCACGAGAGGCATCAGTCAGTGTCTAAACAGACATACCATACATCAGTAGTGTCCCTTGGTCAATCTGCTCATGTAATAAATAAAATAATTCAAATTTCAAAGCAGACAGATTGATCCTTTCTAATTTGCTGAAGAGGATAGACACTGTAACTCTTAGCCACATAGGCCTCAAACAATGGTACTGCCCTTCTTGTAATATTAAGTGGAAAAAGGATATAAAAACCTCAACATGGAAACAAGGTCTTTTTTACAGAAAAGGCTGACAAAACATTATTGTATAAATACCTGAGTAATGGAGTTTTTGAAGATGATGCCAGGCTTGCAGCTTGTTCTAACTGTCCAGATTCATGCACATCCCCCTGGTTTCCTTGTCCGCTTATTTCTGCTTTTCTGTTAGAGGTTAATCTGGACATCATCTCCTCTTCCTGTTTCAATGCCAAATTCTCAAATGATGCTTTCCCTAAATTCTCCAAAGTCTCAAGCTGGCTTCTCTCAGCCAGTGGTGACATAGACTCAGCCACCAACGCAGAGGTAAGCACTTCTTCCTTTGCTGAAGACTCTGTTTTTTGAAAAGGATTCTCTGTAAAAGGTGTTGAAAGTCATTTAAGGACTTGTCACTTAACTTCAGTGGTAACACAACAGGCCAAAAGAAGCGCATGATGTTAAGATGGCTTGCACCATTACAATGGAAGGGCTGAATTTTTCTTCAATTTTTTGGGTCATTTTATTTTTTGAAGTCACCACTAAAAATTAAAAATTCACGGTCTACTTTTAAAGTCTGGAAGATCTTACACATGTTATGGGGGAAAGCTGGAAAAGCTAGTAGAAATGTGGTTTTACAGCACGACACCCCCCTGCCCCCCATCCTTTACAGCACACCATAGAACTTACTCAAGTCATCTAGCTATTTAAGTTTCCACAATTTCCCTTTAAAGTGTTTTTCAGGCCCAAAAAGTAATTCTCCAAACCCTTCACAGGCTCAGATCACTGAAGATTGCATTGTCAGCAATTCTGCTTTCCCTCTGATTCTTCAGAGGCGGATTAAGCTTTCAGACAATTACACTGTGCATGTATTTTATTAAAGGACAAATACAAAATAAAATAAAAAAATGTTTTGTCATAGTGTGCTTAAAATACCAGCTAATACCTTTGGTTATTAGTGCTCTCCAACAGGTGGAAATACTTGCTTAAGAGAAGGTATCATGTTTAGTCCAAAAAACCTTCCAAATTTCACAAATAGACAAGGTATAGCAATGCTTTTGGAACCATTATCAAATAAACAGCCAGTTATGTAAACCAACACATCCAGCTTATAGCAGAAAACATGGAATGGTGGTAGTAGGGTATCACTGGGAAAATTTGTTTCTACTTTTATGTTACATAGCCTCAGACAGGACTATTAAGCACGACAATCAGTATTGATGTATTATGCATTTACATTCATTACACTTTGTTTTACAAGTTTAAATTTACCTACCAGAAGCTACCATTGGAGCATTTGTGGATTTAATTGAATAATCCTGTATTTAAAAAAGAAAAAAAAAGTTATTTCTCTATTTCTCTCAATATAGAAGAGTAAATGAACATTGATAAAGTTGTATCATGTGTGTACAGTTCTAAAAACAGGAGTGATACAACTTCAGTACACTATCATTCATCACTTATCTCATTTCCTTAGGAGGCTTCTCAAGGTGTTCTTATGACAAATGAATCAAGACACAGATGTCAAGATGAGAGGTAAAAGAGGACTGTTACCCAGACCTTCCTGAATCATGCGAGGAATTACCACCCCTTCCCTCACCCAGACACACTAAACAATTTTAGCCTACTCAAAAAGCAAATGGTAGTCGCTGCCACAAGCTTGGTCACATTCTAAATGCACAGAGAGAAGCCAGAAACATGCTGGCCAGTTTTTATTGTCAGCCTGTTCTTTTAAACTAATACCTGCTATGTTAAAAAAATGGTATGAACATATCTAGCAAATTCTTCATGTAACAGACACCATGAGGAATCATAACATCGTTCACTGAACCTTGACAGCCTGCCAGTCATCCAATATACAGCCAGAGTTTCCGCTCCTGTAATGTCACTGTTGTAAACGCTGTGGTGAATGAACCAAGTAAGACCTATTACCAGTTTGCCTACTAGGAAGCCTAATAAAAAAACCCAAAAGCCTACAGATTCTCCAAAAAATAAATACTAAATATCAAAACTAAATAACAAAAACTATTGTAGAGTTCAAAATAAAAAGGAAAATCAATACCCATAGGTAGATTGCTTTTAAGTTGTACAGGCAGTACGATTTTAAGCAAGTGACACCATTAAACAAAAAACATAATTAAAAGGTTCTATTAAGTGTTATGAATCTACACTATGCATAAAGACTCACTTACCAAATCACCATCTCACCTTGTAAGTGATTTCCAAGTTACCTTCCACTGCAACAGCAGACAGAGTTTTCTTGGCAGGAGGAAAATCATTCTCTTCAAGCTCAGCAGCTGACCTTTTTTGACTTGTCTGCAATTTTGGAATGGGCTCTAACGATGCACTCTCTATTTGTTTGATTTCCATATTGCTGTTTAAAGGTGCAGCAAATTCATCAGCTGCAGTTGTCAAGGATCCAATACTGTTCATACATAAAGTCATTATTATGACTGTACAAGAAGCCAAAATTTACCTTGTATAACATTTCTGTATGGTTATTACACATAGATCTATGGTAATACTCTTTCTTACTTAATGTCAATATTAACTTCAAACGTACTATTTACTACCAAGAAACATTTTGCTGTGCTATCTTGAGTTAGAGAATTTTCTAGTTGTAACTGAATCTAGTTACTTTAGAAACTGTTCTATTTGAACTCCACTTGGTATTTTCATAAAGTATAAAAATATGACAACTGATTAACTGCCCTAGGAAATCCTAAAATACAATACTACTTATACTTGCAGTTGAATCTTCACCCCCACACCCTTCTGCCCCCTGCAGTATGATCTCAAAAGACAGCAAGACATCTAGGGAAGCCACAGAGACTAGGGAAACGCAGTAAAGCGGCAAGGGACAGTGAGACAGAAGATGTACCCTAACTCTGCCTGTCAGCAATTTTGTCTATTATCAGTAGCTCCACAGGAGTTAGAATTCTTACATTGTGTAGCCAAAATTAATTGTGTAGCCAAAATTAACTCAAAGACCTAACCTTTCCGTAACTAAGGGAATGACGTTAACATCTGATGTTACAGGACAAGGTCCTCCACAGTGATGTGGAATTGCATCACACCTCCAGTTATGGTCTGAGGACTTACAGTAATATAGTCATATTTATTTTCACAACTTTGCAACGCTTCCTATTCTTCAGAATGTCTTTTTCCTTTGACTGTTGGGCTTTTTCCTGCCAAACTGACCAGGAGATTTAGTTCAACTGTAATGTTGAAATAACGATTTTGTTACATAGCATTTAGGAGTATTCCTTGTAATGGAAACTCAAACCCTTTGTATCACAGTACTGCAAATTAGCTGTTATTCTGTTGAGTAATTTGTTTGGTTTTTTCAGCTCTTCTGCCTTTTGAACATGGCATAAACTCAAGAGAATGATTTATGAATTTATGTCCACTGTTAATCATGTTCTCCAAAGTCCATCTACACTAAAAAGTTGGAAGAGCAGTTAATAAACAGCTACTTTACAAAACTCTTAAAGTACTGTAAAAATGCAAACATACTTAGATTTTTAATTTCAATTCATTTTCATTCTAAGTATCCATGGCAGAACAGACTCAGGCTGGACAAATGACTTCCACTAAAAAGGAAGACTTGCCTTAAAGGGTAAATTGTAATTAAGGTTGATACCAAAATCCCAGCTAACTAAACTACTAACTTTAAACCACTAATGAGGTTTTTCTCAAACCTGATTAGAGCCCTTTTCACTTTCTTAATTCTCTGACCAGTCTGCCAAAATTATTTCCTCTTTCATTTCTTCTTTTGATAAATTCTAATCTGTAACGCACATTCAGGGAACAATCAAGGTTTACAAAAAGTGTTTCACTTCGCTCAAATATAAAGCATTTACCTCTCCACTTCAATCACGCTTGTTTCACTTGTATTTATTGGGCTGATAAGTATTGGGGCTGGTAGTAATGGTTCTGAAGTTTGTTCCAGCAAAACAGATGCATCAAAATCTTTTGAGTCAGCTGGGATTTCCACCAACGTTAAAATGAATGTCTGTTCCTCTTCCGGAGATCCATGATCATTGTTCACTACTAGAACTTTTTTTCAGAGAAATAAATAAATAAATAAAACTATTAGTCAAGTTTGAAATTACACTGTTCTCTTCACGCCCTCCCTACTTTGAGTAATTAAATTTTAGGCACTCATATCTCCATGGAAAAAGGTACCGGGGATATTCTTGAGACAATATGCTTCCTTTCTTCTTAGATGAGATACACATCATCACCCCTTGGAGCCTATTCATTGCAGTGGAGTCCTAATTACCATTCAGAATTAAGAATATTAAAAATGCCTAGTAGGGATGGAGCTTTCTAAATGGGTGTTCTAGCATTAAAGAACAATTTGCAGTTTAATAATCTTGTTTAATCATGGTCAAATGGCCCTCTGTTTTTAATTGCAACTGTCAAGTATTAAGAGGTACTTCTTTAAATGGCAGAAGTCTACTATTTTGACAAGTGAACACAAGGATTTTTTCTCTCACTATGCACTTGCAGAAGAGGACCTGAGAAGTATAGTCTTGAATTTAATAAATGAAAAATATAAATAATTTAGTCTACAGATGGACATTAACAGATAACTGCCAACTGCCATCCGTTAGAATGAATTTAAGGAGAGAACATTTGTAAAGTTTTCAAAAGATGGAAAACAACAGTGCTGCTCCGTCGCTCTCATTCTTGATGTGAAGCGACTGTTATTTCAACCTCAACTCACTTCGGTTCTTTATCTAATTAAAGATGATTTAAGATGCTCTGTCCCAAGATCCTTGCAACAACAGATGTCCAAGAAGTATTAGCTCTATCTTTTGTACATGCTCAGGAGTTACAACTTTGGACTGCAGTTTCCATGTAAAGTAAGTATTCTGTGCTTCTGATGCAGTGATTTTCCCATACCCGAGACAAGTACTGGTTCCAAACCAGCTCCATTTCAATCTGTTTTAGGGAAAAGCAGCAATCACCTTCATGCCTTTCAACACATCTAATCAGTTAGGTGTTAATTTGCTGACTCACTACAGCTAAAGAGGGAAGTCTAGTTGTTTTTTTCCTTTTTCTTTCCCTCTTCTCCTTTCTGCCCTGCTGCATACTTGCACAGTCCAGCCCTCCTACTCACACAACTCTGACACTGGCATTCACTTGACAACTTCAGGAGCCAGTATAGCTCACTAAGCCAGTGGAAAACTACACAGGTTCTCTCCCTTTGTCATGTTCAATTTTTGATGAATAAGTGAGTCAGAGACTCATAAAAGACTCTAACTGCTAAACCTAGCACGAGGTAAGCAGCAGCATCTCACAGCAGGGAGGACAGAGCAAGTAGTTTCCCTTCCACTGGTATTTAAACTTAATGAAGTGCCATTCAAAAAGTTCCCACGTCTAGTTTGTGTTAGTGAAATATAATGGTAAGAGGCCAGGGAAGGCAACGGCACTGCGCTGTGGGTTGTTTTTTTTTTTAATGAAATATACTGATTAATCATGTCCATGAAAACATTTTAAATTTTTTTATTCATCTTTGCGTAACTGCAAGATACACAAGTGTGGGCTTCTGCTAACTTAGAATATTAGAACGTTATACCTGAAGTCTCTTCTGTGCTGCTTACACATTGTTGTTGAGAATCCTGAGCACAAGCTTCCTTCTAGAAATAACACGTTTGAAATAAAACAAGTTAATTAATCTGAGAAATAACTAGAAAACAGGAAAGAAAAAAGGTAAAGAACCAAAAAAAAAAATCTAATCACATAATCATAATTGCATTTTGTCAGCTTTTACTTCTAGCTGTTCTAGGTTGAAGGATATCAGCCTGACAAGAACAAGAAACACTTGGGGAATATAAAATTTATATGCAGCCCACTGTCTGTATTGATGACTTGTCAAAATAATTTATACTTCCTACAGCACAACTCTGTCAGAGATGACTCACGTAATAAATTTCTCAGTGGCACTAAGAACACAAATTCCCCCAACCATTACAAAACCACCGAGTGCCAAAGAAAAACACCAAGCTCTACAACTCATCTATCCCTTCCCTTTTATGGCATGTACCTTTGCTAAAACCAGGAATACTCCACTGCAAGTTGCCTCTTCTCACACTCTCTGCCAGTCCCGTAAGAGCCAAATCCTTCTTGTACCTTGTTTAACATGAGATCAGCCTTGACACATCAACAGGTTGCACTGGGGAAACAAGCTACTACCCATCAGCTGTTCCACCGTAACTGCAAGTACATTGATCTCACGCAACACTAGAAAACCTGAGGGAACTGAGAACGAACCTTTCTCTCACGAAGAAAGAAGATACATAAAGGAATAGATGCGAAAGACACTGTCCATGATGATATACATGTAAAACTCTTCATTGTGTTTTGAAATATGGGAAAATGGGAAAGAGCATAGCAAAGGATAAAGTTTGTTTTAAACAAAGCAAATGAAGATGTCAAGGAAAATGCTGCATCCAGCAGCAGCACTTTAATTTTAATTTAAACAAATGTAAGATTATGAGGTCAGACTGTATGAATACATGAGACCTGGGTAACTTCTTCCATCAAAACTCTTTAAAAAATTGGTCAAAATTTTGCTGATATATTTATCACTAATTGCTGAAATGCTACAAACTGAGGCTTGCAAAGATTAAGTTTGCCTGAAAGATGAGGTTTGGTTATACCTTTGCAAAAAAGAAAGTTTCATTCACTATCTGAAGTAGCAGGTCTTTAAAATGGGTGAGTACTTTTACACTGAAAACCTCTTCCTTCACAGAATTTCAGAAACTGTGCACTTCTAGATGGTAATTAAATTAAGTTCTTTACCTGAGTAAAGTTGATTGTGCATATATTGTTCTCAGGAAGACAAGCATTTTGCTCAGGAAGTCCATCCACAGAACTTTGATTTGGATAATCCTGTAGTCCAAAGTGAGATTTTTCAGGTTGTGGTGATGCAGTTACCTGTCTTAAATTCTCTGAATTTCCACAAGGATTTTTCATGTCTGTTCTGTAAAGTACACATCTGGTTAATTTGAAACCAAGTGAAGATACCCATGCATTGGGTAGATTCTTTATAATTATTTATATAATATGAAGCTTATGTAGTTACAGAGGAACAGAGCATCTATTTAAAAAACTACATCAGTCTACTAAACAAAATGCATTATCTTTGAACAAGTCTACATAAAGTATTTCAGGAAAAAGCCTCCCTAACACCCCTAATTGAGACTTTACTACTAAAAGTATAACCAACCACGAAGCCTTACAAGCTCATTAACATTTCCAAATTGATCAACTCCTTAACATTTCCTTTCAGAGGCAGTTTCACAGGATGTAATTAAGCAGCAAGTACTAAATTCTGAAACAGCAAACATAAGTTAATGTTTTACTTCCAAAAGCCGTACGACAACATGCAAGAGAGAAAAACCTTAAAAACAGAAGTCTAAACTGTACAGTTATGTGCATAAACACACACACAGTATCCGTAATCACACTGTTTCCATCACAGATGCATACTACACATGCACTTCAGCTACATATTTTAAGAGACTTTAAGAATAATGTCAATATTAACTGCTGATTCTTCCTACCTCTCAGTTTTGTCTACTTGCTTCATAAATTCCATACTTCCAGTTGCAAAATCACAAAGAACTGAAGAATCACCTGCAGCTGGTCTGAACTCTTCTAGTTCCACCTTTTGCATTTCTGCAGTACCTCTCAGGGTTGTAGCCTCTAAGATACATAAAAATTAAAATAATGTATGTGTGTATATATATGTAATGTATGTATGTGTAGATGTGTACTTATAAACACACTATAAAATTATTAACAGTTTTGCTGATATGTCCACATGTCTTATATAAATTAGACATATACACATATCTCATCTTGCCTGTGGTATGTTGTGCATTTTGCCAGCGACATGAAGATAATTAAGAGTCTGAAGAGCACCTTTTTTTTGTAACTGCTTTAAGGATACCAAAACAGTTCTGTGTATCTCCCCTTCTGGTTTTAATACAAGGAAAGAATGGTAATAATAGAAAAGAGTACACTATATTGCACTGTATTTCTGTAATAGGCAGTTCAGTAATTTAAGGTCTTTCCACGTAATTTAAGACCTGCACAGAAAATCTGCTATTCAGATTTCATTTAATTTTATACTCAAAGTTATACTTATGTGTAAAACTATACCATAAATGGATGCCCTACATTACAGTGGTGATGCATCTTCTGTGAACATGAAGATGAAAGTGAAAGACTACTTTCAGCTTAGTTTCATTGCATAAAGAGATGTGAATCCATCAGAAGACACCGTTTTCAGAACCCTAGGATAAGAAACAGGCTTACCAGTTTGAACGTGTTGTAGTTGTTCCACGGGTACATTTGTATGAAGTGACTTTTGAATTACGTTTTCATTGGATTTCAATACTCCAAGGTCTGGCTTAGGCTTCAAGAGTCTGCCTCTTATCAGTCTCATACTATTCACTGTAGGCAAAGAGCTATCACTACAAGCAAAAAGGAACAACGCCATCAATATAGTTCTTGATTATTGACAGTTAGTTGTGAGATGAAACTAGTATTTCCAGCAAAGATCATTGTGCAAAGAAGACATAAGAGAGATGGAGTAGATGAGACAATGAAGAGCTGAAATGCAGGCTGCATCTGGCTGAGGAGACAGAAGACTATTTGGCAGAACAAAAAATAAAGATCATCTGGGAATCAGAACAGAATGGAAACTAGTATGCTCCCTACCTCCAGAAAAAAAAAAAAGAATAATTGAAATATTTAAAAAACATGAGAAGATCAGAAATCTAACACTGATCACATAGTAGTAGTAGTAGTAAGTTCTGGTTAAAAATATAATAAAAGAACCACTGGACTTAAAGTAAATTATCTTTGATTATAATTTTTCAGGGGAGATAATCTGATAGTTTATTCAAGCAATCGACAAGTGAAATAGTCTTTCAAATAATATAATTTGATCACCAGCAGATTTATTCTGGAAAGGTGTTCATCAAGCTGTTTCAACATTCACAAATGTCTGAACAAAATTGAAAAACATAAAGCATTAAAAAATAAATGATAGACGATCAACTGGTTCCTCATCATCCCTTTACTCTAAATCTTTGATCTACATCCCATAGCAGCAGTGAAATTAGACAATTTGCCTTGGCCTGATTAGCTGTAAAGTACTTTGGGAAAACAAGCTTGGTAATTAACGGTGATCCTTACTGACTAAGTTCCAATATTCTTTTTTCCCCCACCAGGGTAAACTTAACTTCAGGAGTGAAGAACAAGTTCCGCATCCCCAAAATTACATACCAACATCTCATAAAAGTCATAAGAAAAAGACAAGAAGTGTTTTCCTGATTACATACGAAACTACATAAACTGAGAAACCTTCGCTAGAGCAAGACTGCTCGCAATTCTAAAAAAATGCCAGAAATAACCTAGCAAGAGTAAGCAGTGTCAGATCTCTTTCCCTAAAAAAAAAATAAGTAGTATTTTAACCTGGTATCTGTAGCATTTTTCTCAAAATATTCTTTGACACCTATTCTTGTGTCAGTGCTGTGATCTTCTACATGAATGTTGCTTCCATCCTCAGAAGGGACCAATTCCTTGGTAGAAGTGTCTGAAGAAAGTAAGTGCTGACTCGGAGTTCTATTTTGTTTGGAGTAGGCATGGGTTACGAGGCTACTAGCCATGTCCAACTCATCTTCAGTGGGTAATGTGTGTGTCCATTCTGGTTAAAACAATAAACAGAGTAGAAAAGCATAATTTAAAAGAATCAGATTGGGCAGATACATAAAGCTATTTTACAGATGTTCAACTTCAAAATTCATTTAACAAAGTCTGCATTCTCCAAAGATTCAAATCCCAGGTAAATGCAGTCCTAAGATACCACTTTTGATTGTAAGAATGCAGAAACTAACATTCAACCAATGAAAGCTGATAATAAATTCTAAATCAAAGTCTATCAAAAACCAAAATAAACCCAGGTAATTTCAGGTTGTAGCTAGTTGGGTGGAAAAAGCTAAGCTTCAGGTTAAAGGCATGAAAAGACCACTAGTAGTTATGATCATTTAAGGCTGATTCCTTTCTTTTAGTCCAATTTATGCGACCTGATTAATTCAAACTTGTCCTCCCTAAAACAGGTCTCAGAAACATCTTTGTAGCACAGTGATGTGGTTGGCAGTATCTAATAAGATGCTTTACTTTTTCCAGCCAACTTGCAATGCCTAGTCTCACTATGCATTACAATTCAGCAGGACTAAAAGCTCAAAAACCTCTTGACCTCCTGCTATACAGCAGCATAAGGAAGAGCTTTGCAGCCACTGCACCATCCCCCCTTAGGTGGACCCTGAAAGTACAAGCAAGGCTTTGTCCCATAAATCAGATCATACCTTCAGTGCTTGCTTTTAACTGGAACATTGGATCACCCATTGCAAGTAAAGTCATGGCAGCTTCAGTGCTTCCGTCATTAATTCCTGCAAAGTTGTTCACACACGTTAAAAGTCACAAGCGCATTAACCAGAAATCCACTTAACCATATTCAAAAAGCATCTGATATTAACATCAATATAGTGAAGTATGTATTTTTAAAATTGTTGCCATTCATGGCTCAAGACACTTGTAGACAGACAGCAATTCTCATCCAGTAATTCAAACTTTTAAAAACACTGAGCAGCAACATTATTCCCTTTAATGGTGTACTGAGTACAGCTGGCAAGGCATTGGCAGCAGGGACACTGCCCTGGACACGGCCGGTTCCAACTGACCCACTGCAGGACAGTTGATCCTGTTAGCCAAGATGGTGGCACTTTTGGGAAACATATCTAAGAAAGGGGAAAATGTTGCACAGCAGTGAAGAGTGAGGGAAAAAGTCTCAGAAACAACTCTGCAAACACCAAGGTTGGTAAGGAAGGAGGGGGAGGAGGTGCTCCATGTGTGGGAGCAGAGATTCCCCTGCAACCTATGGAGGGGACCTTGGTGGAGCAGGTAGATATTCCCTGAAGAAACTGCACCCTGTAGAGGATCAGTGGTGAAGTGGACTCATCCAGATGGACCATACCACATCGGAAGGACCCCACACTGTAACAGTTTGTGAAGGACTATATCCCATAGAAAGGACCCAACCCTGGAGCAGGGGAAGAATGTCAAGAGGAAGAATCAGCAGAGATGAGGTGCTCAGAACTGACTGCAACCCCCATTCCCTGTCCCCCTGTGCCGCTTAGGGGGAGGAGGCAAAGCACAAAATGAAGGTGTGAAGTTGAGCCTATGAAGGTGGGGAGGGGGACGTGTTATACNTCAAACTTTTAAAAACACTGAGCAGCAACATTATTCCCTTTAATGGTGTACTGAGTACAGCTGGCAAGGCATTGGCAGCAGGGACACTGCCCTGGACACGGCCGGTTCCAACTGACCCACTGCAGGACAGTTGATCCTGTTAGCCAAGATGGTGGCACTTTTGGGAAACATATCTAAGAAAGGGGAAAATGTTGCACAGCAGTGAAGAGTGAGGGAAAAAGTCTCAGAAACAACTCTGCAAACACCAAGGTTGGTAAGGAAGGAGGGGGAGGAGGTGCTCCATGTGTGGGAGCAGAGATTCCCCTGCAACCTATGGAGGGGACCTTGGTGGAGCAGGTAGATATTCCCTGAAGAAACTGCACCCTGTAGAGGATCAGTGGTGAAGTGGACTCATCCAGATGGACCATACCACATCGGAAGGACCCCACACTGTAACAGTTTGTGAAGGACTATATCCCATAGAAAGGACCCAACCCTGGAGCAGGGGAAGAATGTCAAGAGGAAGAATCAGCAGAGATGAGGTGCTCAGAACTGACTGCAACCCCCATTCCCTGTCCCCCTGTGCCGCTTAGGGGGAGGAGGCAAAGCACAAAATGAAGGTGTGAAGTTGAGCCTATGAAGGTGGGGAGGGGGACGTGTTATACCTTTTGTCTTTGTTTCTCACCATCCTACTCTATTTTATTTGTCAATAGATTAAATTAGACTTCCTCAAGTTGAGCCTGTTTTGTAAGTGATCTCCCTGTCTTCATCTCAACCTAGAAGTGTTTCCATTTTATTTTATTTTCACCCCTCATCCTGCTGATGGATGTGCATCAAGCAGCTGGGTGGGCATCAAGCAAGCTGCAAGTAAGCACTTGCGAAGTTTCCTCTTCTCCCGGTACAACTAACCACAGCGTGGGAAAGTGACAGACAGGACACAAAGGGCACATTCTGACCCTGGAAAACTGAACCTTGCAATGCTTGGTCACCCTACTTGATAGAGGACAGTAAGAAAGAAAACGGTTTAATCTCCAAAACATAAAAACATCCAGTATCTCATGAGCAGGGCTTTTTTATAAGATATACAAACCTCCAAACTTACAGCAAGAATAACTACATATTGGTAGCAAGTTAACAGGAAAGATATGGACAAGATTGCTTCATATATACCTTTGTCCCCCTCTGGATTTTCATGTACAGCTGTTTCCTTAAATAAAAAGAGAAATGGTATCAACGTTCTATAAAAAAAATGAGTCCATAATTTGAATTTAATGCTTACAGGTAAATTGTCTACCCTGGCTTTGAAAGGGTATTTTAAAGGCTGACACTATTTACTTTCATAGTTTTCCCACAGCTGTGTCCCTCATATCTGTGTGGGACAGGTAAGAGTCTATTAAGTTACACTGTTAGAAGCAGACATGGCAACCAGACACTGACCATACAGCTTTGTATGTAAGGACATTCTTACAGCTGTTAAGGTGCTTACTTTTTCCTCCTCCAGTACCACCGGCTGGACAGATGCATGAGAGAGACTTTCAACATCAGTAACCACCTGCACATCTGGTATATTCACAGATATTTCCAGCTGTAAAATAATTTTAAAAGTATTTCAGTTCATCAGCCTCAAAAGAAAATCTATCAAATCCATATTTTTCTAAACCACATACACTTACCAGATCTCAAACATTTAGTGGGATCCTTCCCGAAAATCAAGTCTTATACTACATACTTTCTAATAAGGCAGCAGTTGTATGAACTGGAGGCAGAACTGGCAGTGCTGCTTGTAAGTAACCAGAAGCCATCAGACAATTTAAGACCTTGTTTCCAATTGCTTATTACTCCACCGAACTAAGTTATATGTCTGAGATCTTTCATGGTGGCTGTTTACCTCAAATGGGTTTCAGTGCAACGACATTCCTGTCCGTTATTGTTCTAGAGTTTCCCTTGGTGTTTTGACTGAGCTTTAAATTTTCTTGCTGTTTCACCCAGAGAAAATACAGTATGATTAATTCATGAGACAAACAAGCAGGATTTCAGTGGGAGAAGAGAGGAAGATGACAAGTAATAGTAAGCAAAAAGAACTGGAGTGAATGGAAAGAAGTAGTGATAAAGATCTGAGACCTGAATGGAACAAGTCAGATAAATAAATTTGGAACAAAGTGAAAAGAAGGGAAAAAAAGGGCAGTGAAGACACATTAACTGAGATAAGATGGGTTAGAAGGAACAAAAAAATCAAAGAAGTCATGTTGAACGATAGGGGGAAAAAATTATAAAAACGTCTAAGCCTTTGAGCACAATCCCTTTCAAGGTCTTGAAAAGAGTCCACTATTCCCAAACCTCCACAGTTCCCTGAGAACTAAAGTATGCCACTTCCCTCTCTAAGTGACTGGTCTTAGTAGATATGATATCAAGTCTTCTACAGTCTGGAGTTTTATTCTAGTCTAAGACTACAATTACAACATAGGCCTGTGCTCTAGGCATAAAGTTTCAAACTCTACAAATTGTCTATGGAAGAGTCAAAACATACAGCTTTTGAAAAAAATAGACAAAGCAGGAACATTTCTGAATGGACTGCAGCCAATGGAGGACCCGTGCTGGAGCACCAGCGATGTCAAACTCTACAGCCTGAACCAAAGGGACAATGGGTGGAGATTTTAATGGATATACGTTTAAACTTTTTTTGAACCCAGTATTTGAGTTGTATGCTATAATAAGTACTATAGCAAGAACAACATGAATCAAGGGAAGACAAGCCTCAGAAGAAACCAGGAAAGTGCAGTGGTGAACGACCTGAGCTGGCTTTGGTGCCCAAAAACTCAACATAATGTGCCACCTCTCATGATACACAGAGCCCAAGGTATGGACTAAATAAATCAAAGGACATTTGATGGATATTTTAAGGGGTGGCTCACAGACCAAAGGAATGATATCCATGTATATATCAAAGGACAGGAAGAGAAGTTGTGGTTGGTAATGATGTACTGGATAGTGCAGGACCTGAACATGATACAAACAGTATGAAATAAAGGGTGAGGATTGTACTGTGCATGGCTGGGATGACGTTAGTTTTCTTCATAGCAATCTACGTGGTGCTGTGTTTTGGATTTATGACTACAACAGTGTTGATAACACACCAGTGTTTTTGCTATTGCTGAATAGTGACTGCACAATGTCAAAGCTTTTGTTTTCACACTCAGTGCCCAGCAAATAGGCTGGGGGTGGGAAAGAGGTCAGGAGAGCTCACAACTGGGACAGCTGACTCAAACTGGGAAATACTGACCCAGCATTTGGGTCAGTTTGACTCAAAGAGATATTCCAGACCATAAGATGTCATGCTCAGCAATAAAAGCTCACGAAAGGGAGGAGGAAGAGGAGGGCATTTGGGGTTATGGTGTTTGTCTTTCAGAGTGACTCTTACAGGCTGAGGCCCTGTGTTCTAGGAAGTGGCCTACCAATGGAAAGTAACGAATAAATTCCTTATTTTGCTTTTCACACACAGCTTTTGCTTCATCTATTAAACTGCCTTTATATCAATCCATAAGTCTTACCTTCCTTCTATCTTCTCCTTGTCCCACAGGAAAGGGGAGTGAGCAAGCAACTGTGTATGTGCCTGGCTGCTAGTTAGGGTCAGCCCAACACACGAAGTTTCTTGGCGAAGGGGACACCATATATAGAGACATCTCCCTCACTCCCTTATTTCCAAACATTCAAATGTAACATTGAAATGCTTGTTTGTTCCATCTTAGGCCTCTAAACACATTGTAAGTATGGTAGTCTATGTCTATGTTCAATCACAATAAACTGGAGAGCACCCTGCAGCCCTATATACAGGTTGTAAACATAACAGGACCTTAGACTGATGTAGTACTTTGTTCAAAACCAAGTACATTTGCCAAGTAACATATGCCTACTACTCTCAACGTCATTCTTAACAAATTAAACTAAATTGAGATAAAACCCAAATATTCAGAGATGCAATTAGAATAGAATCTGTTTAAGTAATCAAAACAAAAATACATGTGCAGAATTCAGCTACATGATACCTCCTCCATAGTTTCCTCTATCTGAACAGGAACAGGTTTTGGAGATCGAAGACCTATAGGAACAAACACTGGAGCTTTGTTTACTTCCTCCGGTGCAAAGCATTCATCTTCATCATCAGGCTCAAAGTCATCTGTCTCCTCCTCCTCCTCTTCCTCCTCTTGAGAAGCCCGTAGGGTCACCAAGGTTATCTTTGAACTTCTGTGCTCCTTCCCAGATTTCTTTCTACGTGTAGTTTTCAAACTTTTGGCTCTAGTAACACTCGGTTTAACTTCTTGCCTTTGACTCCCCTTCTCACTGCCATCAGCCTCACATTCAGAGGCAGAAGAAGCAGCAGTTCTTAGCTCTGAGACATGTTTTGCCAGTGCTATCCGTTTTGATGACCTTTTGGACTGCTTTCTAAAGTACAGAACAAAAGCATGTTTAAAAAGCAATGATCTCTAAGACATTCCAAAAAAGGGTTACACAAATCAAAACAAACTCAATAAATAAAAGAGGATTGCTGTGACCATCAATACACCTATTTACTTCCTAGCGTATAGTGATAAAAATGCATCCAAATGCCATTTAACCAGAAATCCTAATTTCTTCATGTATGCACAAAGTACTCATTGTAAATGTCTATTAAGCAGTTTCAGAGTGTTAGAAAGCTGCACAATTAAAGATGCAGAATTCTTTGATTAGAAAAGGCTGAATTAATTTTCATTTTGAGGGATATGGAAGACACATGCTTTTTACATCAAGGCAACATTTCCAGTTCTCTTTTGCTAAAGCTATGCTAGAAGCCCCAAACTGTGATACTTTAGTTGATCAGACCGATGTCTAGAAACTAGAAGTCTCAGATGATAACTGATTATCTGCTTGGTTTCTCAGACAGCAATCTCTTCGATAATCAGCTGCTTACTATTTCCCTCCTCAGATGATGGGCATGACCACTTTAGGTACTAAAAGTAATTCTAAACTTTACCCCGAACACATCATTCTTGGCAAACTGATGGTGAGGGGAAACACATAGCAGCAGAGGACACTTGCAGCATGGAGTTTCTGTTTAGGTTAATCCCATAATCCCTGAGCCCTTAATATGAGTACTTCAAAATCCTCCCCTTTAAAATCAGGAATTCCTATTGAAATCAAAGGTTGACCCTAGCATGGGTTGGTGAGAGTGCTCATTGTGTCCATTTCATAACAGTGCAGGCAAGGTAAGAGACATCTGCATGCACCTGGTAAGAGTTCAGATGGAAGACACAAGGACTGACTGTGCATGTGCTCACACAACACACCGCAGAACTAAGGCTAATAATTACAGTTTTAAAACAAATGCCAAAAGCAATCAGTTGAGCTTACAAGTCAGTAATTACATGGTATTAATTGAGCTTACAAGTCAGTAATTACACAGTATTAGTTGTTTTACCTTGTGAGATTGTCTGAGTTTTTGTCCTGAGAGGTAGAAAGATGAGAATCATCTTCTTGTTCTACTTGACTCTCACTTTCTGATGATATCTCTGGAGACTGGAGTCTACTATCGTGCCTGATTCTTTTACAAGATGGTTCTTCAACAGAGTCTGTAAAACTGTGTTTTCTTGCTGTGTCTGAGAAGGATGTAGCTTCCACAACGTTACTGGAGTTTTGCTGAACACAGAACACAATTAACTATCATATTAAGCACCAAACATTTTTAACTGATTTTGGTGACAAAAAGATTTAAAGAACTAAAGTTTGGGGTTCTGGAAAACATGTCCAGCTGTCACCTCTGATAGCTTAGGACATTTTCCCCCATTTTCTTTAATTTTAGGGTCTATAGCAAAAGTGTCATTAGATAGTATTATCTATGATGCCTGAGTTCCCAGTGTTGCTACTAGTTAAGAGACCAAGACCATATTCAACTTAAGAGCAGCAACTCTTCAGAAGCTGGAAAGACGAATCATTTTCTAAAACCACCTATTTATTTAAAGAACACTTTGAGGGAAGGAAAAATTATTTTTTTCTGCCCTGAGAACAAACTAGGACGAAAAAACTACAATAGTTTACAGAACAGCATTTAAATATTATTCAACACACACCGAAATGTATCCCAGAACATAAAAAAACATCAGTAAGCACAGTTCTGTCAACTATGGATGCTTGACTAAAATAATATACTAACAGAAATGTTTTAGTGATCCATCTAGAAAATAAGAAACACCAGATAAACTTGATTCAGATATCACAACTTTAGACAGAGAAGAAACTAGTCTAGGCTAGTTCAGGCCTGTTGAGCAAATTTAAGCAGAAGGTGGTCTGAACTTGTTCAGACACCTTTCAACTTATAAGTATACTTATATGGATTTTAAGTAGTATCTGATGTTAGACAGCTGCCTTAATTTCCATTGTTCAATGAATAACAGACATTAATTGGTAACAGTGTCAGCAAGTATTTATGATCACGCAGACTTAAACGTAAAACTGTAAATATGCCCACAGTTTTTAGATTCTAAGTCCATTTATTCAGCATAATTTCCAACAGTGAATTAAAAAAAAAAAAAAAACAACAAA
>VXBH01002515.1:95534-115610 GCA_013400035.1 Rynchops niger | reverse complement strand
AAAAAAAAAAAACAACAAAAAAAAAAGAAAAAAAAAGAAAGAATCACAGCAACCTTTCACAGCCATATACTGGATTTCTGTGCCATCTATGGTGCTAACAACTTAAACACAAGAATTGAGGTATAAATTGGCTCAAAAAACATGACCAGCACTTACCATCGATACACCTGTTCTTTCTAAAACCAAACATACTTCTGCGTTTCTGCTCTCAGCATTGTTCTCTTCTCTGTTTTCACCTTCTTCAGGATAATCTCGTTTTCTAGTAACTCTCACTAGGTTTGGCCTTGCCTTCCGGAGGGATTCCCTTGCTTGATGCAAAGGTTTTGTATCACTCGGTTTACTTTCTTCTCCAGAACTTAATTTATCACTGGACCTAAAAAAAAAATTTTTCAACTTTTACTTCTCAGGAAGTACAAAATACGCTCTACAAGCTTGGTTTACTATCAAATATTTAGTACGTCCCACTAGAAATGAACTTAAGTGTTCTGCATTTTTATTTAGTTAGTTGGTGAAGTTTTAAAAAAATAAGGGAAGAAAAAAAACAATGTGAAAGGGAAATAATTGGCTTTTCTGCAGTAGTGGACCTTTCTGATTACTTTTGGAAAAGTCTTTTGGAAGGACACCAACATTAAGAAGTCAGGTAGAGCAGAAAGTTTCAGCTCTACCACCATAGGTCCCAAAAGTTAAGCAACCATAGAACACTATATTAATTCCAGTGCTCAGGGTACTACTGCTTTTAAATAGGATGAAATTCTTACATCTATTCAAGCACATTCAGATCAGTAAGACAGAAAAACTGGTCTTTGAAACTCATGCCTCAGGAAAGGGCAAGAAGGAGGATCCAGGGAACTACAGGCCAGTCAGCCTCACCTCAGTCCCTGGGAAAGTGATGGAACGACTAATCCTGGAAACCACTTCCAGACACATAAAAGACAAGAAGGTGACTTGGAATAGTCAGCATGGATTCACCATGGGGAAGTCATGCTGAACCAACTTGAAAACCTTTTACAATGAAATGACTAGCTTGATAGATGAAGGGAGAGCAACGGACAATGTCTACCTTGACTTCAGTAAGGCTTCTAATGCTATCTCCCCTAACATCCTTACAGAGGAGCTGATGAAGTATGCGCTGGATGAGCAGACAAGGAGGTGCACTGAAAACTGACTGTATGTCCAGATTCAGAGGCTGGTGATCAGTGGCACAAAGTCTAATTGGAGGCCAGTAACTAGGAGTGTACCCTACTGTAAACAGTCAATACTGTGTCCAATCCTGTTCAACATCTTCATTAATGATCTGGATGATGGGGCAGGCTGTACCCTCAGCAAGTTTGCACATGATGCAGAACTGTGAGGAGTGGCTGATCCACCCACAGGGACCTGGACCAGCTGGAGAAACGGGCTGACAGGTACCTCACGAAGTTCAACATAGGGAAGCGCAAAGTCCTGCACATGGGGAGGAACAACCACAGACACCAGTACATACTGGGAGTCAGCCAGACAGAAAGCAGCTTTGCAGAAAAGAACGTGGGTGGACATCAAGGTGAAAATGAGCCAACAACGTGCCCTGGCTGTAAAAAAGGGTTAATGGTATCCTGGTATGCATTAGCAGTAGCGTTGCCTCCTCTCCCCATTCAGTGCTGCTGAGGCCACACCTGGACTGTTGTGCTGGACCACCCAGAACTGGTCACAAAAGACACACAGACATACTGGAGAGAGCCCAGCAAAGGCCTATCAAAGGTGAAGGGACTGAAGCATCTCTCCTATGAGGAACGACTGAGAAGAGCTGGGACAGTTCAGCCTGGAGAAAGAGAAGGCTTGGTTGGAGTGGGTGAGGAAATATCATCAATGTAAATACCTGAAAGGAAGGTGTAAAAACACCTTCCAGGTGTCTTTGCAGTGGTGCCCAGTGACAGGACCAGAGGCAATGGGCACAAACTGAAACACAGGAGGTTCCCTCTGAACATCAGGAAACACTTTTTCACTGAGAGGGTGATGGAGCACTGCCACAGGATATCCAGAGAGACTGTGGAGTCTCCATCCTTGGAGATATTCAAAAGCTGTCCGGACACAGGCCTAGGCAACCAGGTCTAGGTGGCCCTGCTAGAGCACCTAGGTGGGCTGGTCCAGGTGACCTCTAGAAGACCTTTCCACCCTCAACCGTTCTGTGATTCTGTGAAAGTCCACCATCACAGAAGCCAAGAAGACCATAAGGTAAATCCCTTGTCTTCTTAGCGCAAAGACTCTGGGATATGATATCAATGTAAGTTTATGGAAAAGATTTTAAGCAGAGGCTCAGAGTCAAACGGGAACCAGAAACTAATTTTAGAAAACAACAAAAGTAAATTGATTTGTGTCTGCTCTGTATCAGTTAAGGTTGAGCAAAAGGTAGCTTATAACATAATCCATAACTGTTACATGTAAATGGCACTATCTGCCTCACATTGCACATACATAAAAAGCATTCCTTCCACCAAAGAACCAGGACACTGCACATCATTGCATGAACTTCTCCAGCTGGAATGAAAAAGTGAAGAGACTCAGAATACATCTATAAAACAGCAAGTTCATTTTATGTTACTCTACCTGTCCACTTCTCAATTATAAGTGAGTTTGAATGGCACTGCTCAGTCTTCCTTTCAACAGTCCACATTCATAGCGCACCGCATCCTACAAATGTAATACTGAGAATTTCAGACAGCTAAACTCTGATTACTTGTTTCTACCCTCATCTGCAAAGCACCTTCTAAAAAGGAAAACAGCCTTGAGAAAAAATTCTGTTAAAAACTCTTATATTACCTAAGGATGCCACCTAGTGACCTTTACAGCATATAGCATACAGAAACTAATACAGCTCAGATCCTACACTTCAAAAAGCAAGTGCTGTATGAAAACAACTGAACAAATACAGAAAGTTTCTAAAGAGCTTTTTTACTTTGTCAACAGGGAATTTACCTTTCTGTGGTACCCTCATTGCTTCCTATAGCATCTGTAGATAGACATTCTTCTTGTTCTCCCTTGCTGTGGCAGTTACGTGATTTTTTAGAGGAACAGAGTGTTTCTGACTTCATACTTTTTGGATTTATGTCTAGATTGTCATTCTTGGCCAAATCCCCCACAAACAACAATACCTCCATGTCATCCTAAGATTTGAGGAAAAAAAACCCAAAAATATTAGCACAAAATACATCACCTGTAAAATAAAGCATTGCAAGTTATGAGCAAGATGTTAACCTGAGAAAAAACTTTGCTTAAAAACCTCAAAGTAGTTTATGACACCCATCACTGTTCTTTGTTCCTTTAGAGAGGTATTTATCTAATAAAAACAGATACTATAATGAAGAGAGTCTTTCGTGAGCAACCACCAAAGAATTAAGAAGAAACGCAGCAACTGAAACATGGCATGCAGGCAACCATTTGTGTACCATGAACATGACTGAAATTTCAAAGTCTAAGTGAAGTCTTTAGATTTGTTAACGGAAGTCTAGATATTATCAATGTGTCATTAACAGAATTTTAGAAGACCTCATATTAGGGTGAAAATATTAAACAAGAATGTAATTCTTACTAGTCCAAATTAATTTACGCATTTAAAACAGCTCATTTAGGTGTCTTAAAAACACCTGCTGCAGAACCAAGCATCAGAAAGTATAGTCAGAAATATCTGAACAGAATTCTCACTTTTGAGGAAAGAGGTTCCTCAGATTCTTCTGCCACAGGCAGATTCTCTCTTTTATGTGCTTCTTCCTCAACTGGAGCAGCAATTTTTTGTGCCACTGGAGATTCTTTTTCACTATGTGCTCTTTCTACGTTTGGTTTAGTTCTTGGAGATCCATTCACTATGAATTGTCCTGGTTTCAGAGCACCCAGTTTGCCTTCTTGGGAAGTGGATTTTTCAGCACTAGTGAATTAAAAGCAAACAAACAAAACAAAGAAAGATGTTACCTGACTTTAGCCGGAAGGGGAAAAAAAGCAATTCTGCATTAAGTTCTGAATCAACACTTATATAAGAGGGTTAGAGACTGATATAGTGTTTTGCTTAAAATCCAGAAACTTATCTTTTCAAATACATGTTTCTCATTTTGGGCATTTATGGATAACACATCAGAAGGAATAACAAGAATTCTTTGTCATGGCCTTTTCAACACCAAGAAAAAAGTTGTGTTGCTAACCATAACAACATCTAAATATCTGCAGTCTAACACATGCTTAAGATCTTATTTTAACAAGAGGAGGAGTAAAATAGAAGAGCACACTGGGATCAATGAAAGACAGATCTCTGACATTTGCAAAATTTGCATGTTTCATGTATGATTGCTGTATATGCAAATACAAACCCAATATTAGAAAAGCTTGGTCAAGAAGCGCTATGAGCTCATACAGATCAAGTACCAACCAGATAAACAATAACAAGTAGTTCATCTCAACTAAAAATGTGCTCTGAAAACATGAGAAGAAGCTGCCCGTAGGCACTGAAAATTAAACACTGGGGAAAGGTGAGGTAACAAGGAACAAAAGAATTGAAACTTGCAAACGTGTCTCATTACACACCAGAAGAAAGCTTTTCAAATGCAGTTTTGCTAAACTCTGACCTCACCTGCTTTGTTCACGCAATATGTTTTCAGAAATACAGGGCACCTGAGGTGCCTCTTGCTGTTCCTGTTCCTCTTTGCTCGATACATCTGCTTGACACAATATGGCTTCATTTTCACCCTTTAATTTGCAATTAAAAAAAAAGAAGAGAATCAAGCAAGTTTTTAAAACAGAAGTGTATTTCATAAAAAGAATATAAAACTACAGATCTCTGTATTATCTTCCCAATCTGAAGCAAGAAAAGAATTACATTATATTTACTAAGAGTAATTTGCCCAAACACATAATTCAATTTACAGGCAAGCAGGAACAGGAGTCTCCATAGTCCTGGGCTACCTAGATTTAGCCTCTTAAATACTACATGCACCCAAGCATTATGGGTAACACTTTCCTATTTAGCATTCAATCAACTCTCTATTACATGGACCACTACAGAAACAAAAATACTTCGGCAAATGGAAAAAATTTTGAAAACTGGACACTGCAGAGCACAGCGCAGACACACCCAAGCCGCTATAACATAACCTCAGATTCAGAAGGGTTTATTAGTTTTACTTCTGTATTTACACTGGTTGCAGAAAGAAGCCACTCAAACACATCCCTCAGCGCTCTAGGTCTGTGACAGCTTTATTAGTACAGAGGAGCACCAGACCTGCTATGGTTCTACAGATTTGCATGGTTGACAGGCCATAGGTCTAGAACAGTCAAAGCTGAACCGCAAGCAACTATCTCAGCTAGGGATGAGCTGACATCATGGCACTGAGAGGCAGACTACAGACGAAATGCACTTGAGCTCCTCTCTGGGAATGCAGTACACAAATACTCCAAGCTAACTCTAAACACCTTCAAGAACAAAACCAGCTATAACTACTACAAAAAATTAGTCACTCTTACAAAGCTTAGCTATGTTTGAGATCTAAGGCAAGTCGACACAGCCATGCCTACATCCATGAGCAACACACAAAATGGTTACTCAGAGTTCATCATACTGTAATGGCTTTTGAGGATTTCAATACCTTCTACAGCGCCTAGCAAACTGTCTGTGGGGATACACAGTGTTGGTGAATGACTCAGTTTACCTGTGCAGAGGAGTGTCAGGCACTGTAGTGCTCAAGCCAGTGAAAGCTTAACAAATTAGTAAGACCTTTCTTTTCTTTTCCACAGAGAAACAGCTATCCTCTGCCTTCCCTTGATACTCTATACTAGATTCCTCAACACAGACTTGGCTAATCCAAATAGGAAAGATGAGAACAAAGCGTTAATTTTTATGTATTGCAATACAAACCACATTTTTATGCTACAGTTTGCCTTAAATGTGCAGAATTCTTTTTCCTATTGTGCAATCCAAGCAAAATGAGATCCCCATTTTCGATAAGACATTAATAGTACAAGTTGTAGACTTCACTGATTTCATACCTACAATACCTCAACATACCAGACCAGGGTTTGGGAATTTTTTTCATCTAGTATGGTGTCTCAGCTTCAGGGAATTCGACTTAAATGTTCTAATTTAACTTCATAAAATAGAACTCGCAACTTGGATCCATACTTTTGAAGACAAAGCACTTATTGTTATTAGACTTACAATGGCAGTATTGGCAGACTCATCTTTTTGCAATACCAACTGCCCTGCTTCAGGCTTTTTCTCCCTCTCATTTCCTGATACTTGCAATTCCTTCTTTCCAACAGCTTTTCCCAAGTTTGGCTTGAACCTCTGGAATCTGCTCCTCACTAACTGAACACGTTGAAGAGGTGTTTGTTTACTTCCTTCTTCAGTGGTATTTTTGCTATCAATGCTAAGTCAGACAGAAAAAAAAATATTTCAAAACTTAATACAAGAGTATGTCATTTACGAACACAGGTTCATTATATTTACATATAAAAAACAGCTGAGTTTTTAAAAGAAACCATGTAAACGTAAAAGTTCTGCTGAGTTTAAGCTACGAACACAAAACTTTGTTTCAGGAAAAATTTCAAAGCAGTGGTCTCCTAACTACTTTCACAACAGAGTTAACTAACTCGCTGGAGGCCTTAACCTACTGTCTGCTCATTACTATAAAACTAAAGCAATTTTCACATGGTTTCTGTGATAAGCAAACTAGTATTCCTCTGCTTACATAAAAGGAATCTAGTGTTTCAGACGATGAAACAGTTGTAAAATGAATGCTTGCTAATTTAATGCTTGGCATAGAAGTAACTAGAATCTTAGTATCACTAGTGTTAAAACCATGAAAACTGAGATTTTGTTCAGCATTTTTCTTAAATTTTCTTTGCCAGTTAGCAAGCCATTGGCACAACGATTTCCTTTAAAATACTTTCATTGTTACAGTCAAGAAACAAAAGTAGCTAAGCCTTTACCCAGCATTAGTAGTTGAGGTGTCATCTTGGTTCATTTCAGGTAGACAAAACTTGAGTTCACCATCCTCTGATCCTGAAAATGTCTTTGGGGACTTTGGCCTCTCAGAAACTTCCTGAGAGCCAAAAGATTTTTCCTCTCCTAAAGGTTCCAATGGTTTCAAGACTTCATATTTTCCTGCTTTCTGAAAAATATAAACACGAGAACCAGAAAAAGTCATGATACTAAACCAAAAGGAGACATTATGATGTCCACAAAGTTTGCTACTAACCACTCTGAAATGTTTCCTCCAAAAACCTCTCTGTAACTGCTCACTAACGATTTCCTTGTCTTTCCAGGACAAGTACATATTCTTTTATTTTAAACAAAATAGCTTGAAATCTACATTTCTTCTTTGCTATCTTCTATTAATGTTTCTCCTTCTTCACTGTCAACTCTACAAGGCCACCTCAGGTCAGAAAGACACCTGGACACAGATGTCTAACAAGAGATACAGAACAGAGAATCTTTTTCTCCCCACGAACAACCAAGTGGAAAGCAGGGGAGTCTTCATGTAGAAAATGTTAGCTTTTGAAAAAATTGCTTAAGAAAATATTAACTTCATATTTTTTAAATAATAAGTATTTAATTTCACAAACCCAAAAGCTCAAATATAACTAAAGAAAATAAAAGCCTTACATCTGTATCAGGAAGGATGCTACAGTCACTGTCACACTGTGTCAAACTTTCTTCCTTTTTGGTATCTTTCTGTGATACACCTTTATTATTTACATCCAGCACTTCCTTCCTACTAGTTGTCATTCTTAAATTTGGCTTTGGTCTCTGGAATCGACCCCTCAGTAGCCTAGCTGATGATACAACAGTTTTCTCCTCTTCCTTCTGAGGACCAGAATCCCTACAAAAACAAACAAAAGAACAGTCAAAGGCATGGGACAACAGCAGTTTTCCAAGTCATGCATGACATACTTTTATGTAGCTCTGTTCAATACAATAGCCAACTATAAAAATCCTTAGCTTTCTTAGAGCAATAACAAAGTTACTGACGTTGTGAAAAAGGTACAATAAAAACACATCAAACACCACCAAAAACCTGGTATGTCTTATAAATAGGTGAGCAAAAATAAGTTAAAAAAAGATGCCATTTCAGAATAACTGCAACTTCCAGTCACACTTTGAGAAGAATATAAACATTTCACAAATGCCTTTTGTTGCCCAGTCATGCTTAAACTACCCAATAGATTTATAATGCACTTGTTTGGGGGTTTTTATCAGACACTTTAATAGGAAACCAGACCCTAAACTCACAGATTTATGTAAGCACATAGGGATGCACTGTTAGGACCAACATGGAGAAGACAACCACAGGAACTACGCATCAGAAAAACGTATTAATTTGAAAACTGGGCTCACAGCCTAAAGATCAAATTAACATCCAACAGCATAATAATTTAGTGCTTTCGAGCTCCTGGGGTTTTGTCCATGTAAGTCTATTGTTGTCTTGATTAAACATCTTATTATAGATATAAAACTTGGATTTAATGCTGGAGTTGAATGTAAAAGTGTAGCTACCTAGAGATATTGATGGTTTTGAACCGTCCCTTCTCTCCATTTGAAAAATAACCTTACCCTGTGTTGAAATCTGAAACCTGTTTCAAGATATCTGAAGATCCCTTTTCACTTTCATAACTTTCTGCTTTGGATGACTTTTCTTGGGAATACTCCCTTGTATGTATTGAGTTCATATCAGAATCTGTAGAAACACCCCCTTCTAACATCACATCGCATGGCTGAGTGTCTTCATGAACCATCACATCCTAAAAGGAATAGAAGTTTCACTCTATTAAGATGAAAGATTTGTTTGACCTCTCTTTTAGAAAAACAAGGGAGAAAAAGTTTATTTTAGCATCTCTTAGAAAAAAACACTCGAAAAGATCTCTCTTGCTTCCTGTGCATCCAACTAATATCAGTAGCTACTTTAAAAGTTTGTTATTTTTCTATGTACTTTCTATCTGAAGTGGGTTTGTTTTTTTTTTTTTCCAAGAGACCTTTTTTCTCTGCACTTCTCTCTTCCGATCTGGTATCCCAAATAAGTGATCACAACAAAGTGAGATATAACCCATCTACCCATGGAAAAGAGAACCTAAGTGCAAGCATGAGGAAATTTGAAAACAATTCAGTTTATTCTGAAAGAATAAATGAAGCATGCAAAGGCTTACAAATGATGTGATATCTACCTAGATCTTTGTTACCAAAGACTTCTACTTAGGACCTGGCAGAACAGTGTGCCTAAGCAACTGCTCAATAAACTTACATTTTTGAGGCATGGATAGTTGTTTTCATCTTGTGTGACACGTTTTTCTACTCCTCCAACTTCTCTTTTCTCCTCTTCAGGATCTTTTTCATCTGTCAGGTCTTTTTGCCTTGCAACACTTCTTAGAAGATTTGGTTTTGGTTTCTGCACTCTGCCTCGCTTTAGAGGTGTTGGTTTCAGCACACTCTGTTGGACATCTTTTTGTAAACCAGCTGTTTCATTAGACCTGGAAAAGTACATAAGATACATAAGTACACACCACATCTGAAAGTGAGAGGAGTCTTGGAGAAGGGATGTTTTTTCTTTTCTTCTTTTTTAAACAGTTATTAACACACACTTATCTAAAATGGAGCTATGCATTACTAAATTCATGAACAATAAAGTTAGAAATATATCTGCTAGAGTCTGAGCAAGTACCTGACAAGTTTAAACTTATATTTGCCCTGTTCTTTTTCTTTTCCCACTGGAGACAGGATACCACACTAGACAGACCTTTCTCTGACCCTTAAGTGCTCTTCTTGTATTCCTATCTGGTCTAGAGGCAGATGGACCTAAAATAATGAAGGGTTAAAAATCACAAACATTCATAAAAATACATAAATAACTTCACAATCTCACTAATGTGAGAATATCAGATGCACATTACAACTGCCTGATGCTTCTATGCTTTCTTAACTGAGCATCAAGCTACATAACATGCTGATGAAATAAATAACTCCTGAAGTATTTTTCTGCCAGGTTATCAAACCCAGTTTACCTCCCTCCATCCTCTTCAACCGTCCCCCTTTAAAAAAAAAGGTTTGGGTTGGTTTTGGTTTTTTTTGTTACTGTTATGCTTTGCTTTGGGTTTCGGGTTTTTTTTGAGGGGCAGGGTGCCTTTTTTGTTTTTTTGGTTTTGTTTTCTTCCTTTTTTCTGTAATTATCACACTATGTAATACTACCAGAAGTGAGAGGGATGGCAAATTGCTGGAGAGCAGCCCATGTCTTCTCATTTTTCACATACTTACTGAGACACTGTCTCCAGGACTTTAACATCTTTCTCTGCAGCTTCTTCACTGGTAGCATCGGACCTATTACTTTGATCAGTATTCTGAACGGAAATAGAATATTAAGACATTAAGTCTCTTACATTTATAAAGTACAGCATTACCTAACAGACCAGGGAACTGTCCATAACAGAATACAAAATGGATTGCTTATGACAGACACAAGCATTTACAGGGTAGATTTTACATGTCCAGAAAGGTGCAGTAAAATCTAGAAGTAACAACAGAAGCTATATTCACTGCAGGACACAAGAGATTACTGGCATCTACTGTTTGTGTGACAAGCTCCCAGCTCAGATGAGGCCTCTCAGCAATATCAGAATGTCACTGCAGGTAAAGCAAATGGCCGACTCCTGGTCATACTCAGAAACAATAAACATTGCTGTTGCATCCAGCACGTTTGCAGCTAACACATTATCACCAGTTACCTTACTCTATTAAATACCTTTTCAGTTTCGCTCTTAGGCTGTGGATGGGACATTTTATCATTTCCTGCGTCTTTTCCAGGGTCTTCTTTCCTTCCAGATGCTCTTGTAACATTAGGCTTAAATCTCTGTCGACATCCTCTAACTATTACCTTTGCAGTAACAGTCTTTTCATGTTCTCTGCACAAAGTATGCACAACAGCAACATTTACTGCATAATATTCAAGCCTATGTAATATGCAATGACTTGCACAGCTTTCTTTACTGGAATTGGGTTGTCTTTGGAAGGATTTGCACAAACTTATGCAAGTTTTTTTAACAAGAAAACTAAACTTTTTTTAGCCTGACAGAGTGTGGAAACTCTGTTTATCTACCTATTAAAAAGATATGAAGGGGAAGAACCTAACTAGAGTGCATACAATACTTGTTTCTGCCAGAGTCAGAAGCAGAGCCGTTAGCTGGAAACTGAGGGTGGGAAGAAAGCAAAGCCATAGTTTTCACTTCCCTTCCTTCCCCCTCCCAAATTACAAGCATAGATGGTACTTCATAAAGTAATGCTTTCCTCAACTTCACAGAAAAGAAGTACATACCTTCTATCATAGCACCATCTGATATTATGAAAAAAATAGCAAAGTCCAATTTAAGATTAATGTTAAAATTTCACAATTACTGTTGTCTTTTTATAATAGCACTGTATAGGATAAATTAACAATCATAGTCAGTTGATTCCAATGGACTGGAAAAGCAATCTCAATACTTACTCAGATTTAGTATCCAAACCCGTGTTCTCTACTTCCATGGCTTCACTTGTGTTTCTTGTACTGTCTTCCTCAGAGCACTGGAATTGAGGCAATGAATATTACTCTTGGACAAGTGTACAGATACCTCAGAGGCAATTCTCAGAATACTACTTATAAGACTGCAGCTGGTCCACAGTATCAGCATTGGTTAAAATGGATACAGCATCAAGGTCATAGCATATTAAGCAATGTGCCTCCTTCTAACCTTATCATCTGTATTCACAAGGTTTGGAGAAGTCTCAGCCTCCATTTTCTCTTGGGTTGCTATTTCTCTCCTTCCAGATGACCTCACTGAATTGGGTTTAGGTCTTTGCAAGCACCCTCTGTCTGCTGGCTTTTCAGTTTTCCTTAAGATATAAAAAAAAGTGGTATATGTTATTAGCAAAGAGAAACTTGAAGTCTTATATGGTCCAAGATGTATTTCAAGAGCAATTTTCACAACCAATGTTCACACACAAAATGACAGAACATCTGCAGAGAAGTTTCTCATTCTTACTCACTGTAGAGCATCTAGCTTTTTTCTAAGCTTAGTTAAATCTTCCACATAACATTTTAAATCTTAGTCAAATCATTGCTCCTTAGTGACCAAAATTTCTACCAAAAAGCTTCATTAAATAAGGAAAAAGAGTTACCATGATCTACCATGTAGTCCAACCTACTATGGTAAATCATATTTATACCCAAATTAAGTAAGTATAGGTTTAGCTCAAGAACAACTGCAAGGTAAAATAATTCTACTTACATGCTTTCAGACTGCGAATCACTTTCTGTTGCACTCTGCTTTTCATCTGGTCTATGTAAGTCATGTATGTCTTTTTTCTGAGTAAGTTAAAAAAAACATTGTAGAAATGAAACAATAAACGTGAAACTCTTTGCTGTGATGTAGAGAAAAGCAGAAAAAAAGAACAAGATTCAGAGAATGGTTCAGGTTGGAAGGGACCTCCAGAGGTCATTTGGATCAACTCCTGTGCTCAAGCAGGGCTACTTAGAGCTGGTCACCCAGGACTGCGTCCAGATGACTTCTGCGTGTTGTCAAGGATGGAGACTCCACAGTCTCTCTGGATATCCTGTGGCAGTGCTCCATCACACTCACAGTGAGAAAGTGTTTCCTGATGTTCAGAGGGAACCTCCTGTGCTTCAATTTGTGCCCATTGCCTCTGGTCCTGTCACTGGCTACCACTGCAAAGAGCCTGGCTCTGTCCTCTTTGCACCCTTGCGTTAGGATTTTATATAGAGATGGAAGAGATGCCCCTGAGACTTCTCTTCACCAAGCTGAACTGTCCCAGCTCTTTTCAGCCTTTCCTCATAGGGAAGATGTTTCAGTCCCTTCACCATCTTCATGGCCCTTTGACAGGCTATCTCCAGTATGTCCATGTCTCTTACACCAGGGAGCCCAGAACTGGTCACAGTACTACACCTGTGGCCTCACCAGTGCTGAATAGGCAGGGTAGGATAACCTCCCTCAAACTGCTGGCAATGCTTCTCCTAATGCAGCCCAGGATACCATTAATCTTTTTTTACAGCCAAGGCATATTGTTGGCTTATGTTCAATTTGGTGTCCACCAGGACACCAGGACCAGCTTTGCTTTCTGCAAAGCTGCTTTCCGTCTGGGTGGCTCCCAGCACATACTGGTGCCTGGGGTTGTTCCACCCCAGGTGCAGGACTTTGCACTTCCCCTTGTTGAACTTCATGAGGTTCCCGTAAACCTATTTCTTTGTCTTTTAATTGGATGAAGCTGATAACACACTCCTTAGGAAGTATCAGCTATCATTACTTTCCAGGTCTAGTATTTAAATCATTTTCCTAGAAAGCACTGACCACCACTCTGAAAAAGAAAAGAAAAACTTGACAACATAGCAAACTAATGAGAAATACAGAAAAGATTTTATGGAACCTGTTCAGTGAGTTATGGTAAAAGCCTACTGCACAAAAACATTACTTTATTTATGTATTTAATAATATTAATAAAATAATATTTCACGCCAGTGGTTAGCTGAGTATTTCTAGTTTTAGGTCAGTGATCATGTTTATATACTTTTAAAGAAAATTAACCATAGCAGGCCAGGAGAATTAGAACTGACATGAAAGGTCTTTTGAAGTTATCGGTTTGAGAGGTTATTATGCTGCATGTCAAAGAGCCATAATTAATCAGACAGATAGCTTAGCTACTCAGGCTACTGACACCACTATGATAGGCTGAAGTATATAGCATATCACCCTGTTCAGTTCATTCAGTTCATCAGACTTTACACAGTATGAGATTAAGTTCCAAAAATTACAATGATGCAAGGATAGAAGGATGATCAGAGGAATGAACTTTCTCTATAGGAGGAGAAGTATAAGACTAGAACTCTTCAGCTTGAAAAAAATATTGTTGGAGAGAGGAAAAACTGTCATTATAAACAGGAATAGCTTGGAGAAGATGAACAGGAACATCACAAAGATGAACAGGAACAGAACAATGGAAGTACAATGCATATTAAACGATCAGGCATCAGGCTGAAAACAATCCAGATAATATACTTTTTTAATTAAGAGACTAATTAAAGGAATGCACTCTCAGATGTAGAATGCAATTCATGACAAAGGTACAGATAGAGGCAAAAAAGGAGCTAGATGCAAAAAAGTAGGTGACATGAGTAAGAGGTGCATCAAGGGCTTCAAATGAAGCCAGACACAACCGCATGAAGTTTCTAAACTGCTGGACCTGATTAGAACATACCCAAAGAAAGATCATTCAATCTTGGTCCAGTTCCTTGCATCTTTCCAGAAACACCTCATGGCAGCCAGTACCAGTGGGCAAGAGTTTACACAGGTTTCCATTCTGAGGCAGCACAAACAACTCGATGATCGTTCTGTTCAAATCAGTTTCTAACATTGTGCTAGGAAGCCTACACCAGCAAAAAATCTCGCTCCAAGATTTTATTGTTGATATTGTACTGCTTCACTTTTGAATAATTCAACTGTTCAGCTGTTTAAATTGTCTATGAGGTAAGCCAAGCATGCACATCATACTCTCTAAATAAATATAGTATAATAGACAACCTATTAAAGCAAGCCAAATTCATAGCATTTAAGTTTTGGTGATATTCTCAGGCTTGCTGCCTTTTTTTCCACCTAGCAGTAAAAACATCACAAAACCAACCAAAAATTGGCTTTGATTTACAAAAACACTTTTAATAGTAAAGAGGAAGATTTTAAGAAGTAAGAGTTACATAAAAAATAAAAATACCTTTGTTTCTCTAGTTTCTTCAGATTGTCTTTCTTCGCTTCTAATCTTTGAAACAGGTAACTCTGAAATCAGGCTTTCCTGTGATGTATCATCTCTAATATCTAGGGTTCTCAGTTTAGCAGATTCCGTTTCTAGAATAACATCATTGCTACCTTCAAAGCTGAAGTCAATAAAAGCATACAAAAACATTATATTAGTGTATTTTAATAAAAAAGCTATTATCGTTTACAGATAGATCAAGTTGCGCAGAAAAATTAATGCAATTTTGACATTAAATAACTACATGCGTTTCAGACATTCTGACAAGTTTTAGTGATGTTTGCAGGATGTAAGCTTTAAAACAACTTTTGTACTTTTGCAATGCTATTACAAGATGTTAAAATCCCATCTGAATATTCTAGATTAGATATTTTTTTAAACAGACCTTACTAATATAAATACTGCACACAGAAGCTTTTTTTTCCCCTGATCTTCTGTAACAATCTATGTTGAGTTCTAAGACTAATACTGTTCCTTCATACACTTCCAAAGAGGTATTAAAGCACCTAAAAATTATGTATTAAACAACAATTACAATAGAGCTAAATACAATAATTAAGATACAAAATTCTGAAGTAGCACCAGCAACATGACTTTTTTATATTTACCACTTTCTTGTACAAGTTTAATAAAACATTCGCTTTCTCTGTAGTAAAAGAATGCCCAAAACCAAAAGCTCGCCTCCCACACAGGTTCTGCACAAATAAAGTCCAAACAACTCTTCTTTACCACAAGAACCATCTTACTAAAAACAAATGTAAGTGCATAGAACATGACTTAGCAACATCACCAAGCAGTGCTTTGAGAAAATATTAGGAATTATGGTAAGACAATAGCCTTCATTAACAGCCTAAAAAAAAGTGAAAGCTGTTTGGATACGATTTTAGTATTAATGTAAATTAACGCTGCAAGGGTAGCCATCAGGGCAGAGAATTTATTGAGACTGTAAATTAAGAATAGCTTACTAAAACACAGGACAGTTGTCAGAAACCAAACACCTGCCCATTCTGTGCCAGTTAACACGATGGTAAGCATAAATAAACAAAACCAATACTAAAATGTTAAACTATTCTTCATTTTGCCTGAGCTTTCCATTGTAAACATTACCTGCATAAATTGATGTCGCTTTCTCCCTCCATTATGTCATCCACTGATAAACAGGATGCTGATATCTCTTCCTCTGTAACAGCAGCCTCATCTAGTTTTCCTTCAATAACACTATCCAGTTCTTCTCTACAGGTAGTATGACCATTGTTTGCATCACATATTATTTCTTTTTCTGCTAATGAATAAGAATTAAATCAATTTGGACATTCTGGGCAACATCTTAGAATTCCAATTCTCACACCCTAGCTACAGTGAAGCAAGACTCAATTTAAAACAAAAAATCCCAGTAGGAAATGCCTAAGTATTAAGATTTATGAGAACTATTCTCAGCAAAAATAAAATGCTTAGACTTAGTGTGAAAGCTGATTTTGAAAGGCATTGTTCCACAAGCTCCCAAGGCAGATCAGTGATATAAACCAAAACCCAAGTTCTCAATTTTAAGTTTTCAAAGTCTTTATATAAAATTTATATTTTATATAAAGAGACCTACAAGAAAGCCAGAGANCAGGGGGTTGGAACTAGATGATCTTTAAGGTCCCTTTCAACTATAACCATTCCATGATTCTATAATATTTGAACATTAGACAGTGAGCATTTTTGCCTCTTACTTTTCTTAGAGGATTTATTTTCTTCCACCACGTTTGAAGGGAATGACATTTCTTCTGAAAGATTCTCCACTTCCTGTTCAAGATCATCTTTTCTCTTCTTCTTTCTCTTCTTTTTTGCTAACCCTGGCTCCAATGCAACCTGTTCTTCTGCCTGGTCAGAAATGCCCAAAGATTCTTCATTTTCTTTCTCAGCCGTCACAGTATCTGCTTCCATTTCTGCATCAGAAATTCTAGCTTCCTGAAGATCATGTTGATCATTAGCAGCTTCTGTGCTGGCAGCTTTTGCTATTGAGACAATATGGTTCCTGGTTAATAGACTGGTGGAGTATTAGGAGCCATAAATAGCAAAGATATTTCCAGTAGCAACGTCTTGTGAATTCATACATCACTGACAATATACTGCCAGGCATATGAGCAGGACCATGAGAAGTCAGGCACTGACTTAAGAGGAAAGCTTCAGCATAGATTAACTTCAACACTAAATGCAAAACACATTCTGTATGTGGGACAACACTTCACCAGGGGAAAGTCAATATAGGATGTAATTTAGTCTAGGATGCAATTTAGTAAATGTTCTTGTTCTTCTACTTTTTAGTGGGTTACACAGTCACTTTTGGATCCAGGAAAAATAGGCATTGCTATTGCTGAAAAGAATTATATCTCTGCAGAAAAGGGTGATGGTTGCAGAAAGTATGGCACGGAGAAGTAATTTTAATTAATAGATGTACTGTAGTTAATCACTCTTATTTACATAAGAAAGCCAAATTATTATCTAGCTAATAATTAACAAGTTCTTTTCTGGGCTTAATGAGTTTCTAAAATTCTCCTCTCTCCCCTTTTCAAGACATTTTGTCTTGATCTTGTATTTACACAGAATACCAACCACAAACCTTTCCCTGTCTTATTTATTATTCTTAATGAACTTGTTCCCCTATAGTTAAGAAATCCAAAATGCAAGAGAAGTAGAAATGCATACTCACATTAATTTAAAGGTAAAGTACTTTTAATCTACCATTAAAGTCTATGCATGAAATGTCTGTATGTAGTCATAAGTCCTAATAGGTGGGACATCTTACTTAATCAGATATGAAATCAAGGCTACAGAAAAGTAGCAATTATGCCAATTTTAAGAATTAAACAGCGATGTTGTTTCCTAACTAGCATCCCCTTTAAAAAGGTTGTTCACTTGTTTGTTCCACAATACCACTTACAAGAAAATGTATTCTTGTGGAACAAATAAGTGAACAACCCAGCAGAATTAGCAGGGAATTTATGAAGTGGTGTCAGTATAACCATTCTTAATCTGTGAAAGGTTCTTTCATTGGTACTGAAGTTATAAGACACTATGGTGATCAATAGTCATTAAACATAATCTTTATTCTTTATTTTAAATAGACCAGAAAACGAAGACAACTTTTACAAGATCCCTGCAAAGAGTCGCACCCTTCAGAAGTCAAACAATAATTAAAGGAGAAAAAGAACACTTAAAAGGAAAGGATTTAAAACGTAAGAAAAATTTAAATTAAAAGTTACAGAAGAGGTTGCCAAAAATATGGTTTTGGCCCAAGGATTCTAAAAGTGAATTTGTTACCAACTCATGGAGACACTTTTCAACTATTAAATCAGAATATCCCATTTACCATATCCATGCTTCAGACTGTGGAAAATCACTAATCTCAGTGTGGTCTCACATTCCTGCCCAGAGAAAACAGACCTCAGGAAACTGGCTGCTACCGATTATTACCATCCCGCATATCAGTAAACTACATCTGAAACAGTCACGCTATCAAGCCAAGACCCTCTTGCCCTGTCTGTCTGGAACAGGGAAGGAGAAGATTCCCTACATGATTTTTCCTCCACTAGCAACACATTACTGACCACTGCTCAGGAACAATAACTCAGGCATTCTTTTGAAGTACCTTTTGGTTTCTTCCGAGGTCTTGATGGCTTCTTTTCCTTTGGCTTCTGGCTTTTAACAGTTTTTTGCTTCCTCTTTTCCTCATCTGCTAAGACCTTCTCAAGCAGCTGGGCAAAGAATTCAAAATCAAAGGGACGCTTTTCTTCTACCAGATTAAAGCAAAAAAATAGAAAAGGTTTCAAATTTGATAATTTTTCCAAGTTTCTGCTTTGTAAATAGTCGGTGTATGTTATGATATTAAAAAGCAAAGATTATATAAATTTAAACAGAGAATTGTTTTTGCAAATACTTTCTGTATCACCTGAGCAGGAACACATATAAACACTTGAGTTGACACATATATGGATTATGGTAGCTTGGTTTTAAAAAACAAATAGTAAAAAGGTTACAGTACTTAGTAGTTTAGGAAATTTAATAATTGACAAATACATGAATTGTACCATAGTATCAAATAATGTATTAACATGCTGCTCTAGGACTTACATAGCCATTCAAATAACACACAAAGCCTTTAAGGATTCTCAAGGCAGTTTACCATAAGTGACTGTGCTACAAACTCCCATGAATCAGAAAAATCTTCAACTGAATATACATATAGGAAAGTTTATATTAATCTCATTTATCAGACATACAGAAAAGACAGAAATTGAAGCTAAAGATGTTTACTGTGGACAATGCTTGTTATAAAACCCTAAGATTCCCCAGCTTCTGAACTCACCTGTGAGCAGAAACTTTTCTTTATAATCAATTCAAGCATGGCAAAGGACAAAAATTACCATGAAAAAAGACGACTACTATTTAATGACTCATTGTAGGATGGGGTACGTTTACTTTACTTACTGAAAGCTTTGTCTATCCTCCATCCATTAGCTTTTTCCTCACGTTTGAACTTGTTCTGAAAGCAAAGGTACATTTGCCTTTTTCAGTAAGCAAGAAACTAAACAATATATTGTAGAAAATGGCAGTTCGAGATAAACCTTCTTGAATACAACACAATCTTCTACCAACTAAAACTGTTAAAACTTACAAGCACAACCACAGAACACAAGAGTGTAATTAATTTTTAAATATAAAATCTGTCTCCAATAGATACCACCAGTCATAATTTATTATTATTTTCAACATCTTTGGCCTTACTTCCAAACTAAGCAGGGTTTGAAATATTGAATATCTTCCCAGCTGGATACCATGAAAGCAGCAACACAGAAGACTCTCACCAAACATCCACTTATAGATGTTAAGGAGGCGACTGGTGACAGCTAACACAGCTTGACTAAGGGCAAATCGTGCCTGCTAAATTTGGTGGCCTTCTATGACGAAGCTACAGTGCTGGTTAATAAGGGAAAAGCAACTGACGTCATCTACCTGGAACTGTGCAAAGCATTTAACACTATCCCACATGACATCCTTGTCTCTAAATTAGGAAAGACATGGATTTGACTGACGGATCACTCAGTGGACAATGAATTGGCTGGATGGTGTCACTCAAAGAGTTGTGGCCAATGGCTTGGTGTCCAAGTGGTGACTAGTGACAAGTGGCGTTCCTCAGGGGTCGGTACTGAGACTGGTGCTGCTTAACATCTTTGTCAGTGACACAACAGTGGGATTGAGTGCACCCTCAGCAAGTTTGCCAAAGACACCAA
>VXBH01002515.1:54019-84255 GCA_013400035.1 Rynchops niger | reverse complement strand
GGCGACGCCGGCGGGCGGGGCGGAAGGAAGGTTCTGGGAGTCGTAGAGGTGTGGCGGGCTGCGGCGCAGCGCGGCCCGACGGACTCGCCATGACCCGTGAGTGTTGGCGGGCCTCAGGGGGTCTGTGCCGGGGAACGGAGCGGGCGGTAGACCTTGGGCCGCNGCTCAGTTTCAGCCCTGGCTGTCGTCCAGCGTGCAAATAAGGAGCTTTTATATCCCTGAGAAATGCTTAATACTGTCTTGCTTAAATAATGGTGGTGGTTAAGGCGGTTGTAGAAAAGGGCAGCAGGACTTGTTAACCATCACCTTATTTAGTTAGGAGTAACGGCTGGTATACCTACTCTAAAGTGGCAGAAAAATGTGAACCAAACCTAGAACACTGTCTCACCTAACCGTGGTGGGATTGCTGGTTTGGCTTCTGCATATTATGCTTGGCAATACAGAAACTAACTCTGTTTAACTGAGGAGGTGCTTTTACATTCACACTTAAAAATACATACCTTCAAAGCTGCCATACTGCTGGAAGAGCAGATAAAGACCTGCATTGTAAACAGTTTGTGCACAGATCAGACCTTGAATGTGAGTAAGGTTTATGGCTTTTGTTGATTTTTTTCCCTATTCTGCATGATGCTAAAATAAACATAGCTGAAGGTTAAGAAGAGGTACAGCATCCCACACCTGAGTATAGTAGAATCATAACATTTCATTTTAGGATTATGTAGTTTAATACAGTACCTGAAATACTAGAGGTATGGAAGTTGTAGTGTTCAACCATACAGTCTAGTCTTTGCTTTACTACATGTTTCCAGAGTTCAGTGCTTTGTTATCAATTGTTATCAATCAGACCCAGACACTAGAGCCTGTGGTTTCAAATGGACATATAGTAAAATAGAGGGAAGAACGGATTGCTTATCATCAACTACTTCTCTGCTTCCAAGTTCATAAATTCACGGTACCTGTGGTACTGTCTAATTTCAGGGTACCTGAAAACTGAATAGATTTGTGAAGATGGTGGTGACTAGCTGGAGTGGTGTTTTATTGCTTGTTTTCCATTATGGCTTTGTTCTTGCATCAAACGGCTGTGTTTACTTTTGCTTTCTATTTTTGGTGGCACTTGGCAGGCACTTTACTGCTTTAAGTTCTGACACTTGCTGCTCAGAAAGAACTCCAGGGATGATGACATCAGTAGGCAATCTTTACTGCCATTCTCTTTGACCTTCTTACTGTATAGATGATTACCACTTGTTCCTGTGCTATTCAGAGGTCTTCTGCTTATCTTTCTCTTCAAGAGTAGCTCGATCTTGGAGTTGGAAGAGCAGGGACAGGTGAAACTAAGGCATCTGTCTTGCAGAGGCAGGTGAGGAGGGGGATGTTCAAGCATAGGTATAAGCAGGAAGGGTGTATTGGCCTTTATGTGACAGCTCATGCTTGAATTTCACATTACAGGAAGCTGAATTGTCCTCTGTCAGGACTGGACCAGACTTCATAGAAGATTTAGGTTGATGTTACAGAAGGTAGAAAGCAGCACCGTCTCCCTTGGAACTAGGGATACTCATTCTGCATCGTAGGTGAAGTATCGAGGCCAAACAGTCCTTGACAATGTTTACTTGGGAGCAGGTACCAGTAGGTTTCTTTTCAAATAGTTGTTTGGCTCTGTATGCCTTGTATGCGTACTGTGTTGTGTTACTTTTCTACCTGCTCTGCTTTGCTGTGTAGAAGTGGCAGCCAAGCTTTTGCAGTGATGCCATTCAGTTTCGTTCTTAAGTTTACAGTCTTACCATGTGTACAGAATAACACTGCAGACACCCTGCACAATGTTTGCCTGGAAAGGAAGGAACTGCACCAGGTTGAAGGGTGAAGGATAACTGCTATGTGAATTCTGACTATAGCAGTGTGTTTTGACTTCTTGCCTCTTTTTCTTTGTGATAAAAGAAGATACTTCATTTCTTTAAGCACCACAGAAGAGTTGTTTCATTGCTGCTAACTTGTTCATATGACATTTCATGCCTTCTAAACACCACAAAACTCAAGAACTGTTTATAGCTTGGAATGTGTCATCTGCTCATGAGTCATCAAGTTCTAATCAACACCAGTACAGCCAGAGATAGATAGCTGTTTTACTTCAGTTTCTGAAAAGAGTAGCCCTTCTTCTATGTGGACTCTGGGGACAGGATCTCAATGAATGCGGGTGAGGAGGATGGAGCAGGAGTTCTCTTACCTTTTTTAAAAGGTAGTACTTGATGTCCTGTCACAGATGAAGTGTACCTTCCAAGGCAGAAGCATCCCTCAGGAAGCAGCAGTCATAATACAGTGTTTTCATTTGGGCTTTTGGCACCTTTTGCCAGACAGTACACATACTGGTACGAAGAATGCACAGCTTCAGCTGTTAACTTCAGCTTTGTCAGCCCCGCTTCTTTTGCAAGGGGGTCTGTGGTAGGTGGTAGGTAAACAAAATCTTGGGATGAAGCTCCATATCTGCCTTAGCCTCATACTGCATACATGTCAGCTCCCTTGGAGCAAAAATGCATTAAACCTACATATAGTTGCTTGGGTATTATGTGTTCATCTCTGCTTTCGTGGTTCCCAGAGTAAGGCAACTTTAGCATTTGATAGCAGTAGCTGAACTTCTGGGATAGAGTGCCCAATAATACATTATGAATCCTGTGTTAAGTAGATTTGGAGACTTTATGCAGTAAAAAGTAAAGCCAAAGTTCATGTATTAACTATACTAGTCATCTTCTTCATGGTATCCGCAGAAGTGTATTCTTCCTACAAATACACATAAGGGCCATAACTAAGTATGAGCAAGACTTAGAAAGTTTGTGGTGCTTAACCGTGGGATGTGATGAAATTCATCAGTGATTTTGTGTGAGAGCTGTACAGACTGAAAGCAGGTGGATGTTTCTGGATTGCAAACAGCCATTTGCTTTTTCATTTCTTAGAGGGCCTTGGGAAGAGTTTGAGGAAGTTTATAAACTCTCTTGGGCTGCCCTCATTTTAATGCTGTGCTTTCAGTCTAAAATTAATTTGCAAGCTATGTGGGATGCTGGAATCTGTTTGAGATAGACAGGATGGCTGTTCTTTGGATGAGTTACTGTTGTTTTGCTCAGGATATTGATGGGATGGTCTGCCTTCAGTCTTCTATGGGAAACTGCACTATGTTTCTGGAAGGAATGTTGGAATGGATTTTAGTGATCTTTTGGTAGTGACCTGTAGAAATGTAAATGTGAGAACTAACAGGTTTTCAAGCCTCCCATTGTGCACTGGAGGGGAAGACTGTGGTGGAATATACTGCCATACGAACCCTATAGATTGAGCCAAACCTTACCACCTTTATAATAGACTTCTACCCAGGTAAACTGTTTAAAAAGTGGTAGTACCTATCTGTATAAACTGTATATTATCTTACAGGTGGGAACCAGCGTGAGCTTGCCCGCCAGAAGAACCTGAAGAAGACTCAGGAGATCCACAAAGGGAAAAGGAAAGAGGATAGCTTGTCTGCTTCTCAGAGAAAACAGCGGTAAGATCTAGCTGAGTGAAATGGTTGGGCAAAACACGACGGGAACGTGGGTCAGAAAGAATCTGGTATCTCAGCTGAAACAGCATTTAAGTACTTTGCCTTGATTCATGGTCCATTCACATGCCAGAGCATAAACAGTGGATGTAGGTTTTACTGTTTCTGCTGTTAAACAGATATTTTTCTTAAGACTTGTAAAGCTTTTATTTCTTTTGAGCAGCTTTTTGCCTGGTAGGAACAGGGAAAGATTGTGTAATACTTTCTTGAAGATATTTGATCCATTTTTGTCCTTTACTTCTAAAACTAGAAGAATTAGATAAGGTCTACTAATCACATAACTTCTCTACATCATGGGGTACGGTACTGAAAAAACCAGGATAATAGAAGCAGTGTGTTTATGGTTAACTGAGATGTTTTGTACTAATCTTTTTCCCTTGAAATGGGGTTTGCTAAAGGGCAAAAACAAGCTGGAAAAGACTTTGCTTAGAAAAACAGTGAGTCAATATCTTAAATCCAACCTTTTTTTTCTTCACAGAGACTCTGAAATTATGCAGCAAAAACAAAAAGCGGCTAATGAAAGGAAATCTATGCAGGCAGGAGCAAAATGAGCTGCCTATATGGAGAAGATAGAGTGCACCAATGAAGCAAAAGGGCCTAGAAGATCATTCATAAAAGTGTCCGGCCATTAAATGATTAAACGTCTACCTTGCAGAGTTGTGCAATTAGTTAGTCTTTTCTGGTTAGCATAGGCTTAGTTGTCTGGAGTGCTGTTTCAAAACTGACTACACTGTTCTGCATGCACATGAATAAAAGTACCAAGCAATAGCTTTACTGTAGCTTTTGCTGCATTTGTTGGTTTCACTTAATGGTTCCAGTAACAATGAATTTCTGAATCTACAGTTAGACCAGATTTTCTTGTCCTAATTCTTGAAGTACAGCTTCATGCAGAATGGAACACATTGTAAAATGTGCTTAACCTTCCAGAGGTCTGAACTGTAAATCTGAAATTATTTTTTACAATAAAATGTTGCATGCAATACTGTCTAATCTGAAGTGGTTATGCTTGATGATGAGTTGATTTCTAAGAAGTTGCCAAGAACAGATAGAATCGCAGAGAAATGCAATGTAAGTATAAGTTAATTTTGTAATATGAGAAATGCATATTAGAAGCAATATAATATGCAGTGGTAAGTCTGCACTATAGAAGAAGATGCCTGTGGAGCTGCAGACTTCATTGGTGTCTGTAACTGACTGTGAATCTAATACTGACACTAGCTTTAGAGAAGCTGCAGGTGTAAGCAGAGTTTGAAATTGCTGTGTCACTCACATGACTTAAAATTGATGCTTAAACTACCCTCAAGAATAAAACTTGGTGTGAGATAACACAACCCTCACTCTACAGATGTGCTTGAGTGGGTTGAATATTGGCTGAGGTGAAACTGGAAGAAGAGAACTTTGAAGCCTCTGCTTGTATAAAAGCACTAAGGGTTATACACTTAACACTGCAGTTACTGTTAGCAGGCCCTTGGCACAGCCTGAGGAGAGTCTGAAGGAAAATGTGGCTGGTTTTGGCAATGCAATGNTTTTTTTTTTTTTTTTTAGCTTGCTGTCAGCTGGCTGGGTCTCGGTTCCTGCTCTCTGCCAGGCTCCTCGCCTTGTGTCCCACGCCCTGAGCCCGGGGCGTTTGCACAGCCGAAGCGTTGAGGGAGGCCCAGCGCGGCCTCACTGGCCCGCGCCGTTCAATCTGAAGTCGAGCGCTTCCTCAGCTTGCTGCGCGGCGTCTCCCGGGGGGCACCCGGCACGGCGGACGGGATGAGCCCCACGGGAGCGCCCGCACCGTCCCGGTAGCCCGACGGAACCGCTGGTGCCGGGGCCCGCCGTTACCGACAGGGGGGCGGGGCTGCTGCCCGCCGGAACTGACGACACGACGCCTGCGCAGCCGGCGGCCGCGCGGTGCCGGGGGCCAGCCTCGGCCATGGCGGACCGGGTGCTTTTCCGGCGAGGCACTGGGCAGGTGGGCGACGGCCGGGGCCGGGTCGGGTGGGGTCGGGGCGGCGGGAGCGGGGCTCTGGAGCGGCGGTAAAGCTGTTTGTGGCCTCCGCAGAGCGACGACTCGGACGTGTGGGACGACACGGCCCTCATCAGGGCGTACGACAAGGCGGTGGCCTCCTTCAAGGTAAGGGGGGCGGCCCGGACGTGGCCGGACCCTGGGCCGAGGGCGCTGGATAGCCCTTTATTGTTTTCCTCCTTTCTTCTCCCGCAGAACGCTTTGAAGAATGGAGAGTGTTCGGAGCCTTCAGACAAAGCGGAGCAGCGCCTGGCGATGAAGAGGAAAAACAATAAGAAGAACAGAAATAGAAAGAAGAGCAACACAGTGCCTTTGAAACAGGTCTCCTCGCCTGTAAATGCTAGGGACGCTCATACTGCATGTCAAAAGTAGCTTTTTCATCACCTTGAGAGTAACATTCTGGGGTAGGGGGGATAATAATGTTATAAACCTTATTTATAGGTTACATTGGGCAATTTCGTTACTTGCAAAGGAGAGGCTTTTTGTGTGTGTCATCTTTCTTGTGGTTGGGACAAAAAGTAGTGTAGAAAAAAGCATCTTTCTCTTTGATCATTGGTGTAGATATCTACTTGCCTCTCTTGCTTCTGTTGCAGTGGAAGGTTGGTGACAGCTGTAACGCTGTTTGGTCTGAGGATGGTAATATGTACCTAGCAACTATTGCCTCCATCAACCAGAAGACGGGCACATGTGTTGTTACTTACACGGGATATGGAAATCAGGAGGAGCAGAACCTGTCTGATCTACTTCCTCCAAACAGCGATGAAACAGTAAATGGGATGGGGAATTCCGGGGAGGTGAGGGACACTTTTTTGTTCTTCTGAAAGGGAAGTAAAACGTGGGAGAGTCAACTTTTTCAGTATTTCTGGTACCACTGTGGTGTTCGCAGTCACCCAGTTCCATTGTGAATGGACATATGAAAGCATTCCCTTACTTCTTGAACTTAGCATGGAGGGAGGGTACAACAAGAAATTCACAAGTGAAATATAACATAGCTAAAATAGTGAGCAGATAAAATTACAAGGTTATAAGGTCTTTCTTGAGTAGGACTGGGAGGGCTAGACAGAGAGAAGGATGTGGGTGGGGCTTTCAAGGCTTTATCACACTAAAATTGTTTGCTGTAAACTCCTGTTTAGTGCATTTTATAAAAATGTCTTGGTCTTCTAGAATGAAAATGAGACTCCGTATTCAACAGATGAAAGCGAAAAGTCTTCACGGTCATCTCGAAACAAAAACAACTGCACAAAAGCAAGATTCTCCCCTCAAAACCTACATTTTCCCCCACCACCAGCAGCCCCAGGCCTGGGAAGGGTAAGCTTGGCCTCATCTGAAATAATTCATAGACCATTGGTAAGCCTGGTGTTCAAATTCTGAGACAATAGGATGGTATTTATCATTGTCTAGAAACCAAATAACAGCATTTTGAAAATTGATATATATGGATATGCATGTTAGAACCTGTTGGTATGTAATTTTAATAATATGGCCACACCTTACTGGCCACAGTTGAGCAGACACAGCCTTGTGCAGCGCTACAGTTTAGTGAGGAGAGCCTTCTCCCTAGCTAACACTTGCTTTGCAATTGCCTTTTAACTTAAAAGAGGGATGCTGTTCCCTGGACTGTGATAGTGCTGTTAGTGATAGCGCTGTTGATGTTTTAAGGTTATACGTTTTTAGCCAATTGATGCATTTCACTGCATAGGACATTGAAGGCAGCAAAAGTGATGTCCCAATGTCATAGAAGCTCTGAGCTGTAGCTTCTTTATTGAATTATGAGGGCTGGGATATTGATACACTTGGCAGTTTTTCTGTTGTGTAGGAATCTAAATAATAGTGCAGTTGAATGCAGCAGTTTTTTTCTAAATATTATTGTTTGTGGAAGATTTCTTTATAAGGTTTTCTTTTATCTTTTTTCTTGAGTGTCAACAGATTTGTGTCTAAGCTCATTTTAATGATATTCACAAGCATAATGGAATTTAGTTAGCATGTGCCCCAGCCACACAGGAGCAGGGAAATTATGTTTGCCTGTGGGTAGTATTATAGATGTTTCTTGATCTAAGAGTGCCACCATTGACTTGTATTTAGAAAAAAACTTTTTAAAGCTCTTGTAGTAATCAGAACCCTCTTTCAGCACAGTTTACCTCAGTGACGTGTAGTGTAAGTTTTACTTTTCCAGTCATGGAATGCTCCACAGAAATAACTACTGTGTGTTTTTACTACACTTTCATTAAAGTGCTGGGATGTGTTGCCTGTAGTTTGAGGCTTGTGGATTGCTTCAAATAATTTTCTCAAATCAAATTGTAATGCATGAAACTTCTTAATTTGCACTATTCGATTTTTTTCAATGTAGCCTGGATCAAAATTCAGGACATCTCCATCGTTTTTATCTTGCTGGCCCCCACCCTTCCCCGCAGGACCACCGGTAAGTGATAGGAGAATGAGGAAGAAAGTGTCAGTGATGAGTATTGGTGATCTCAGGGTTTCTATCTGAATGTACTCACCACCTGTGTTTTTAGAACATGTTTCTATGTTAGAATCTGTATTTTCCAGGTATTTGATAATGCATTCAGTTACAAATATTACAAGAATCTAATGCACAAGGTCTGGTCTGCACTCAGTTTTGTGACAGTGAAGCTGCTGGGAAGAATACAAAGAGAAAAATTGTTTGAAGAAACTACACCTTACATTTGATTAACAGCGTTTCACTGATGCAGATAAATATTTTCCCATAATGAAACTTCTTGTTTACAGTCAAGCTGCTGGAGTCCTATTTCTCCGAGGCTTTGGAAATTACTCGTTCTGAGAAAATTTGACTCCTTTTCAGAGAATGTATTGAGGATACATTCCTATTTTTCAGTTTTATATCTTTTAGAATTGGTTGCTATCTAACCTGAGATACACCCTGTTGAAACACGGACATTTCCTTTATGATTTCTTAGTTGATTCCTCCTCCACCACCAATGAGACCAGACACTCCCAAGGACGATGAAGCGTTGGGGAGCATGTTGATAGCCTGGTACATGAGTGGTTATCACACTGGGTATTACCTGGTATGTGCCACTTTTATCTTCAGATGTCTTTGTAATTTTGCTTTTGTTTCGCTGCTGCTGTTTTCAGCTAGAAGTTAGACAGGGTGGGCTGCTTTTTAGATCTCTTACTCTAATTTATGATAGCTAAAGTTAAGGGTATTTTATATTCTATAAGTATTTCTGTCCTTGAGTAGAGTCACACGAGCCAGCATATATCTATACTGAATGTTAGTGTAATTCTTTGTTCCACTGGCGGCGTCCCATTACGTACTTTTATAGCCATTCTGTGACAACCAGTTTTGTCTTTGTAGACAGGTGGAGTAAATCTGAATATGTTTATTATTCGGTAGTCTTCTGTGTGCTTTCTTTGAGTGGTAGTATCACATTTAGGACCAGATTTGGCATTTTTGCAGAGATTATTTGTCAGTAGTTGCTTCAGGTGATGGTGAAGGTCCAGCAGGAGCTGTCAGCATAGTCATGAAAAATCTGTTACATGGAGTATTGATTCCTATTTTCCTTTGTACACTTATGAAGAAAGAAAAATTACAGGAGGAATTAAAGTCTTTGCATTGTGGAAGTTGGAAAAGGGGGTTTTGGTGCCACAGAGTATCTTCAAAAGACTAATTTTGGAGTTTCTTGCTTCAGATTATACATAACGGTGGATTGCTTTAATTTATTCCTAATTGAACAAGAAGTAAATATGTGAAATTATTCTTTAGAACCACTGATGATAAAGACATGTAGTTTGGCTTTTCTCCTTTGAAACTGCCCATTCTGATTTCCCCAAAGAGTTAAAAGCTATTCTTGATTTGTAAAGGACTAAAAAAAAAAAAATTGTCAAAAAATGCTTTTGTTGTGCGACTGAAGCTTTTATATCCATGTTAGTAAAAACAAGATTTTACTAAATTGTGTCCTGTAGGGTTTAAAACAAAGTCGAATGGAAGCAGCACTGGAGAGAGAAACACACACGAAATAAACGAATATCGACCATTGTTTTGAAGGATTGTAAGTATTGTAATTTTGTGCTAAATGAAGATACAGCGTTGCTTGACAAAATTTGTTTGAAACTACGGTTCATTTTACAAGCTCTCAACAAGTTTTGAATTCTGTGCAAAAACTCTGAGCTTCGGGAATTCCATCTGCTCTTATGGCTCTCTACAAAAACCACTTCTGCTAGTATAAATCCCTTCTTTGCTTAGCAGCCATGGAATAGTATTTTCTTGGTTAGAATGAAGGAAAGTATTTTATTGCTCTGATGAGAGGTTTATCTACAGCATCTCTCTTCATCAGGATTAACACCACATCTTACTTGAACTATGAAGAGTTACCTTATTTTTTTATGGGCTATTTTGAAAATAAAAGGTTCTTAACGGAAATGCAGTTTTTGCATCTATGTACACATCTTTGGAAGCGACTGCTGCTTTATACAGATGGGATAGCAGGATGCGCAGCTAGATTTTGTTTTCAGAACACAATCAACATTTCAGTTTGATATTGTTGAGCAATTCTGTTCTCATTACTTCAGTGCCTGTGCTTTTATTTGAAATCCTGTGTTTAGAATTCTCCAGTATATCATTGGGTTCCTTATAGAACAAAACTGTACGCTCATGAGCACTTTTTTTTCTGATTTTCTGTGACAACATGTAATTTCTGTGCATTTGAGTAATTCTTGTTTGTTTAAAAACAAAAAGCTCTTGTATACTAATTTGTGCTTCTTTTTTAAAGCCAGGTAACAAATCTTTCCCACTGAGAGGTGCATATCAGTTATGCACTGATGGTTGATGGTGAAGATCAGAATTTTATCGAGGCAATTAATCTTAACATTTCCTTAACACTGAGCTCCCCCGGTAACAAGTAAACAAATAACTTGAGACTAGGAATTGCATTGAAATCAGCTGTTTAAGACCTCTAGTCAAGTGTGTTTAGAAACCACTGCAGCAATAAAATATTTTTTACTTCCCTGAAACAACTTTAAGTCTTTTTACCACGTGATAGATTTAAGTCTGCTAACCGCCTGTGGTAGATTTCATGTCTCTCTCATTTTAACACCTCTTGTATTCATCATACTTTTTTATCTGAATGACAACACCAGAGCTAGCACCTAGAGTGTATTTTTTAAGGAGTCAGCTGTGGCAGCAGTGTATGTTACAGTGGCCAGTGGTGGTAATGGCCTGGAAAATGGTATTCCACCATATTGAGAGAGATACCTTATGGGTCTGATGAGAATCCTCAATATAACAGCTGGATACAAGAAAGCTCATTTTTTGTTTCAAATGCTTGTTAATAAAGTTCTACTTTGCAAACTTTGAATTTAGGAACCTGTTTTGTTTTGCGGTGTTTTTTATTTTTAGCTTCTGTAGACATCTGTCTGTTGGATGAATGACTGAAATACATCAGAAAGTTGTGCTGTGTGGCCTTTTTCTGAGTGCCATTACTAAAAGCAAATTAGAAAATGCAGAGTAGGGAAAGGTAACGGTAAGTATGGACTTAGATTTCAGCCCTTATAATTTTAACTCATGTAGGGCAGAGGCTGCAGCCACAAAGCTAGACTAATTTACTTAATGACAGTGGTTTTATTTTCAGGGAAACTAACCAAATAGGGGCCTGAACTTTTGCTGCATTTAGTTCCTTTTCCTACTGTGGTTGAGTGTCAGAAAAATCACAAGTTTCCCCCAAATAATTGAGCAAAAAGAGAAGGACGTAGTCTTAACTTCCCTAAGCCACATTGAAGGCTTTTCCCTAATTGTCTAGCTGAAGTAAATTGATTTGCTTGCAGTGATGCAAAGCTACTAAATCAGCTGTTCAGCAACTCTTCATTGCTAAAGAGGCACAACTTCTACCTGCCTCTTCTGACTGCCTTCCACCAGCTAGTCCTGTGTTAGTATCTGGCATTATGTTATAAAAAGTGGCCTTTATTGTTTTTTGACACTAGTAGAATCTAGCATCCAGTATAATCGTTAGTGCAGTCCTGACCATACAAAGGATTTTATAACTTTTATTTCAGAAGTGATTCATGTAATTGATTTCATTGCAAGAAAAACAATTGAGTAGAAATAATTTATTTTAAGTAGGCTTTAAGCAAAATTTTACATTTTTCTTTGGAAGATATCACTTAGATACAATCTATAACCATATTTTCAAAGCAAGTCAAGCTTTTAGAGTTACATTAATCCCGTTTCCTGTTCCTTGATCCCTTTACATTAACTTAACCCTGCTGTAGAAAAGAGTGGCATGTTTCATCCTGGTAAAAATTTTAAAATACGTGTTTATTTGCAATGCAGGTGTATAATTCGTAATACAAGAAGGAAGAGAACACTTTGAAACTTTTCTAGTCTTGAATAATTGGTGAAAGTGGCAAAACCCATTGCCAAGATAATTTTAAGCTCCTGGACTGGGGATGCTGCTCCTTCATGATATCAAACATTTTGAGGTCCTCTGCATCAAGGAGCCAACCCAGCATTACTATTGTCACGAGACCAGGCAGTCGAGAAACGCACTGGACAAAAGCCGTCACTGTTGATGCACTGGCTTTGATCTGATGTGTGAACATACGGCTAATGTTCAGCTCTTTTAAGGCAGACATGTTATTAAGCATTTTGAAGAAGTTTCTCCAACCAGTTTCTGTAACATCGTGATTTACTGACAGCGAGAGCTGTTGAAGCTTCTGGAAACCTCCAGAATTTGCAACCTTTGCTGCAAAAAAACCCAAACTGGCATCAGTAAAGATTTAAAGATGCTCCAAACCTCTATGAAACATGAATGAAAATACAGTGAAGCTGAGGTATTTTACATTAAAAACAAAGGTGCTGTTATTAGGTTGAAAAAAGTAGAACTTTGAACTCAACTTGTTTTAGCATTTTAATACCTCAGACTGAGGAGACTGATAAAATAGAGGATACTTTAGTAGGCACGTTAACGACCTAGGTTGGAAGGGACGTTTCAGATCATCTAGTCCAACCATCAGCCTAACTGTGTCAAAAACCATCACTAAACCGTATCTCTAAGCACGGTGTCTACATGTCTTTTAAATACCTCCAGGGATGGTGCCTCAACCACTTCCCCGTGCAGCCTGTTCCAATGCTGGATAAACCTTTTGGTGTAAAAATTTTTCCTATATCCAGTCTAAACCTCTCCTGGCGCAAGTTTCCTCTTGTCCTGTCGCCTGTTACTTGGGAGAAGAGACCGACCCCCACCTCTCTACAACCTCCTTTCAGGTAGCTGTAGGGAGCGACAAGGTCTCCCCTCAGCCTCCTTTTCTCCAGGCTGAACAACCCCAGCTCCCTCAGCCGTGCTTTATAAGATTTATTCTCCCGAGCCCTCACCAGCTTCATTGCCCTTCTCGGGACCCGCTCCAGGACCTCAATGTCCTTTTTGTGGTGAGGGGCCCAAAACTGGACACAGTACTCGAGGTGGGGCCTCTCCAGGGCTGAGCACAGGGGGACAATGCTTCCCTAGTCCTCACCACGAGGTTCCTGATGCAGGCCAGGACGCTGTTGGCCTTCTTGGCCACCCAGGCACACTGCTGGCTCATATTCAGCCGGCTGTCCAACAACACTGCCTGGTCCTTTCCTGCCGGGCAGCTCTCCAGTCACTCCTCCCCCAGCCTGTAGCGCTGCATGGGGTTGTTGTGACCCACGTGCAGGACCTGGCACTTGGCCTTTTAGAACCTCATACCGTTGGCCTTGGCCCATTGATCCAGCCTGTCCAGATCCCCTGGAGAGCCATCCTACCATCAAGCAGATCAACACTCTCACCCAACTTGGTGTTGCCTGCGAACTTACTGAGGGTGCACTCAATCCCCTCGTCCAGATCATTGATAAAGATATTGACGAGAACTGGCACCAGAATGAGCCCTGGGGAACACCACTTGTGACCGGCCGCCAACTGGATTTAACTCTTGTTCACCACCACTCTCTGGGCTCGACCCTCCAGCCAGATTTTAACCCAGCGCAGAGTACTGCCGTCCAAACCCCGGGCAGCCAGCTTCTCCAGGAGGATGCCGTAGTAAACTGTATCAAAGGCTACTAAAGTCCAGGTAAACAACATCCACAGCCTCTCCCTCATCCACCAAGCGGGTGACTTTGTCATAGAAGGACATCAGGTTCTAGTAAATGCCTAGTAGAATAAGGTACCAGTGTGTTTATGAGTGTTTGGATACTACTCTTACAGAGCAAAGCAAATACAACACCAGCTTATGCAACCTCTTGAGGTCAGACACCAGATGAGCTTTGCACAGATGCAAGATACTGAGTTTAACAATCCTCTCTTCCAAGCCTGTGTACCGTCACATGTGTTCTTCAGTCGTGCCTTTTGGTCAGCCTACTTACAAGATGGGAATCTTGTCATCAAGTCACTATATATAGTAAAATGTATGTTAAAAATAAACATACCAAAGAAGACATTTTCTCTAGCCTATATATGAAGTGGTAGTTCTAAGACTATACTAACTAGGTATTAAATTTAAGAATTATTTTGGTAATATGCAGTTTTAGCAGCTAGGGCATATAAGCTAATACAAGTAGCATGTAGTTACAAAGCTGTCTTAAGGCAGTCTTTTTTCCCACTATTTTTCTTGTAATTTACATTGCTTTGTAAAAGACAAGGGGAACTAAGGAGGCATTCCAAACAAGTTTTCAGCAAAGTCTAGTACATAAGCAGTCTGAATACACTTTGATGAGCAAGAAATATTTTGGGCTGTGTATAGAAGAAATAGGAAGAAATTATACCCATTAAAAATAACAAATATTTTGCAATTGTTGTTATGTATACAAACAGAAAAGTAATGTATCCCGAAGCAGTATCTGCTCTACTCAGAAATGTTATTTCATATCTGAAGTTCTCTCTTTTAAACTCACCTATTTCCAACAGGCTGCCATCATCCAGACATAGGCTAAATGAGAAGCATCTGAGGTGCAGCAGGTGTAGACACTGCTGAACAATCAGTTTGGCTGCAGACTTTATTCCCTTCCCTGCAGGAAGGATGAGCTCCTCCAGGTTAAGCAGAACACCTAAATTGCATGCTGCAGAGAAAAGACGACCTTTCTTGTTAAGATTAAACAAGTACAAATCTTTCAATGCCAGTGAGCGACAGCAGCAGAACCAAGTGAAAAAACATTTAAATTTAGATTTGGGCAATAGGTTACTATCAGCTTTCTTTGCTCGGGTTTGCCCCTGCCTTTGTTCACCCTATAACACAACAGCTTGAAAAGGTCATTAACAGAAAAGGCAGAACTACTCCACAAAGGGCCTAAGAGCTCTCACAAGTCCTCCGGAGATAAAAGGAATCTTCCATGTTGCCAAACTCAAGGGACCCACAGAAAAGAAAAAGAAAATAGAGTAATTCTCCCTTCCCAGAATGCAAGCCTTTTCAACCTTTCCCTGTTCCCTCTAGACATGGCTTTTTCAGGAGGACCATCTTGGCTTTCAGAACTCTTGAAACATCTGATTCCATAGTTGAGGACAGCCATCCATCTCACTCAGCTCATCCCTCTCAGGAGGTGAACACATGCCCTTCACCACAAACTGCTTTGTGAGACCTGATTTAACGTTCTAGTTCTAGATACTACGCTGTATCTCAGGCGGTATTTAAGCTGTTCAAGTTATGTTCTTAAGGTCTCCAGAAGAACCTGAAACAAAATAATTCTGTCAAATGCAACAAATGAGATCAGCCAAAAGGGAAGACAAATACAAACCAAAGATTTCACAAGCTTCCTTGTCATCAGAATGTTGCCCATTAAGATCCAGCACTTTGAGAGAGACAAAATTGGGCAGAGCAGCACCTAGGAGGAAAGAAAAAAAAAAAAAGTATATGTTGTCATTCTTGGAACTCAAAATTAGCAGTTTCTCTTCAACTACTAAGTTTTTAAAAGTGAGTTTCCTGTATTAAAAAAAAAAATCCTACCTAAAGAAAGCAAATCTCCATCTCTCAAAAACGACCCAGTTAACTTGATTTCTGTTAATTTCTTGCATGAAGAAATTGCTGTCAGAAGGGACTCAGAATTGAAGTAGCTGGAGCAGTCCAGGTGAAAAACAGAGAGGTCTTGGAAGCTCTTAATAAATTCAACTGCAAAACAAAGTGTTGCCACACTGGAGATTCATTGTCTAGTGAATAACGGTCAAAAATCAAGAAGATTCTCCTAGCTCCACCTGTGAACTTTACTGTAAAGGGAAGCATCTTCTACCACAACAAAAGCAAGTGAGACAGATAATAAGATGAATGGGAGCACCAGCTTGATTAACCTGTTTACCTGTTAAAATCAGATGGCTCGTGTTTTATTTTATAACTATAATCACGATGCATCATTCTGGCCTTAAAATGCAAGCCAGTTTTGCTATAGATTAATTTCTGGTTTCTTTCAGATGTGAAAAATATTCTAGTTTTTCATGTAGCAGGACTGAAACTTTTTAAACTCCTTCTCCCTAAAGTTACTAGTTTTAGGTACATTGTAAAACCCTATCCAACAGCCAGATATTGAGGGTACGGTTCACTGAATGTTGGTTCTTACGGTACAAGATGGATAATCATTATGATGGAGTATAAAAAATTAGTTATCTAGGGGCCCTGGACTGAAGAGTAAGGTGCTTGCTGGAATAAGGCAGCTAAAACAGAAGTCATGACCCACTCAACCTGTCAGAGCAGCTGTACACATGATCTGGGCTCTGTTGCCAATTCTGCTCCCTCTCTTCTTTCTCCCAGTGGACTGTGAGTAGTGAGAAGGGAAAATACTCGCCTCAGGAAAAGAAAGAGCATGGTCCTGCTTATTCCTCCATACTAACTTATGGAGGTCTGTAAATTTACAGCACTGAAAGGTTCTGCTCAATCTTTTTTTTTTGTGGGGGTGGTAAACTCATGGTAGAAGATGTAGGGCAGAAGCAATGGGGAAACAACTCAGAGATGCTACATGCCTATTAACGGAGAAATTAAAACTGCAGGACAGCTACTCAGTAGTGACAAGTTCTAGTGGAAATGCAGTACCTAAAGTTTTAAAGTGGACCTTACCCAGCCTAGAGCTGTTTTCAAGCTTCATTCTTCTTATCAACAATTTCTTCATGTTACGGAGTTTTTTGAAGCCGTCAGGTATTGTATCAAATACATTGCAGTTCTCACATTGACTCACTGACAGTTCCTTCAGGCAGATGAATTTGTCCAAATTTGAAAAAAGTAGTTCTGAATGATGAAGCCAGACAAATGTACAATGAGACTGGGTTGATCTGCTTAATGCCTCTGTTCTTCTGACAGTTTTCCAGGGTTTATGTAGCTTAACTTCACTATCTCACATCCTAACATCTTTGGCTTCCCTTCTCTTGACTGCTGCTTCCTATCCTCCTTGTACCGCTGCGCTTCCCTGCCAACCCATCCTTCCCTGAGGCTTCTGCTGCTTGCAGCCTAAGTGTACACCTGGCAGGATCCCATAAATGCACCTGCACTGCCCAATATTCTTCTTTCTTTTGAAAGCCCAGTGCAGACCCACTCAGATTGACCCCAAGTAGAAAATGCACATCTGTCGGTGCCTGCTAGCTTGTCCTCCTTGCTGCGCTATATCCTCTGCTGAAGTGCAGTTCTGCCTCTCTAGTGACATACACCTCTTAGATCAAAAACCGGTATTGAGGTCACAGTCTGACATTAGGGGACAGGATGGAAATCTGCTAATGCAGAATGGCTGCCTATCCCCCGAAATGCATACGGTAGAAGACAGCCGTGTTATTCATGGATATGGAGCTGCTCGGTTGTGAGGCACCAAGGGGAGAGAAAGGAAACTAGGGAGAACAATTACATTCTGCCAAAATCCAGTATGCTGTACCTGGCATTTCTTTTTCGTCTATCTCAAGACATTCCACGAAAGACATCGAAAGAAGTAATTCTTGCTCTGTTATGCTCAAGTTAAGATGATGTAGACTACATTTTTTAATATGTTCCTTGTACTGTTCAATAGCCGGTTGGATGACTTCTATGAATCCAGGACTGTTATACAGCTGAAGTTCAATATAATCCGAAACGGAAAACAGTGTCATCAAATTTCTGAGGTCAGCTTCCTGAAAGGAACTGATGTTTCTGAACGTACAGTTTAAAAGCGGCATCTTCCCTTTTGTAAGCAGGAAAGGACACACGATGGAGTCTGGTAGATGTCTTCCTATCAGTGAAATAAATCTATTATTTTCTTCTTCTTCATTTTTCACTGTTTGTGCCATGTCATTCAAGCATGTAAACGCAGGAGCATAATCCCGGTCAATTGTTGGCATCTCCAGTGAAGAATAGCAAGCACCTATTTCAGACATATTAAGTCCTTGTTTGTGCTCACTTCCTTGTACTGCAATCTGAAAACTACTGGGTAGAGATAGAGATTCTGGGTAATCCTGGAAAAAGCGCAGCTTAGATTTTTGTGGTGAAAAAAAACTTAACAAAATATCTTTGCCTCTTAGGAACTGAAAAATGATTGGGGCACACACAGAGACAGTATTACTCTCATAAACTACAGAAGTAGCAAAGTCCAGTAAATACTGAATGAAAACTTGAAGAAGCGCTTTTGGATCAATAAAACCTAACTGGTCAATTAAGGACATTCTTATTGAAAGGTCTGAATGGTGCTTCAGATGCTCATCATTTTCTGACTGGCTTTCCAATGATTCCTTGTAGTCAATCAATTTAAATAAATAGGATATAATTTGGGGGACTGCTTCGGAAGAGAAGCTGCAAGTGTAAAACAATAAAAAATTGTAGCGCCCAGCAACTTTTCTAAATGTGTTGATTTGCTGCAAGTACTGCAGCCCTTGCTCCAGTTTTTCTTTTTCATCAGAAACCAGGAGCTCGTTCAGTCTTCTTCCAGCAAGAAACTCCTGAAACAAGGGGTGAAAGAATTTATAAACTGGATGAAGCCTCTGGGCAGTAAATTTGCTCAGTAAACCCAGCCTAACAGCTTCATCTCCATCAACTCCTGCTTCAGATAGATCATACTCAGTGAAATCAAAAGATGGCTTGAAAAGACCGGTTAAGGCAAGCTCACCACACGAGGAAAGCATAGCCAGGACATGTTCTCTTTCATCCCTGTATTTTAGTAAGTGATAGAGCAGATAGGCTTTAAAAATAACCGTATTGCTGATTATGTTGTCCTTTGGGTGCTGTACCCAATATGCAGCAAGAGACACCATAAAAAGTGGTGTCTTTAGAATGGTCTGCATGGACTTGTTAAACTCCAGCTGTAAGAGAAGCTTGTCCATGAGGTCAATATTGTAGAAGAACAATTTCTTTAGCACATACAGAGTGCTGGAGAGAGGGAACTCTGCAATGCTTAACGTGGTGGTTGCGTACTTGCGAATTTCTCTTGTCCTGTTGCTGCGGACAGCAACAACCAAACAATGCTGGTAGAGGTGGTTCCTTTGTATAAGTTCTTCTACAGGTTGGGGCACTGAATTGATCTCACTATAGTCATCCAAAAGAAATAACACCTGGTTTTTCAGTGGCTGAATTACGTCTCTTAGAGTTTTTTCTGTTAATGGTCCCACAAATCCTACTGGTTGATTGCGTATAATATCAGCCATACTCTCATCTGATCTTGCGTAAGACAGGGAGAGATAAAATACAAACTTGAACCTGCTCAGAATGGGGCAGCAGCCTGATGCCCAAAGAAGAGCTATTTTCCTGAGCAATGCTGTTTTTCCACTTCCTGCTTCACCTTCCAGCACAACGGTAGAGTTAAGGTTCGCAAGGATTTCATGAAGAAAGAGCTGCTGTATTGGCTGATCTTTAATATCCTTTGAGACAACAGATAGGTCCCCATAGAGTAATCTCAAGTCAATAGCCAAATGATTTGAGTTCCCAAAGGAAAACAATTTGCTGAAGCTTTTATCGTTGTAAGCCTTTGTAAGTTGTTCGGTCAATTTCCTTGCTTCTTGAAAACACTGACTTTCAACAGATGTCATGTCTGCAAAAAGGATGATGTTAAATAATAAGACCTAGTGAACAACTGATTCTGTAGACAAAAGTCAAATATAGTTAACTGTCCTTTAAACTGGAGTGATAAGAACCTGAAATTTTCTACATAATGGAAAAAAGTGGTGTTACTTCTGGATAAACCAAGTTCCCACACTTTCTCTTTGTCCTACCCAGTTCGCTTTGCACCCATCTGGTTTAATGTAGGGTTAGTTTGTATGTAGCAAGCAATTGAGTGATAAACTTGAGCTAAAAAGCTCTGCTGGACCTGGCCTAGCTCTGTGCAGGGACTCGCTGGTTATCTCAGTGCAACAGTCTAGCCTTCTACGGTCTGGAAAGAATAAGTAGCGTAGATTCAGCACTGTGTCAATAGAAACCTGAATTGCCAGCCTCGCAAGCGGGCTTAGAGTTGTGAAGACATATTCATACGGCACCATGCAGACAAAGTAGTGCTAAACTTGACCTAAACATCCCTTCCGGACCCGCATTATCTTCCTACGGAGCCACTGAGTCTCTGCACCCCATTCTCTAAAGCTGTTGCTCTGCCAGGGTTTCCGAATCCTGGTACAGAGCACTGATTTGGTATAGAGCCAGCTATGTTGTCTGTGCCCACAGTACAGTTTATCCACAAAATAGATAANCGGGTAATCTGTTATCTCAGATGAAGCAGTACCATTTTATTCTTTGCATATTCAACGAAAGTACAATGAACCCCAGAAATGCTCACTGTCTCTTCCTGCGCTTTACTGAGAGATAACACCAGAGAGCTCCTTTTCTGAAGAATTTCAGACGAGGCAGGGTATATTTATGCCATAGCCTGGGGAACTAGGATTTCCTACCAGAAACAGCATCAGTCACTTTCAGTAAAATGGAGATACACATCTTGGTGAATACAAAGAAAAACGAACATCTTCATTAATAAACGGCAATTATGACTTTTATTGTTCCCTCCACCATTTCAGTACCATGAGGTTGAAAACTATTATTATGCTTTCAGAGCTCTAAAATGTGCTTCTGGTGCCTTCAAAAGTTACAAAACTGCTCTATCTGATACATATTATCCCACATAATTTTGGCATTTCTGGGAGGCAGTAATAGTAATTTTCGGATTAACACAAGGCTGCTGAAGAGAGCATCTGGGCAGTACCACTATAGCGAGTTTACTTTTGAGTTATCAACTCTGTGTTTGCACATCAGTACAGCATGTTCTGCGGCCACTCAGTGCAAACTCCATGGTGTATGAACTCTTCCCTCAGAAATCCACACACCTGTATCAACAAAACCACTCCTTTGAAATGGCTGTAGTGTTTGGGAAAAAGGAAGCATCAGAAGCGAAAGACAGTGGAAGGTTGTCTCAACTAGTTTCTTTTGTATCTAAAAGCACATACATGTAATATGTAGTATGCAGCTGATATACATTTGCAATTTTCCAAAACATGAATGAAAAAAATCATACTGTATTGTTACAAAATAATTTAGTTTGCTTATATGCCTCGTCTGCACAGAAGTGCCTTACACCTGCCAAGGGATTGGTTGATATTCACATATTACAAAAGCAAGCAGTAGCTGCCAGACTCTCTACTATTTGCTGTCTCTATATGTGGGCAATCCATCGATCCTAACTCAGTCCTTGCTTCAATGAAAATTTTGTCTTACTAAGTAAAGGCCAAATCCAGAAAAGCTTTAACCATCCTCTCAAACTAAAATGTAAATTCAAGTCCTTTCAAGCGAGGCTGCAGAGTACTTACCAGCTCCTGTAGAAAGTAGGGTCACTTTCTCTTCAAGATTTGCCTTACAGGGAGTTTTCTAGAACAAAAATAAATCCGGTTATACTCCCTTAAATATGTATTATTTAGTTCAAACTGAGTTGCTTAGGTACCAGCAAGCACCAGCAGCTACAAGGACAATTTACAATATGTGCAGTACTGGCTCTGTATTTTTCAACATTAGCAAAACTCTTTTGATCCTCCCAGCAGCAGGGCCTCAGACATAATGTCTCTCTATTGTCATCTCTCTCCTTCTCTTCTGTGGAAGCTTCTTCCACCCCAGGGTTTTGCTGCACACCTACCAAGGACACAAGGCCCAGCTCTGATGAGACACAGACACGTAACCTTGACACAGGCTGTCGAGAGAAAGCCGTGAGACAGCCTGCAGAGATGCAGGGAAGACGCTGCTACAGTCGCTCCTAATGTTTGGGCAAACTGCACTTCTAGTGTCTGAATTTGTGAAAATATTGCTTTATAGCCAGCTGTGGTATGTGAGTTTCAAGGTCTCGGTGTTTTCAAGCCTTGCCAGGTGCAGGGATGAGGAGGAGTAAGATCCGGGCACTTGACCCAGGCTGGACAATGGGATTATTTCGTGCCACGAATGGCACATTCAATATAAATCAGAAAGTTTGCTAAGGAGCTCTCTCTCTCTCGATGACTGCCATCCTGAGAACTTCTTGCCCTGGTGCCAGGCCCCTGAGCCCTTCCCTTTCTCCCAAAGCCACAGCACTGGCAGTGCCCCACATTTGTGGGACAGTGTCCCCTGCTGGGGGTGCACAGCTTCCTGCTGATAGAATGGGCTGAGTATAATCCTTGTGTATTTTATATTGGTATCAGGACCAATATTGATTATTTAGTGTTATGAATGTTAATTATCTAGTCTTATTCTATTAAATTTGTTTATATTTCAACCCTCGGTTTTCCTTGTTTTTTCCCCTGATTACCCTTCCCGGGTGGGGAGGGGGCATCGAGTGAGAGAATAATTGTCTAAACGACAATAAATTGTTGTGGGTTCCTCAAACTATAACAGTGCCACATACCCTCCTACCTGTTCAGTGACCTCTGAAATGCAGTGCATTCGGAAGCTTGTCCGGGATGAAGAACTGCAAAAAGCTGCTCATTCTGCACACACACGCACGTGCAGAGGCTCCCTGGAACTGGAGCTATCATTTACAATTGCAAAGCACAAATGTTCCTTCGGTGACAGCAAATACTGCAGACTAGCACAAACCTGTGCAGGCTGCAATGTCGACAGGCTCTCTGCTTGCTCTTCCAGGGACTTCCCAAGTACTTCGGAGCAGTTGGAACTAGAACGATGTTTCCAAAAGCCACAGCAGTTAGCACAATGCACTGCTTCAATTGCTTACATTTGGCAGAAACTATTTCACAAACATTCCTTTTGTTTGGAAACTTTTACTGTATTTCTGTATTTAAACATTAATTTAAAAAAAAAAAGGTTTTCACAGCAGTGCAATGTGCAATACACTCAAAAACATATAGTTATTTATATACATTTAAAGTAGTATTTAACAACAGCAAAAGTGTACGGCAACTTTCACTGCACAGCAGGAAATTGTCTTAAGACACTTTGTCACTCACTCTGGGAACCATTTTGCATGTTCTTCCATAGGATCTTCACCTTCTTCCCAATTCTTTAAGCAACGTGCACAGTTGAAGCACTGTACCATATCGCCTTCCCCTGCAAGCAATAAATTATGCACCTCAAAAATGGTCACGTACATTATTTCTTTCCTTACACTAACTATATCAGCAGCATAAAAGCTGCAACGATGCAGTTGTTTCATGAGTTTACTTCAGTGACCTCTATCTGTTACTGGAATCACGAATAATAGAAATTAAATCAACAAAAAGAAAATGTCACAGAATTGAGAGATGTGCCGTTGTTGTCCTTTAAGTGACACCAGACGAATGAATATACAAATGCCCAGATAAATGCTTTCTCCTTTCTAAAAACATACCCTCCTTGCAAATCTTTGCTCTGGCTGTCACCTCAGGCAGCGTTATTCCATTTTGCGTCCCTCACTCCAGCTTTGCAAAAGCCACTCTGATTTCGCAGCTGCATTACTCTCCTTACTGAAAGCTAAAGCAAGATTTTAATTAGGTAGCAGGACTAGCCTCAACCTCTGTCACAGCTGCACTGGGAAGCAAATCTTTTACTTGTCCTGTGTTCATACAGCTAACAAACTTGGTTCAAACCTGTATAGAAAAACCCAGCTTTAGCGAGAGCGGTGGCTTCAACACGGGCTTCTGCTGGCCAAGTTTTAAAAGAGTCCAGCCGAACTCCTTCATCCTCAAAGATGTTCAAGACAAGATCACCTTTGCAACCAAAGATATTTGATTAGTCAGGAAAGGTTTGGCCTGCTATCAGACTCTCCAAAGCAGGAGCAGAGCTAGATGGCAAATACCTCAGGCTTACAGCAAAGCAAAAACACAACTACAGAACTGTATCTTTCAGACAATTATAAACGTTTATTCTTGAGTTATAGTGTAGATGAAAATCTATATTTTTCCTTCAAAGCCTTCAGGTTTCATTTATTTTTCATCTCTCACACAGGCAAATGCAAGTGAGATAGATCTACTTAAGCAGCATGTTTTATATTTAGCTTCTACAGAAAACAAATTTTTACTCATGTTAAAAATTTCAGAAATACAGAAGCAATAATCTTTTATGCATGTAATCTTGCTTCAGAAAAAAAAACAATAGTCTGGTGCAGCTTTCATTGTTAATGGTGACGTACAATAAAAACATTAAGGCATTATTTTCTAATGAAAAGCTAACTGTTAGTATGTCAGCATATATATATATATTTTTTTTTTTACCAGTTGCAGTAGATAAATTCTCCTTGATAAAGGAAGCTGTGAAATCCTTCCCCTAAGCAGAAAATTAAAAATTGATACTTATTTTTATTATACCTTCTGTTTTCATTTTACTTTCTAGCTAAACGCAAGAAATAACTATGATACAGAAACAGGGCTAGTACCAAGTATCAACATTTTAAACACTTTCAGTTTTAGAGAGAGAACTTTCTGAAATAGAATTGGCTAATGACAGGTTACTATTAGTGAGAAGAAACGTCTCTCCTCAGACAGTAGCATCTCGAAAGAAAGAAAGATAGCACTGATGCTCTTAAGATATCTGAGATGGTGTTTTCCAAGAGATACTTGCAGTCCTCTCATCCTCCATCAGCTAGGGGGGTTAGCTTCCAGGTCTTTTGACATTTTTGAGGCATAGGGGTTTGATCTGTAATATCATGAAAGTTCTTACATATATGGTATTTTTTTCTGATGAAAGCAAATCCTGCAAACGAAGATGTAGCCATACAAGAAGAGCTGGCAAGGCAGAGTCCACCTAACCTGACTTCGGCCATGCAGAAGTGCTTAGTTCAGCATGCTCACCTACAATCTTCCTAGTAATCAATAAATACGTATAGGTGCCATGAGGAGTTAATTCATCCATATTCCTTCGAGTAGGATAAATACCAATTAGAGGTATGTCACTTTTCATCAGTGGACCACCTAGGTACTGCCCATGCAAGCAGCTTGGACACACACGTCAAAATAAACTTACATGAAAAAAATTGCACCTAGAGTGCATAGTCTTAATTACAAATACAATTATACACAGCTTTTGGGTTGCTGGGGTTTTTTTAGGAGAAAGAGGGTGAAAATCAGAATCAAGGCCTAATTTGTCTATCTTCAAGTCCTGGATAGTGCCTCCTTGGGGTGTATTCCACGATAAAGGAAGATAGAAATAGATTACAAGATTACCACCACTCCAACAAATCCACTGTAGGTTTCAATGTAGTTTTTAATTTCCTCACTTGATTTCTTACTTTGAAGGAATTCACACCTATAAAAAAAAAACCCACAAACATTATTCCTAAGTACTGATTCCAACTAAAATTCTTGAAGCAGTGTTTCAGTTACAAAGAGGTACGTACTCAGGAACTTTCACAACAGAAAGATGAGGAAACAAAGGCAAACTTTTTGGTGGCGTCAGCATTGTTCATGCAACATAGTGACTACCCGAGAGAATAATCAGCTGGTTTTTGCTCAATGAAAAGCCCATGGGAGGTCTATAGAAAGTATGTGAAACAATATACATAGAATAATTATAAGGTTAAGGTTAGCAGAGTTATACTGTTGTCAGAAATAAAGATCTGCTGAAATCAATTGTATGAATGTAACAACCTCGAAGACAAAAATGTGTTTGGTTTTTTTTTTTGGTTTGCTTTCTAGCATTGTTGCTGAGGAAAAAAAGAGATATCAAAACAAATCAACCCTTTCGTACATATAGAAATATTTCTAGGACAGTCGGTCAACTTACTCAGGAAACCATTTAGCATGTTCTCTCCAAGGATCATCGCCATCTTCCCAATTTCCCAGACATCCACCACAAGCAAAACACTGCACTGTATCTTTCTTGCCTGCACGCAGAGAGTTACAGATCTCAGAGGTAATCACACATTTCTGTGTTTTACTTGCTCACACTCTAGACAGGCAATCATGAGTACACCAGTGTGTATCATTGGTCCAAAATTTGTAGCTAAAGGAAGCCTTTTTCTTAGATTATAGCATCTGAAACTAAAAAAGCTTATTAAACTGCCCATTTAATTTTAGTTGGGTGAGTCTGGTTCTAAACTTGGTGCAGATCAAAGAGTGAAAATATAAGGTAGATCTTTCCATCAAAATAAAACTTCATAAATACCTGAGAATTTGTACAGGCTTTATAGGATAAACTTGTCGTTTTGGTTGGCTTTTTTTTTTTTTTTTTTGATGGGAGAACTAGAATTTCTGTCCCTAAGTTAACATATTGATAGTCAGCATAAATGTGATGGAAGAGAGACAGGTCAGTCAAATGCTGTAATGCTGGAATATAAAATATTCAGGGGAAACTGAGTAAACAGTGCTAGAAGGAAAAGGAATATCAGATCTTAATGATATCTTAAACCAAAATCAAACTAACCAATGAAGAGCAAAGATTNCAACCAACCAACCAAAAAGAACCCCACAAAACAAAAAAACCCCAAGAACTCTCTTGCAGGCATATGAGAATTTCCTGAAAGATGTTTTACTGGAAGTGCAACACCAGTATGCGCTATTTATTAGAAAAGACTCGTGAAAAGTTCAAGGAGATGAGTACGACATAGGAAAATAAATCAGATTACAAGAATTAAGAAAGCATCATTCAAAAAGCTGAAGTTTTTGAGCAAAGAAAACAGAAGGCTTAAAAGCTCTGGCAGATGGGATGTGAAAAAAAAAACTCAGGCAGGCTGGAAAAAACCCCAAAAAGTCCGAACTAACAAGCTAAAGGAATCTAAGTCTTCGTCCAGATAGCAAGAACAAAAAGCCAGTGAAGAGAGCTGGTAGAGCCAACTGGCTGTAAAAGAACTATTAAAAGGGGACAACACAATTGCAGAGGACTTGAAGTGATACTCTCTGCAGTATTTGCATTGATGTTCACTGCAGAAGAATTCAGGGAGACTCCTGTTGTCTAAACCAGTGGGACCATACAGCAGAAGGTGCATCCAAAATCAAAGCAATTACGCAATAGATTATGGCTGACTGGAGAAAACATAACGCCAATATGCAGTCTGCACCTTTGCGGGAGCAGAAGAGACATCAGATCTGTAAGCCTGCCATCTGGTACAGAAAAACAAGCAGAAAAAAACTGTAATTATGCCACTGTACAAACTCACGATTAATCCACATTTTAAACAGTGCGTGTGACTGAGGTCCTCTCAACTCAGAAAATACTGTATCAGAACAGGAAAAGGTGCGGGGAACAGCAGCAAGGGTGATCAAAAATGCGGAACACTTTCCGCATGAGGAACAGCTAGGTTGCCTGTGCTCTTCAGCCTGGGAAATCAAGCATTTATGGGGGATACAATACTTTACAAAAGGAAGAGTAGCATGAAAGAAGGCGTTATACCCATTCAAGTATTGTAAGTAGACTCACACCGTGTTATGAATAAAAACAGACATCCCTTCAACCATCGCTTGGAATTACCTGTAAAGAAAAACCCAGCCCTGGCAAGCAAATCAGGCTTTGTTCCTCTGGCATAGAACGGCCATCCGTTAAAGGTCTGCAGCCTCGCATCCTCTGTATTGTACCTGTGGGCGTCTTCCGCTGGATTCTTCTCTGCCTTCTGAACACGTATGTCGTACTTTGAAATATTACCCACCTCTTTGCCCAGGACAAATTCACAAGTGGGACAAAATTTCTTGTGCTGTTCATATGGGGTACATCTAACCTTCGTGGTGAATAAAACTAATCCACAGCAAAAACACTGCATGCTGGACTTAACATGCGTGTGATAAAACCCAGCCGCTGCCATTTCCGTCAAAGACCATGATGAATGGGACTTATAGGACAAGAAGGACTTCAACCTGTTGTGTTCATTTCTCATGGTAGGGTTGTAACCCTTCTGCAGCTGTCCACGGATTTCCTGGAATTCTGCCTCCATGTCTTTGGCAAGCTTGTGAAAATCAATGCCTGCATGCGGGAGAAGAGCTTGCACTGCGGAAGGATTCAGCTCATGTATTTCATTGTCACCCATCTCCACTGCAGGGTCCTCTTTGGAACACATTTTCTAAAAAAACCAAGGAAGACTACTAAATGGTATTACCCATATCTTTCAGATAGTATTTAGTCATCACCTCTGTTACCTTAATAACATGGTTTCTACAGGTTATAAACACTTGATTTCATCTTCCTAAGAAGGGATAAGGTAACTGGAGAGTTGATATAAACAGGTGTACTATAAATCCGAACAGCCAAATTGAGACTTCTGCAAGCTCTGATTGATCACTGCCCTTATCATGACAACAGCAAGTATCCCGAAGCCTTCAAAACCAAAATAGAGGGAAAGAAGAGACACAAAGAGGTGAGATTTGAGCACGATGAGACAGATCAGCGGCAGATCCTGCAGCCTGAAAACCTAGAACAGCCTTGCCAAACCAACACACTTCTATCATCTCAATTCTCCATCTCAAAGCCATGACTGTTGCTAGCACACTTTGAATTTTTCCTTAAATTAGGGAAAAAACAGAGGTGGCAAAACATACAATGCCAAATGAAAGGTGGGAAGTAGACGTGAGAAAGAGATTTAAAAAAAATAAGCAAAGCAAGCAATTATGTTACTGCAGTCTGTTAAAATTTCAACTGTTTTCAATGTAAGTAGCAACTTATCAGGAATTGCATGTAAAGGAATATCATCTCAAAATGGAATTAATTTGGCAATGAAATTTATTGCCAAACTCATACTGTCAACACTTCTAATAAAGTGGGTTTATTAAATACTTACTAAATGTATTTACACTAGTTTTCTCAAACGTGGCTTATCTTGTAGAAGTAATAATTTTTGGTGCTACTAGTACTGTTGTAAGACAACCATAGGAAATATTTTGCTATGTGATGATTCAGAATGCAGCAAACATGTCTACTGTTCAACTCCATATAGTTAAATTCTGCTCCCCCTGCTTACAAAGAGCTTTGCTTTGTTTTTTCAAATAACTGAGGGATCTTAAGAGACTTACATTTACCAAACAAATTCACCCTTAAGAAAGTGATTCGGAATCCATAATCTCCAACGTGTTGTTCTTACTCTTTTTCACTGGTTACAAAAACCACATTCTTCTCTCATAGGAAAATGTGTGCTGAACTATTTAAGTGCTTTCAAATCCCAAGGCAAAAAGTGCTGCAAAAGTTGTAAAAGTCTTCAAGTTCTATTATATTTTGAAAAAAGACTTTCATGAATTGCACTGTGGGCACCATGCTTATTTTTCCTAAATGTGTAAATGTGCTTCTCGTTCAAATTTGCTGACTTTAAAAATAAAATTGATCTACTTTCACTCTTTCAGCCAGGAGCCTGCGCAATCCTGTAATGCCTCAGAGTTCATACTTTATGGCATTTTTTCATCCATAAGCTACATCAAAATCTATTCTTAAAACTGTTCCTTGTATTGCATGAGACAGACCAGGATGCCATTAAGTTCTTCAGGAGCTGCAGTTGTTAAGCAAAACTAAACCCAGATGTTTCTTTTACTTATATTTTGATTAACAGATTTTTCACCACTTCCAGTCCGGGAAATTAGATACGACCGTTAATGCAGTTGGTCGCTTTTATTCCTGCAACGAAAGTATAAAGCGGACAGCAAAGCAAGGGCACCCACCTCTCCAAAGTCCCCTTTCCTCTGCACAGCCGGGTGCTCCCAGTGTCACTCTGCCTTTCGGCCTCAAACTTCTTGCCACAGTTGTGTCCTCAGCCCTCACCACAGGATGTTTTTTGTCTTTTTGTCTCTTCCCTCGACACTTTATGTACAAACCGTGTTATGCAACATTTTCAGGAAGTAGAAGAATTTCTCACAGGCCTGCTAATAACCTCACTGATTGCCTTATCTTGTGGCAGATCCGGTAAATAAGAAAATACAAGAATAAGAATTAAGCCGGTTGTAGATTCCCACAAGCAAAGGAGACAGGAGATCCAGGGAATCCCAGTCAAACAGTAAGGATGAAGGAAGCATTTCCTCCACGCTGCTTTAAATACAAAGGCCAGAGCTGAAATTCTTTACACGTCAGAGAAATGCTGCCCCCCCAGCAATTTTTCAGGACCTACTTTGAACTGTTCTTCCTGTCCACTGAGAAGGGTAGAAAAGCACAAGCCAAGTTATTCCTCGGACCACAAGCAGATGGAGAAACTGGCTGCTCATGGCCTGGACAGGTGTACTCTTCGCTGGGTAAAAACTGGCTGGCTGGTCGTGCCCAGAGAGTGGTAGTAAATGGAGTTAAATCCAGTTGGTGTCCGGTCACAAGTGGTGTCCCCCAGGGCTCGGTGCTGGGGCTGGTTCTCTTTAATATCTTTATCAATGATCTGGATGAGGGGATCGAATGCACCCTCAGTAAGGTCGC
>VXBH01002515.1:31455-43175 GCA_013400035.1 Rynchops niger | reverse complement strand
AAAAAAAAAAAAGGCAAAACTTTTCTTAGCAACTTTGAAAATAAGTTATTTTACAATTTTTGGTATATTTTGCCTAATGCTTCTTTATGGATCAGAATTACTTAACTATACAAGTCTTCTTGTAAGTGTAACAACAGCAGTGCTGTGCATCACTTAACATACATTCCTGTATTTCCAGTACTTTTGCCACAAGTTACAAAAAGAAATCTTCTAAAATTCTAAATGCCTGAAAAAAAATATAATCAAGTCTTCTGTATTAGAATTTATGCTTAGGAAAAAGGGAATAGATGGGTTCTCACTTTCATTAGTTCAGGCAGAAAAAATTTCACCAGACTGATGAGGAAGGGATGGGAAGGAACACATAAATTGAAAACAGCTTACTGGATAATGTTAAAATTAAAACTAACTTTTAAAATAGTTTTCAGTTACTTGTTTCTTGCATGGTTTTACATACCTGACTAATAGGATTTTGGTCAAAGTATTCTTCAACAAAATATTCCAATAACTACAAAGAGAAGTTAAGACCGTTAAAAACTAAATACAGTTTAATTCCACATGCATTAAGTAGGTGGTACTTGCAAAACATCCAGTATCGTTGGGAAAAAAGGGGAATGAGCCCTTCCTTTCCATTTTCCTTTCAGCCCAGCCATTCCATCCTTCTCTTTCCTCGCATGTTACCAATGCAATCTAACTTTCAGAAACTAGCCACCCTCATACATTAAAGTTCTAGAGTACTGTTAGTTCAAATGAAGGTTTACAGTACACCAAAAACACTAATCTGTAGAAAATCACCAAAACCCACAATTTCAATGCTTAGTGTTGTTAGAGAAGACCATATATAGTACAAGATGTATAGATCCACAGTCTGAAGGAGAAAGCCAATTAAACTCCTATCTAGCATCCATTCAAATCAAAATGCATCAAAACACAACTTTAAGAAAAAAATCCTAGATGTGTAATGAAGGCATGCTTATTCTTCTTTCATCCCTTACTATGGGCAATACTTCGGCTTAATTTCCACATACTTTTCGTAGTGTGTTTTCCATAACATGTCCTTACAAAGTATTTTTGCTATACAGAAGTACTTGTGGAAGGCAAACTAACATCACACACATTTTACTACTCAAAAACCAGGAAAATTACAGACTAGCAATAGAAAAAAGGGAAAAAATGTAGGGATGAGAGGAGAGATGACGCTATGCATGTCATCTAGTCACAGGAGACTGCCATTCTTTTAAATACAAAATGGAACTGGTTTACAGGGAAACAGTGGATTAATAAGAGAAAACTTTTGAGTACAGAAATACCTTCAAAGTGCAAGTAAGTCTGTTCGGTTTCAAATCTTGGTCCTCCATAGTTCTTGATCCATCAACAACCACGTAAAGATGACGCATCTGTATTTTCACCATAAGTGATAATCACTCAGAGAACGGATATTTTAATGAACTGTTCATTATTCCATTTACTTTAAAGAGCAACTACTTCCTCATTCAAATTGGTAAAATTCAGTGTACTGAGCTGTGCAATCAACTGCAACTGAAAAGTAAAGCATTTTTCCCCCTTTTCCCTGAAAATGAAAAACAAGACTATCTTGAAAAATGTGCACTGTTCTTTCTCTCTCACGATAAAAGATGCATAGTCTGCACCTTCATCTCTTCATCTGAAGAGCTCAGCGTTGTGTAAACTAATGTTGTTATTTATAACTCATTTAAATTATGCCCATTTTTCTCATGAAGAAAACCTGACAGTGCAAGTGCACGTGATATGACTGCTGTGGCAAAACACACCCTGATACAGTGAACATGCCAAACCTTCACCTCTGAATACTCATGCTTCACATCCCACACTGCCAATGAACAAAGAATGTTTAAAAAACAAAACAAAAAACTGGTGGAAAGTGTAAGCTTTGGTCTCAGGCACATTAAGTCAGCAAAAGTGTATTTCAGGTTAGGCATGCCACCTCTATTCAAACAGTTGTGGACTCAGGACAGACAAGGGTTAAGAGATTAACATACCATTCCAAGTCGAACTTGTCCATGGTGTTCATAGAGTCTAATAAAACACAAAAGGATTTAAGTTAGATACAAATGAATTAATGGTTCCTTAAACAAAAGCCCAGAACAAGTTCAATACTAGACTTCTAGCAGATAGGAAGCAATAACAGACAGACACTTTATTTACCCTGAAAAAAAGACAATTCAGCTGCAAGGAGATTTCATGCCTCTCAGAAAACAAACAACCAAAACCTACGTCTTACTGCCAGGTTTAACGGAACCTTAAAATTTTATCCAAATTTGAGTATTTTAACATAATCCGAAAGAAAGCAAATCTAGGTTTTATCTAGCATTTTTTCCTCATTATTTGAAACACAAATCTGGTGCCATGATATCAAAACACAGCTTGACGCATGATATGTGTATTAAAAATAAAAGTCGAGGGATTTTCTCTAAGCAGTGCCAATTGCAGTTGCAGGGCTCTGCACTGTGTGTTATCAGATCAAGACCTCCATGTTTCATCAGTCTGAGACCTCACCTCCATAGCTAGCATACATTGGGGGGTATCTAGCCTGGATATAACCAGTCATAAGATTAAAAAGAAAAGTAAATTTTACTATTTTTCCTGGCAGAGTTGATAAGTAGCAGGCAAGAGGCATGCATCTTGGAGCTCTGAAGGGGTAAGGACACATAAATATATTGCAGGCGTGCTGATATGCTTACTCAGCCTAGAGGACTCAGTTTTGTAATGATTAAGTCCTTATAACTGACCAGGCCAGTGTTATTAGCGGGCTCGTGGCAACACATAATACCTTTTTCTCTTTGCCTTGAAGAGAATGTCCTCGATGGTGGCTTTCAGCGAGCCGGACTCGTCTTCTTTAAGAATTTCCCTGCGCAAAACAGACAGAAGGGGGATTTTTCTCGTCTGTCACCAATAAGAAGGCGAGGAGGGAGGAGGAAAGCTTACCATGTTCTCTCGTAGCCCCCTTCCCAGCGCTTGGTCCGCTCGGGTTCCTCATCCATGGCCACGGCTTGGCTCCGCCGAGGGCGGTCCCGCTCCTGACTAGACCGAAGACCGCCGGCACCGAAGGCCCAGCTGACACCTGAAGAGAAGCCCCGCTACCGTGCCGCACGGCGGCTGAGGGGGCTGCGAGAAGGGACCGGCCCAGGGGGGCCGCCGGCGGCCTGAAAGGCTGAAGGGAAGTGGACCCGCGGCGGCCGCCAAACCCGTCGCCCCGACCCGGAAAGGCCAGCACCCGCCTGCATCCGCCTGTGTGCGCCGCCAACCCCGCCCGGCTGCTGCCCGCGCCGCCGAGCGATCGTTCCGGGAAGGTAGGAAGGAGCGAGGCAGAGCCTGGTGGCGGCCACCGGTAATGCTGGGTTTAATTTGCCCCAGAAATATTCTCCGAGGCCGCAGCCTCCCGGCCCAGTCTCAGCGGGACACGGAACGGCGGGGCGGGGCGACGGCGGACCTGTCCGGCCCGGCCTCCCAGCGGCTCCTCCTCGGCACCTCAGACTGAGGGAAATAACGCTGCCGCTGCAGTTAAATACAGGATATTTGTAACAACGGCATCAAAATGCGCCGATTAAGTTATAAAAAAGGACGGTAGCGTCGCCGTGGATACGTCGGTAGTGCGGGCCGTGAGTTCTGTCAGGTCAACCCGGTCTTCCATCGTCTCGCAGGGACCAGTTAAACAGGGTTAAGGCGCTCTCTGCCCTGGTTTATGTGGTATTTCTGTAATTAAGTGAAGTCATTTTAGTAATTGGCAGAAGAATGCAGGAGCCTGGATTCTGGAAAAAGACCGTTATTTACAAATATGGTAGCACTGAATTTTAATGCATCATTACACCCGTCAGTTACTTAACAAAACTAACTGCATATTAGCCTGGTTCTGAAATACAGAACTTGGCATTCATTCACTGCTGCAAGGTTTTGGCTATATTTTCTGTGATTTTAGTGTACTCACAGGAGCAAACTGAGTAGTGGAGTACTAAGAGTTTTTGCAAACACGCAGAATAATGTCGCCGTATTCAGCATCTCCCCTTTCTGGTGGGGTTCTTTTTTTCGCTACAATGGCCTTCTTTGGGGATTTATTTTAATATGTCACTACAAAGCTGTGAACAGTTAAATGGCAATTACATTTAAAAAGTGCTTCGGGATGCTTCTTACTCCATTGAGTGAGTGTGCTAATTGCTCTGACCAAAGGAAATGCAGTTTTTTTGCTAATTGTTGTGTATATTCCATTTTTCAGGTATCTTTAAATTTACTGTTTGTCTCCTTTGCAAGCATACAGTTTACTTTTAAAAGTGGCCAGAAAGATATAAGAAGGACTCTAGCTCATATCCAGCAGCTCTTGTCATTGCAGATTACAGCAGAGAGATTTTGAAATATTGATTAATGTAGCAGAGTGGTGTCTGATCAAGATACTGGGCTGGATGAGTTCTAACCGTACATGCCAATGCAACTTTGAAAACGTTTATTTTTGGTCTATAAAATAGCACAAGTCTAGGCTAGAAGATGTAATTTAGGGATTGCTTAGAGATGAAAACTTCCTGAAGCTACAGCTTTTCACTTGCCTTTCAAAATAGGGCAACAGGCTATTTTGTTTGCATACACAAAACTGACTAGATGCTAAAATAAAGCGTCAAGAAGAAAACTGATTACAGTTTTAACACACAGTAGAAATACTGGGGTTTTGGCTGGTACATATGTCCAGGAGGGGCTTTTATTGTTCTCTCTTGTAATAGTGATCACAGAAAACAGGTTGTGCTTCTCACACTGAAAATGCACTGTTATATTTATAGAGGTTAACTAATCACCTTTCACAACTACTGTAGTAAAGATTACAAAAGTACGTTTAACTATGTAACAGTACCTTTATTCTGTTACCCTTACTTTGCTATGCCCAGAAATCGACAGTTCTGCAGTAGTATCAAACCAGTTGATGCTGAATGAAGAACATGGTCCCTACATTCCCGAGTTTGCAACAGCAACTAGTTAAACCTAGAGGATGATTTGTTTAAACACAAGAAAAGCATTTTCAGTTGTATGGATTAACATCAGAGTGCTTCAGAAGATGACATGATGACAAAATGTTGCCATGGGATGGACTGGCTGTTGTGAGAATGAGGCAGCAGGGAAAAAATACAAATATAAGTGTAGAAGGGAACAGAGGGACAGATTTGTTATCAGAACAAACTCACTAATAGAAAAACAGGATCAAAACTATGAAAAGCTCAAAATTATCAAGATCTGAAATCTGCTGTGAAAAATATAAAAATTATTTACATATAATTTACACACACCTATATATAATTTTTATATATCTCCAGAACAGAACACTACACACAGTGGTAGAAAATGAAAATTGCTATATCTACTCAATTATAGGTAGAGAAGAAGAAACCCAGTGACATCTACAGAGTTCCCATATTTTAGGAATAGTAAGGAATAAGCAATCTGTCAGGATGAAAGGATACATCATAGACATTTCACACGTTCTGGTAATTCCACAAGGTTTATCTACATTTAAACAGGATTACAGTGCAGATTCTAGAATTGAATGAATGTCTCAAATTATTTTGCTGGAGTGAAAATTACATGTCATTTTAAAAGCTTGAAAATGTTTGCTTTCCCACAATGCAAGCAAAAAGAAAATGCAGCTACGCAAAAGTGTATTCTTTCATGTGCAGAAACAGCTTGAGATCCTTTCAGATTAACATCAAAATACAAAAAGGGGTAACCAATTAGTTTCAGGTTTTTTGATAGTACGTGATCATGTTTTGTTTCTGTCTAAAACAACTCCAAGCAGCACTGATCCATCTCATGTCCTCAGCAGATTCCATTTCGTAAGCATCGCAGTGAGGATTTGCTCAGTAAGGCTAGCTTTAGCCAATTTCTTTACAGAGCAATCATAACTTTGCTGGGTATAGTGGAAGTGTGCCAAGACTGGGTTTGACCCCTTGAATTACAGGAAAGTTCCTGAGCATCCGTTTCTAATGGGTGTCGCTCTGCATCCAAGTAAGACAATAAATGAGGAAGAAAACATTTAAACAGCAGTACTATTTCCTTAAATAGGAGTGGGGAAAAACTTACTGCTTCTGTATCCTTCAGCCTGTTGCATTTATTGCAAGCAATTTATAAATACAGGGGAAACGGAGGTGGTTAGGGTTGGGCTGGGCTGAACACTAAACAATTGACAGATGCTCTTTAACCCCTCTCCCTTCAAAGAGGGAGAGAGACTGACTTACGGATTGAAAAGAAGTACTAAAGTACTTTAATGAAATATTATCAGTAAAATAATAATACCAAAAGATAATAATATTAGTAAGAAAATAATGGAATGTANGTTTGACCCCTTGAATTACAGGAAAGTTCCTGAGCATCCGTTTCTAATGGGTGTCGCTCTGCATCCAAGTAAGACAATAAATGAGGAAGAAAACATTTAAACAGCAGTACTATTTCCTTAAATAGGAGTGGGGAAAAACTTACTGCTTCTGTATCCTTCAGCCTGTTGCATTTATTGCAAGCAATTTATAAATACAGGGGAAACGGAGGTGGTTAGGGTTGGGCTGGGCTGAACACTAAACAATTGACAGATGCTCTTTAACCCCTCTCCCTTCAAAGAGGGAGAGAGACTGACTTACGGATTGAAAAGAAGTACTAAAGTACTTTAATGAAATATTATCAGTAAAATAATAATACCAAAAGATAATAATATTAGTAAGAAAATAATGGAATGTATACAATATACACAAAACCAGTATCGAGCTCTCAGAATGACCATCACGTCACCGGCAGGCACTGGGGAAGTCCCAGACTGGACTCCGTGACAGAGGGGAACTGGATTCCGGATCTGGATTCAGGGACGTACGGATGGGGATCAAAGGCAGATGAACAGAGTCCTCCTCGGATGCCGGCCACTGAAGAAAGAGGCCGACCCCTTTGATCCCTCAGCTTTTATACTGAGAGGGATGCAGACGGGATGGAATACCCTGTCCCGACCGCTCCTCCCGGCAGGTGTGACCCCTCTATGCTTTTCCACCTCTGACCCTCGGAAGTGGTACACAAGAAAGTTAGCTGACGTTGGCTCTTATAGCAGTAAGTACAAGCAAGAGCCTCTGCACACACCATTCCTTGGTATTCAACTGTAACCTTCAGGCCTTACCGCTCTGGGAGCAGACGCTGTCTGAAAAATATGCCATTAATTTCAGTCAGTTAGAAGAGGCTTAACTGCAAAGTAAAATTACTGAAAAGAAAATTAGTTCTGTTTTACCTCGAACCAGAACATGAGGAGAAATGAATTAGCTTTCAATTAAACCATACCTGGGAAAAATCCAAGATGTTTCCAAGGAAAGCAATTAAAATTACTGAAGATAGAAGAAAGGGAATTCTTTAAGAAGTCAGGATGTGCTTCTAGGAACTGAATATAAAGCTGTAGCTTGATCTGCTCCCCTTAGACCATGTGCCATCCTTTCTTAAAAAAGAAAAAATCCCATTTATAAAACGTCAAAATGGAAAAATGTCTGCAAGCTCACAATTTTAATAGAAGAGAGAAATGAAACTTCTTTCAGAACAGGAATATTTTTTATTGACAAGGCCAAGAATTTCAGTGCTGGACAAGAACACAGGATATACAGTCATTTTGTACATCATTATTGCCCAAATGCTTCAAATCCCACCACAATTTTGAGATTAATAAACTTAATATTGGATGGCTTCTTCTACAATTTCAAATCAATTAGGTTTTTCATTGCCATGATTATTTTTAGTTGATACGCTGTCATGAAAGCTAGTCCACACTACTATGCAATACAAACTTGTGGTTACATTTGTTAGGTGCTGCTTTATCTGCCTTGCAAAAATGTACAATTAGTAAAGAGTATGCAGATGTTGCCACAGTTGTCTTGATCAAGGATATCCAGCTGTTTATCAAGACAAAACAAAACAAAAAAAAGCCCTTTCATTGATTTATTCAAGTCCAGTTTGAAAACTATTATATTCCTGGAAACTGTAAGTCTCTTGGAGATTTCCCTTCGTAGATCTGTGGAGCCAGGCAGCCATTTTCTAATAGGAAGACTGAAGGATCAATGTTCTTGTTATAGGCACTCAGTGTCTGAGAAAAGGCTGTAATTGAAAGTGACTGCTGTATGTCCACTGACGTAGGGCAGTATTACTCAGTAAGAATGAAATAAATGTTGACTACCTTCTGCAAAAACCCAGTCACAGGAGTAAGACAACACAGCAGACTCTTCACACATAAACGCAACAAGGTAGATATAGAGAGCTGAACTAGAGAGACGGCCTAGAGAGACCGATGTGATAATAATCTAATAATTTTAGTTTTGCCTGAAGTATACCTTCTATTCTTTAAGGATATCAAGAGACCACTTTCCCTGATAGTTCTGATTGTAACTAATTCTCACTGAATTTCCTCCTAATTTCTGTCTTGCATTTGACTGACTTCAGCTCTCAGCCATTAATTCTTATTTCATTAATCTCAATTTATCTGAGAGAGAAAAATGTTTCTTGGACTAATATTTTTTCTTTGGTCTGTTCAGAGCACTGTTGACAGGTCCCTTTTCAGTTCTCCATTGACAGGTTAGAGCAAAACCAGCTCACCAGCTGCAGGCACCAAAAGCGCCTGTTGAGTAGTGTTGAGGTCCTTAATGGATCCAGGACTGAGCAAGTAATTTACTGTAGTGGTGGCAACACGTTGACCTGCTGGACCTCCTAAGCTGCAAAGGTAAATGCCTTCTCCTGGGGCTCAATGCTCAGCACGCCCCACTGCACTAATCCTATTTAAAACCCAAAAGACTGGCAGACAGTAGTATTCCTACCCATCTTCTCTCCCCAGTTTTTGGAAAATCCCCTCAGCCACACCTGTGGCACCTTGCTGGGAAATGTGGAGCGATCCACACACAGCCGTCTCCACTTGGTTTACTTCCTTGTTCCAGCCACAGGCATGGTGTCCCCTTTTCTGGACCCATTTGTTGGAAACTTGCCAGGAAAGGAGAAGCAGGATGGTTCCGAGAGGCTATACAGGCACCTCTGTGGGGCTGGGAGCCAGTTTCTCAGAGACTGAAACTCAGACCACTGTCAAAGGCAGCCTGGAGCTGGGTCTCAGTGTCCTAATGGGAGGAAGACCTATTAAAGGTGCAGACTGGGAGTCTTCCAAAGAAAAAGTAAGTCAACTTCTTTTTAGCACCTTATAAACATCAGTTTATATAATAATCAGTTGGATTAATCATCTTCTCCTGGTACAGATGCAACGCCCAGAACTCCCACTAAGGAAAAAATGAGAAACCTGGGTGCAGTGAGAGGTTGTTCAGATTGCAGGCATTTGGACAAGGGCCTCTCTTAGAAACAAAAGTTTAACAAGTATACAGCACAGTAAGTGCAAAACACTTGGCCCAGCTCCTTTATAAGGTAGAGAGGTTTCCTCTTCTTTGAAAAGAGTAGAAGCCTGAACCAGAGAGAGAGAGAGAGAAATAGCACTGACTGTCATCTGGTTTCAGACCAATAAAAATATTGAGACACCTTCCAGGTAGATGAGACTGAAGACTATCAAATGAAAAGGTGCCAAGTTTTCAAATTCTCTCACTGTTCCCATGGTGTCTTGTGTTATTCACCTCATCCACTAAAACTCTTGGAGTTAAGTGGCTGATAAAATTGGAATGTCAACTTTACAAATATGAAAGTGGGTTTGTAAACGTTCAGATTGCAGCGTGAATGATATGGGCTCAAAAATCAGATGTGATAAAACTGCCAGAGTGAGGTATATTAATGCATTTCCAGTACTGAAGAACAGAGACAGTACTACCATCACTGTTCTAAACTGGAAACAGCTTTCCTGATGTCTGCCTTCAGTTATGGCGAAAGTTAAAAACTTCCTTTTAAAGAAAAAACGATCACTTGTAAAAATTTGAAATAACCTTAATCAGAGCACCTTTTTCTAACAAAATGCCTTTATAAGCAATAGAATAACATGGCTACAGTGGTGATTTTTTTCCAAATTAAAATATATTTCAGAACAAACAAATTGCAATTGTAGAAAACTGTACAAGGAAACTATCAATGCTTCTAACAATATTAGTAGGTAAAAAAAAGTAAACAAAGATGTGAAAAAGGATACAAAGAGAAAATTTACTGGCTTATGAAAACATTTGGATATACAAACTTATCCCCATGACAAAATATAAAAATGTATACTGATATGCTCTGGAAAGCATGTCTATTAAAATATTTTACCTGGCCTTATAAAGGATACTAATAATTTATAATTTGGGTGAGAATTAATTTTGCTGTGCTTACTCTCTGAATGCCAAGTTTGCAAACAACTGCTGTCTAGACAAAACGACCTGTTACTTGCTGATGAAGAGTAAAGTGTTTTGCCTTTAAGCCCATGGACTCCTACTGAGATGACTCAGAAAAATTATACCAAGCATACTGACCTATTGCAACACTAATGGAACATAACATGAGTCTCATCCTGTACCTCTATTCCTTAAAGGCCGTGTAGAAATTTGTTGCATGACCTCTAAAGTGGGGGAATAAAAAAAAAAAAATCCCAAATAACAAAACCCGAACACAATCCCCCCTGCCCCCTGTTACTGTGGTTGCTTAAATAGGAAGTTATTTTGTATCTCTTGTTTGATGAAATTCCAGATAATTTCTGACACGCAGCAGAGCATTTGGAAATACAATACAAGAAGTCTTACTAAACTAATTTTTGATTTGCAAAAATTACTCAATATGATTAAGCATGCCAACAAACCCCAGCCAGAAAGAGCAGTTCAACTCTTTCTTATATCATTAAGATATCACCTACAAATGAAATCTGAAATTGTTAATGGCACTTCTGTGCAAACTTTTGACGCAGTCTTTAGAACCACTTTCTCTGGTGGGCTCTGCAAGTTTGCCAATACAGTATTTTCAAAGTATGCATCTTCAAGAGGCCAGACAGTGTATTGTCTTCATAAAAGCAGAATGTTAGCACAGGTTTTCTAAACTCATCTGGTAACTTCATTACATTGATTTAAAATTGGATCTGCATACAAAACCTACCAGCAATGTACACCTAAATAAGTGACAAAGTGATTAAGTAATCCCCATGGGTGTACTGTTCTGAGAGTAAATAAATAGTTTAAAATATGCATTTCAATTTAAAAAATAGAAAATAGTATGCACAAAGTGAAGGCATAGCTAAGTTTCTACATTCCAATTCATAACTTTATCATAGTCCTGAATTCGTTGTTTTATGTGAGAAAGCTTATTCTTCAGGTATTCACAACGTTCCTTTTTCTCCAGAAATGCAGGATCCTGCCAAAAATACAAAAACCTTTACATTAACATATTACACTTTCAGACTCTTCCAAGAATAGTCTATTATCAATTACATTTTTGATTAAGGACAGTATATAAATATTCTCCACAATCACACTCTTTTTCCCTGGTCGCAATTTCTTATTTCCTGCTTCCCTTTCCTTCATGAAAGGCTGGAAGAGGTTCTGCTTTCATATGCTGTAGTTACTTAGAAAACAGAGCAGGTTTAAGCAGAAAACTGCAAATATAAATGACATCCTACTACATAATTTGGATTCTATAGGTGTGTTGTAGTATATCTAATAAACCCCTCTGCCAAAAAAAAAGCAATGAAGTTTAACTAACATGAACACAAAATTTGAATTCAATTAAAAAAAAAAAAAAAAAAAGGAAAGAAAAAA
>VXBH01002515.1:2287-23915 GCA_013400035.1 Rynchops niger | reverse complement strand
CGCCAGTTTAAGGAGAAAACCGGGACGCTGCACCATCAGCTTCTGCAGCATGAAAAGGGCGGGAGGACCTCGGCTTAAGACCTCCAGTCTTAAATTTCCCCACCGATAAACTAAGGAAGGGTTGCATCCAAAATAATCCATCATACAACTTGTATTCCATTTGTATTTTTAAATATTTTATTCCTATTAATTATTTCTATTTTATTCCTATTATTTCCATTCTATTTCTATTCATTTCTATTTTATTTCTACTTTATTTCTATTTTATATCTCTACTTCGTGTTCACGTAAAATATCTGCATCAGAGTACAAAACGGCATTAACAGCCCTGTAGTTTTATTTAAATTGTCGACATGGGATATAAAACTTTTTACATGTACACTAGAGTCTCTTCTTCCCGAAGGTTCAAACTTACGAACAGCAATTTTTTTTCTTTGAAGGTATAAATTTTAGTAAAACCTTCCAATGCTGACAACTTGTCAAATGTAGACTCCAGAAATGTGCTGTACAAATGCAAAGTAAATTAAAATGTGTTAAATATAAAAATAAAGAGTGACACTGACTACCTACAGTTCCTTTCTAACTCATATTAGTCTTAATTTATTGTTGCCTCTTCTTACAGATACGGATAACTCCCATGGCTCAGAACAGGCTTGTGATTTAGTGTTCAGCTCAGGTCTGATCCTGCAGAGCTGAGGGGAAGCTGAGGAAACTTGTCTTGGCGCTGACCCAGCCTTCCAGCCCACCTCTGTAGCTAAAAGAGTACTTTTGTGCAGACTATGGCCTCTTTAGCAAAGGTTTTTGTAGCATATTAGTCTATTCTGGTGAGTTAGTGGTTGATGTTTCGTTATATTCAATCACTATCCTACTCCTGTACTTTTTAATCCATCTTCCTCCATGGTTGCTTGAGCGGCACCAGACAGAGGCTGACACAGGTTTGTTTCCACTGCACTGGCTGGAAATGAAAAGGAATCCATCCCATTTGTTCTTGTTCCTTCTCCATTTCTCCATCTGTACAGCCATCTCCGGAGCATTCACATCAGCAGGGTCCCCCTCGTAACTAACATTTAATTCTGGCATTCAGGGTCTTTATGAATAACTTTATGAATAACTTCAAACTTTAACTTGTAAAATTGTCATACCAAGGGTAAGTTACAGTGGAAAAAAATGTTTCCTGCTCTCTCAGCACAGAAAAGCAGTGTGAAGGGCTGCCCACACACCGCACAAGTCTCTCCATGGATGCTCAGCAGCTTTCAAATATTCTGGCAGTAATAACCTCTATTCACCACCATTAATTCAAGCCATACGCATTCTTTTCTTGCATCACTACCATCAGTATTACATGTTATGGCCCTGAGCATGTCTTTCAATTATAGGTATTCACGCCCAGAACTCAACACTACGTAACTTACATGAGAACCCACAGCATATGTGGAAGTTACTCTCAGATAAAGTTTGAAATAGTACACACCCAACTTACTAATGCGGAGACAAAAGGTTTACCAGTATTTAAATGTGTGCTGTGGGCAAATTTAATGGTGTAAGGAAGTCTACAATTAATTGGTAAAGTTATAAACATTTTGTCTTAGACTAGGGAGATTGCAAAGAAACACACCTGTTTGGGCTACCTTCCTTTCTTCCTGACTAGCAACCAAAACAGCATTTAATACATCTATTGGGGAACAGAGTGGTTCTTGAGTGATAGAGACTTAATCTTGCAGGCTGGTATTTCATAGCTAAAGTCAGACGGCAATAGTACAGTGATAAATATGCAACACTTTGTCAGATGCCCTGGCAACCTCTTTTCGCTTGGCTGAGAAAAGTTAGTCTCGTTTCAGCTAACTGTGATCACAATCCTTTTTTTAGAAAAGAGCATCACAATTAAGTCTCTTTTTCAATTTCAGCGATATCAAGGTTATGAAAATGTAACTGAGGCTCTACTGGTACAAATGGTTCAGAAGGCTCACTAATTCCACAGTATACCACGCCGTGCTGTGTTACCCCATTAGCACTATACAGTCTGTAAGTAGACCACTACAGCCTCACAACTGAAAAAAAATTAGTATTTTTTCAGCATTCTAACATCTATGACAGAGGCACTTCAGTGGCTGTAGTTTTATGAAAAACTTAATTCTAAAAAAAGTTGTTCCCTAAGCAGTCTGATAGGCAAAAATTCCACAAAATAAAAATCAGTGCTGCTATCTAATTTCCGAAGAAGCGCTCCTTAAAATATTTTTGTAGTTCCATAGGCGCACAACTGCTTCAAGGGAAAGAATAATAATTTCCCACTCTACCTTTTTTATTACAGCTCTCACAAACACTACATGTAAATACGACCGTTCTGTCAGAGTTCCAGATTAATGTTTTCTGTCACGATAAACAATGGGCAAAGCGCACCACACTCCTTGTTTCAGTTCAATTTTATTCGCACTAAATCTTTTTGTTTTCAAAACTAAAGATATTATCCAGATTATGCACTGGACAAACAGACCTATGCCTAGGTCAGAGAACTAATGTTTGATACAAGGGAAGAGAAAGATAAACAAGGGTTTAAAACAAGATTGTATTTAAAATGTTGCTACTAGCATCATAATTCTAGGTAGATTGGAACTGAAAAAAAGTTTTAAGAGCCAAAATATAAAATTATAATGCTGCAGGTGAGGGAAGATCTCAGATTACAGACGTACACTGAAGTTGTTTGTGTATGAAAGGATTTTTTTCATTAAGTTATTAAGAAATAAAGTGTTCTTAGAGAAAGTACATGTCAACTTTAACTCCCCAAACATCTTTTCAGTGGTAGTTTCCCAACATCATGGATAAAAGCAATCTGAGCTGAGGAAAAGAATCATGAGGATCATATTGGGTAGATCACAATACATATAGAATTAAAGACTCTGGAAAATAAATAATTCATATGTTTAGTTAAGTGGTCCTGTATATATTTGCATTATTTTGGATACCAAAGCAGTTTATATATATTTGAAATGTTTATCATATTACCATAAGAAATTTACAGATTGCCTCCACAGAATAATAACTCCATAGTGTCTGTCAACTGTGTATTTATTAAGTAGAGTTATTATTCCATAGCCTGCAAAATTAATTAATCCAGATAGTAAAGCCTTAGTTAAGACATAGACTCTTTTATTAGAAGTAATAAACATAGCATAGGTGACCCACCTGTAAGAACAGTGATTTTTTGTATACATACCATACATGGTAACCACCTACTACCACATTGCCTCATGTTACACAGATTTTTTAAATGCACTGCAAACTTTCTTTTTGTTTACTTTATCTGGAAAAAGCTTTCCAAAACTTTTTGAGTCTGTTGGTGTCACTATAAAGGGATCAGTAAGCAACGAAGATCTAGTTCATACAGTTTACAGGATTTCCAAAAGGCTTCTCACCAAGTCCCCTAAAGGCTTTTAAAAGAAACCTTAAGCCTTAAGAGAAGCCTTAAGGCTAAAAGAATGACGTAATAGTAAAGTCTCATAAATAATTAACAGATAGGAAATGGCGGAGGGGAGTATGAGTTAATAGTTAACTCCTGCAATGGCAGAAAGTTGCCAATACAGTTCTTCAGGGATGAGTGCTATGACCCGGACTACCCAATACAACCCTAAATGTAACCCTGTCTAAAAAGAGGGGGAAGAGCGAAACCAGCAACTTTGCTGACGATGCTAAGTTAGACAGGCTAGCAAGGACGTGGGCTGTCAGAAGGGCTGTGCCATGACTTTATGAGACTGAATGGTGGGGCAATAACATGACAAAATTCAACGTACGGGGATACCTGAAATCCAAGCAGTACAAAAAGGGAAGAAGGATTTAAAATACTGCAACATGAGGACCCTGACTTACATATTTATAAAGCATCACATGTGCCTCCCTTCTGGCAAGACAGATACTGGTTTAATTCTTTCAGTTAAAGTTTTAAAGATGTTTAAAACCTATCAGATGTTTCAAACCTATCAGGAGAGCTTAAGTCTTGGCTGTGTGATTGGAAGCATATATATGTACCAGCTATATGCCTATACCATATGTAGGTTTTGTGGTTAGGCAAAAGGATAGATGGTATTGACATTTTGGGTTACAAAAATGTGTCATTATGCTTACTGATGGCTTCTGAACATCTCCAAGGATGGAGACTCCACCACCTCTCTGGGCAACTTGTACCAGTGCTTGGTCACCCTCACAGTGAAAAAGTGTTTCCTGATGTTCAGAGGGAACCTCCTGTGTTTCAGTTTGTGCCCATTGCCTCTGGTCCTGTCACTGGGCACCCCTGGAAAGAGCCTGGCTCCATCTTCTCTACACCCTCCCCTCAGGTATTTATGTACACTGATAAGATCCCCCTGAGACCTCTCTTCTTGGAGCTGAAAGGTCCCCACTCTCTCAGCCGTTCCATATAGGAGAGACGCTTCAGTCTCTTCAGCATCTTAGTGGCTTTTTGTTGGACTCTCTCCAGTGTGGCCATGTCTCTTGTGTACTGGGGAGCCCATGACTTGACCCAAAGCTCCAGGTGTGGCCTCACCAGTGCTGAGCAGAGGGGAAAGATTCCCTCCCCTGACCTGCTGGCAATACTCCTCCTAATGCGCAGGGTACCCTTAGCTTTCTTTGCTGCAAGGACACATTGCTGGCTCATGTTCAAGTTTACGGGTCCTTTTCTGTAAAGTTACTTTCCACCTGGACAACACCCAGCACGGGCTGGTGCCTGGGGTTGTTCCTCCACAGATTCAGGACTTTGCATTTCCCCTTGTTGAACTTCCTGAGGTTCCTGTCAGCCCACATCTCCAGCCTGTCCAGGCTGGATGGCAGGATGGCATCCCTCTGGATGGCACGATGACTCTCTGGTGTATCAGCCACTCCTCCCAGTTTTGTGTCAGCTGCAAACTTGCTGAGGGTACACTCTGCCTCATCCACCAGATCGTTAATGAGGATGTTAAACAAGGCTGGAGCCAGTACTGACCCCTTCCTGGGGTACCCTACTAGTCACTAGCCTCCAACTAGACTTCACGCTACTGATCACCACCCTCTCGGCCCAGCTGTTCATACAGTTTTCAATCCACTTCACTGTCTACTTCTCCATCCCATACACCAACAGCTTCTCTGTGAGGATGTTATGGGACACCATGTCAAAGGCCTTACCGAAGTCCAGGTAGACAATGTCCACTGCACTCACCTCATCTACCAGACCACTCATTTCATTGTAGAAGTTCATCAAGTTGGCTTCTCATCCACCAACACCCCCAAGTCCTTCTCCTCAGGGCTGCTCCCAATCCATTCTCCGCCCAGCCTGTATTTGTGCTTGGCATTGCTGTGACCCACAGGCAGGACCTTGCATTCGGCCTTCTTGAACTTTGTGAGGTTTGCACAGGCCCGATTCTCTTCTATGAAGCCCTTAAAAACATTATTTCCCCAGCTACTTCTGGAATACTTCTAAAAAACACCAATATCGTTCCGCAGGCACTGCCTCAAAAAATGAGAAGACATGTTAAAATTGGATTGCATGGTCTGGAGATGAACATTTTCCTTGAGCTAGGAGGCTACAAGGAAATAAATCTCAGCTAGATGATAAAGAAAATAACCTTTGCCCAATAGTGGATTTTATTCTATGTTATGGAGAACGCTGGCTCTCTGTGAAAAATAGAAAAGGGAATCTGACTACTTAATTAAGATTTCAAATAAAGAACTGTTATGTGCTAAGGGAACGGTCATTTATGTGGACACTGCAAGTGAATCCCCTTGAGTGAAGAAAAAAAATAAATCTAAACAGGTTTGCTGATTCCATTAATAATAGCCATACTGGCTTGTTTTCAAAATACTACGCTGTCTGCCGTCTTTCAAAGAATACAATACCCTTTTTTCATGGAGACGAATCAGTGGAGAGTCCCCCTGCTTCCTCCCAGCCTTCAACTGGATTTGGCTTTGATGCAAGCAGGAAGATCAGAGATTTCAGTCTGTTAACCCCAGAGTGTTTGTAGGGGAACAGGAATTATTCGGGAAAAAAAAAAAGACGAAAGAGGATTAAATTTAAAGAGGTTGTGACCTCACGTCCCTGGCTGCTTATCTTGGGTGGCTGGAAGAGCCTGGTCCAGCCTGGCTCATGCCTGGACTCCTGCTGAGAGTGCCTGTGAGGTGTGGAGTGCCAAGCAAGACTTCTCCTGGTGCTGGGTGGTGCTTTGGGGGCTGCCATCGGCAGCTCTCGGTGCCCGTCCCGGAGCCAACCGCTGTGTTTCCCCAGCCCTGCCTGGTTCAGGCAGCCGGGCACCGCGGGATGTGCTCTCAGCGGCACAGGTGAGCTGTGGGGGAACGTCCCGCCAGGGTGGCTGTGGGGCAGGTGGTGGGGCTGGGGGAGCCGGCAGGGTGTCCTTCTCCAGGGGCTGGGCATTTCTTATCCCCTCCCCTCCCCAGGACAGCCAGTGACCGCGGACTCTCTCCATTTTGCAGCACTCAACAGTGTTTTGCAGCGCAGGTGCCAGAAAGGGGGTGCAGCTCCTCATCCTCCGCTTGCTCCAACCCTCCATGGAGACAGAGTGGAGCTGCCCCATCTGTCGCGATGCTCGAGATGACATGGTTGATGTGATGCCCTGTCTCCACCAGTTCTATCCGGGCTGCATCCTGCAGTGGGGAAAACAGACACCAAATTGGCCACCCTGCAGAGGACACATGGAGAAGGTCAAGTTTTCTGCGTGGTGAGAAGGTGACTACCTGGAGCATGTCATCACCCCCCCTGCACAGCCACCATGCAGACGGGGCTCCCAGACACGCGGCCAACAGCAGCCCCCATGGCCCCATGGCATGTCCTCCATCCTCTCCACAGGGAATGCCATTCCCGGAAGAGCAGAGGGATGCGGGGACAGAGGCCAGGGCTACCCTGGGTGTCCTCCTGCCTGACGTGTGGGGAGAACTCTTCCAGCATAACCAGCTTCTCCTCGACCCTGTGCTGCCCTGGCTGTGCCGGGAGCTGGAGGCAGTGATTGAGGAGCAGTGGTGTTTGGCCATGGGAGCAGAAAAACCCTGTGCTGCTTTGGGCTGGACGGGGATGCTGGGATCCAGTGGCTGCAGCCTGCCCTAGAGGAATGTGCAGCAGCGCTGGTCAATCCTCATCCATGTCATTGTGCACCGGTGCAGTGAGGAGACCCGGAGGCTGCTGCATTCCCTCACTGCTGGAGGGGCAGACAATGGCCCTGCAGCCAGATCCACCAGCTCCAGGTACTCCAGTTCCACCAGCTCCAGCTCCAGCAGGTCCAGCTCCAGCATCTCCAGCACCACCACCTCCCGAGGGGGGACTCCCACTCCCACCCCCCACCTGGCCCCCTCCACCAGCCCTGCAAGCTCCAACATGGAGGAGCCCCCCAGAATGTCTCAGACCGCTCTGCGCAGGTGTCCCGGCTGCCCCTCAAAGAGGAGGACCCCCAGCCCCCAGGACTCTTCCCAGACCAGCAAGAGGCTGCTCTGGCCACAGCACTAGCTGGGCTCCAGCTTGTATTAATTGCGGAAAAAGGCAACAAATTCCTATTTCCCCAACACAGTCTCTGTGTGCTGCTTTATGACCCTTCTTCTGGTGTCTCTCCCTGTCCCCTGCCCCATGGCGGGTGGCACCAGCCTACTGAGGGGCACAGCCATGGCCCCCCAAGAGAATTTCCTGCCAGCACCAGCTGCTTCTTGCTGTCCTTTATGTTCTCTGCTCCTCCAAGGTGCGCTGTGATCCCAGCTGATTTCAGGTCATTTTTCCAGTGACCTGAAAGCACAGCTAAATATGAACAGCGGTGAACAGGTATGGGTCTCATCTAGCAAATCGAGGCAGTCTGAGGAAGGCATAATTTGCAGAGGACTCACGAAAGATAAAGACATTTCGCCTACAGGGCACTGGTGGATATGGCTCTCCTTGTGTGGTGGGTTGACCTGGCTGGATGCCAGGTGCCCACTAAAGCCGCTCTATCACCCCCCTCCTTAGCTGGACAGGGGAGAGAAAATACGACAAAAGGCCTGTGGGTTGAGATAAGGACAGGGAGATCCTCAGGAATTGCTGTCACAGGCAAAACAGACTTGACGTGGGGAAATTAATTTAATTTATTACCAATCACATCAGAATAGGGCAATGAGAAATAAACCCAAATCTTAAAAAACACTTTCCCCCACCCCTCCCTTCTTCCCAGACTTAACTTCACTCCCAATGGGGAGTGGGAGTGGGGAATGCACANTTACTCCTCACACTTTTTCCTGCTCCAGCACGGGGTCCTTCCCATGTGATACAGTCCTTCATGAACTGCTTTAACATGGGTCCTTCCCACAGGCTGCAGTTCCTACTGGGAGCCTGCTCCAGCACGGGCTCTCCATGGTGTCACAGCCTCCTCTGAGGCACCACCTGGTCCAGCACTGGTCCTCCAGGGGCTGCAGGTGGATATCTGCTCCACTGTGGATCTCCATGGGCTGCAGGGGCACAGCCTGCCTCACCATGGTCTTCACCATGGACTGCAGGGGAATCTCTGCTCAGGTGCCTGGATCACCTCCTCCCCCTCCTTCTTGACTGACCTTGGTGTCTGCATGGCTGTTGCTCTCACATATTCTCATCCCTCTCTCCGGCTGCAATTGCTCTTGCCCAGCAACTTTTTTTTCCCCTTCGTCAACATGTTCTCACAGAAGCACTACCACTGACTGTCACCAATTGGCTCGGCCTTGGCCAGCAGCTGGTCCGCTGTGAGGACAGCCCCAAAACTCCCCTCAAAGCAAGAACAGAGGAGCAGATCTGCACGCAGGGCTGTGTAGGGTCTGGTATTCCCAGTACAGTGCCAAACAGTTACTTGAGTGTGCAAGTTTTGGGGGTGTGATGGCTCTAAGTCTTTCATAATTCCCTTGTTTCCCCTTTATCTTCTATCACTGACCTTTGTTTCAGATCTGCTAAGGATTTTCCCTGTCGCCTGTTGCCTGTGGGGTGCTCATGGAGACTCGGGAGCTTGTGTTTTATGACAAGCCATTCACTTGCTCTTGAGTGCAGAAGGCACCCTCTGTGGTGGCTGGAGGATGTTGTTTGAGCCCTGCTGGAATAAATGCTCATTTCACATGAATTGAAGGTGGGCGGCAGCATCCCTGTCTTGGTGTTCATGAAGTGTATTGACCTACACTCACTTGCAGACATGTCTCTTGATCGCTGTGCATTCAATGTACTTCCTCCTTCACACTCTTCACGTCAGTAAAATCACTGCAGTCCTGCATGCACACAAGGTCAAGAGAAAACTTTATGGGAAAGAAACAGATACCCCAGGCCCAGCCCTGCTGGGTGCTATGGCCTTCCAGGACACCCACTGGTGTTTTCCTCTCCCCTTGACGGCGGTGGGTGTGGGACTTTGGGCTGCCTACAGACTCAGCTCTTGGGATTTTACAGTTATCACTAAGGGGAGGTTTCAGTTTTTGATTCTTCTTATGTGCAATTACAGTCATCTGAGGGCAGGTGTTTCCAAAAAGGAAATTCTGGCAAGGTAGTACTTCATTTCGATATACTGTTTCAGCTGAGATGTGCTCTGCTCTGGTATATTGTAAAGAATTACAGTTTATAACGGAAACTAAATTGCACTATTTAGACTGACACATGCCAGACACTTTCACTAAAAACCTTACTTTCCAGCGCTTTTCAAAATACATGGTTGTCTTTTGAAATGCAAGGGAATTTCTTTCTGAGAGTGGGTGGAAGTTCCCCTTGCTGCATACCTCCACTTAACGAGGTGTAGCCCACTGGGGGCTTGGCCCCCGGGGATCTGCACAGGCGATGGAACACAGCCTCGTTTTCTGCCCTGCGAATTTTCAGGGTGTGGGGGATTTTGTTCTAAAGAAGGGCGAGCGTGGTGGGGTACTAAGTGAGGCCCTTGAATTCTTATGCGTCTTTGACCATGAGGGAAGGGGACGTGCAGAATGGGTGGGCAGCTGACTGTCTTACCTCAGTTTAGGACAAGCAATGACACTGAGACCTGCAGAGTCATTCTGTGTTTGCCTCCGTGGGATTAAAGGCGGGTGTTATGTGAGGCAGAGTGTTTCACAGGTCACAGCACCTCCTGGTTGCTACCATACTCTGTTCTTCACCTTCCATTTCCATAACAGCCTACTGTTCTTCCAACCTCCATCCACCCTTTGATAAAATGTTTCTTCTAATTTCCCTTGCGGCAATTTTAATTGAGTTCCTCCTTATGAGTGTGCCCCTATGTGTTAGAGGATTATGGTGTGAATTACAGCTGCTACCTGCAGAGTGCACTGCGCACCTGTGCTGGGGGCACCCCAGGAGAGGGAGCACCTCTTGTCCATGGGGAGCAAGCTGGGCGCTCCTCAAGCCTCCGAAGCCCAGCATACGGGCTCCTCTCCCTGCTCTCTCCCCTCTGCCCTCTTTTTCTTCCCTCTTTCGGTCCTTCCCTCCTTCCTTTTCTTCCTCCCCCCTCACTTTTCCTCCTCATCTTCCCCCTCTCTCTTCTGCCTCTCTTTCCCCCTTCTTTCTGTCCTTGTTGAGATACTTCCTTGACACCCAGTGGTATTGTGTTCACCAAACATCAGAGCAAAAGTCAGAGCCATGCCAAAAAAGCTCTTGTCTCATATCAGTATGTTAACATTCCCAAAACCTTTTCCCTCCTGTTTGATTTCTTCCAGAAGGAAAATGGTGCTCCTCAGTTCTTGATATCCTGCATATCAAAAATGTCGAGATGCTTTCTTTTTGGTAATTTATGAAGATTATTAATTTGCAGTAAGGAACGAACAATACCGCTGTCCTTGGCATCAGGAAAATCTGCGTGCATAGAATTAGGGAATACCCAAGACATGGACAGGAACTGATCACATCCCTAACAAGAAGGTTCTTGCTTAAGCCAGGAATACTCCACCAGCTGGAGACCTCTCAGACAGGCAGCTGGTCACTGACCATGCCCTGTCACACAGGGCTGGCAGGAGGTCATGACAACCTTCCTGAGAGAGCACCCCAGCAAAACGCATTCAGCTAAAACTAAACTAAAAACTAACTAAAACCTGTACCTGAGCAGTGCAGGCTGATGACTGATGCCATTGCATCCTGCTGCATCGCATCTCACTCGCTGCACCTCCATCTGGACAGTGTCTCACGGGGAGCGGCACAGGCTATGGGAACGTTTGGGAAGTCCTGATTAGCGACCTCTATTGATAACCAAACACATGGTTAACAGCCGTGGAACTGAGGAACGTGGTGTTCCTATCAAGATGAGTTTCTGCACTCTGGTAAAACCACAGCACAGACAACGCATCAGCAGAGGACTCTGCATCTTGAAAACACAAGGATGGCAATAAGGCTACGGCACCCCCCCTGCATCACTCCTTGTCCTCTGCCCACCAACAAAACAGCCTGTAACGCCAAGAAACTTAAAACAGATGCAAAGGCAGTCGAATTGCTTAGAATTGCTGTATTGCACACCGGTGATATAAACAGACCACTGGCACGTGTGTCCTGGTTCTTGTCGGCAGGGGGGCAGGCAGCGTTGAGAGGCTCAAATAAATCTGCTTCGAAGTATGGCAAAGTCAAATCACCTTACGCTTACAGAAGATCTTGCCCCGAGGTTTGTAACACAGGCTTTTTAATACAAATAAAGAACCTTTTGAGAGCTGCTACTGTCAGGTAACCAGAGTATTTCCTTCCTAAGCTAAGTCGCCGCTTCCCCTCATGTCTCTCAACGCTTACTGCGTCAGGATCAGCAGCGTCCTCAGTATGCACACACCACGACTTCACTTTTCTGGAACTTGATTTGACAGCCATGGAAGTGAAGGGGAGGTATGAGAGAGAAAGACCTTGCATCTGTCTCATTCAGGGCCCGCATTGAACTCTTGGTTTCATTTCACCCCGGAGGACTGCTCCTCCACTGTCTGTACAGGAAAAAAAGAGTTTAATCTGTTTTTAACAATGATAAATCAGGTGATGTTGGAAGATCTCAATCGCTCCAAGGAGCATATTCATGGTCTTACTGACAAGCAGAATTAGCACTCAGCTATAAATGCACAGAGACTAACTTGGTGGCTGAGGGAAATTACTGTTACCAAGTTATGAGGATTGCTAAGACTTAGTTTTAAATAAACATTGACATTAGATGATGCTGCCCTTATTGTTGGATTTCTCCATTAGTATAAGTATGCCTTCTTCCTGTGAAGAGCCCAGCTAGGCAGAAAGCAAAGGCATGAAATGTTTGCACATCAAGAATAATGATTAGAAGACACACTTTGATGGCTCCCAAAGGTAAATCCACACAAAAGCCTCTGAAGTCACTAGCAATGACTCCAGAGCTGCGTCAGACAACGTGCATCTGACACTGCTGGGTTACACCACAACTCCCTGCTGAACAGCAGCATCAGGCTTCAAGAATTTCATTCAACCATTGTTGCCATTCCGTAAGTCATACAAAATCCAGGTTGTGGTACCCCTGCTGCAGCTGTGTCCTCAATCAGTCCGGCAGCCCAAGAAACTCTTTAATGGGTTGCAGGTGTCCAAAGCACATTTCTGCTTCCTCCTTGATAAAAGCTATCATCATCATCCAAGTCAGCTGATCTGCTGACTCATCTTTTCACTTCGTCTAATTTTTTAAGTTTTTTTTGTGTAAGATTATCAGCTTTCAGTGGAAAAGGACTTCAGACCAGAACTTGACTTAAACTACTTTAAAATCCTGGGTGCCACGTACCTAAAATAACCCCAGACAACTAAGTGACTGTAACAGTAATGCGTCACTAAAAGCGCAGAGCTTACCCGTACTTCCAGACAAAAGCTTTTTTCAACCCAGGTACTGTAAATATTCTTGAAAAATTTTGAATGTACAGCAACCAACATAGGAGAAAACACAAAAGGCAAGGAAAAGCCATTTTTGAAGGAAGCAATGATGCCTACTCCATATGGTTTTCAAAAGTTAACCGGTATGTGCTAATATTCAGCAAGAAGCTACACAAAATAAAATCACACATTTAGATACTACACAGCAGTTGAAGTTTATAGCCCATCATTAAACAACACTAACTGGATGGACCTGTCTAACTCATCCCATATAAACCTTGTTATCCACAGAATTAATGCAAAAAGACGCAGTGGGTCCCAAATCATTCCTGGCATCTGCAGTCAAATACTCTGAATTCCACTCCAACAGGAACAGATTTACGAATATTACTGCCTGCACTGCAAATGTGCTGAGCAGAGAGCCAGTAACAACACTATCTTGCTGAAACTTGAGTTTTTCCAGTGACCTGAAAGCACAGCTAAATACGAACAGGTATGCTTCTTGATGTACAACAACAGAAGTGATGATCCAAGTGTCAGGTCGAGATTAACTGCAATGGGTTAAAAGACAAGCTGACTACTCAAGCCATTATTTGAAGCTTTTTTGAAGAACAATGCTCCCCATTCCCACATGCAAACAAAACAATCAGACCGCATTCATATATTAATTTTTATTTTCTCATACAATATTCACAGGGTCTGCTTTTTGTCTTGTTCAAACTAAACTCCCCTCCCACCCCCCAAACTAAAACAAGAACTGACATTTCAGGACACGAAAAGAACTTCTGTAAACATAAAACATCCAAGGAGTAGCTGAAACCCAGGCCCTTTAGCAATTAAAAACAGTTATATCCCCATTAACGCTGAGCGTTTACTTGTGTGTCACACCATTACCCAAACTATTCTTTTCATATATTAAAAAATGCAGCTTTAACCAAAAGTCACAATGCATTTCTTCACCCACTGCATGTTAGCATGTGTTTTATTATATCCTATCCAGTCACTTCTTTTAAAAACTATATATAGTTACGTTTAAACATGTGTATTTGTGCCATATTTTTAATCACACAAAAATAAAGGCATTTTGAAGCTATTGCTGCATATTATGCAGCAGGATACCAGAGGACTGGTTTGGATACCCAAGTTCAATGCAAAAGTCAAGTCCACTAAACATCTGCAGTGGGAGTAATATTGAGCTGAACTGTCCCACTTCACACATTCAAACATCATGAAAGAATGAGACATGTACGTGATGGCCAACCATTATCTGTTTTATCCCATTGTTTACCAATTTTGACAGTACACAGAACAACTCAGTGGGAAAAATACCAACACATTTCAACCTTTAAAACAAATGCTTTTGTTGCCATTAAAGCTACACAAGTGATATTCAAAGTCCAGAAGATAATAGTGGACGCTAGCAAAATTAAATAATGTTTTCATCCAACACTTGCACCCAAAGTGTACCACTTGCTTCATTATTGTGTGCAATGCAGCACAAAGAGTACTGAATATCAGTTGCTGAAACACAAGAATAAAGCATATAGGTACAATCAAGAATATTGCATGCAGGCACAGATTCATACTCTAAGAAGAAAGCCCTAGTTTTTTTTGTTTTATGATCTTTGCAAGTTTATTTCTGGGAAGTTTACATCCCCAAACGGGACTGCAGTATTTAAAGTTCAGTACAGGATAGAAAAACGTTACATATAACCCTGCATTTTACATATATTAAGGTTTTTAATACCCCCATGACCCTTTCAATAATTCTTGAGCTGTTGTGAGGTTTTTCCTCAGTGCCCAAGAGAGCAGTTGTTCAGTTCAGCTCACAACAGACGGTAGGTGCACTTTTGTTTTTGTTTTTCAGTCGTCGCAAGATTTTAAACCCTAGTCATCTTAGCTCACTTCTGCAGATTGCTCAATGTCACCTGTACGTGTAATTTTAAATTTTTGCTAGAAATAGTAAGGGCAATTAGTAAGGATTTAGCTTTCTTTCTCTGGTTGCTGAGAACTTGCTTGAGAAGCATCTTTTGAATTAGACAGCAATATATGACAGATCTTTTTGCCTCAGTTTAGTTTGTGTGCACTTAAGAGTTGGTCAGCCTGCCTATTCCTCCAGAGTGATTCGAAGGAGTTTATTATGAGCCTTATTATGACCAGCCCAATTCAAGCTCCTTGTAGGTATATACATTTACTACCTTCCCCGTCCAAATAAAACAAAACTTTACAGTACATAAGCTACTAAAGACAAGTGGAAACAATGTAACTATAACTCTACCAAAAAGATAACCTGAAATATTTAAAACATTTCCCGACCACTAGCAAAAAAGAGTGGCAATTAGATGCACAAGGCCATCAAGTATCAGTGCACCACACAAAGGAAAGTAAAATTTACAGCACTCGTGCAATGCAGTATCAATATCAAATTGGCCTCTTAATAGGAAAACAATCTAGTAAAAAGCTTTGTATGTGCCTAACACATAATATAACCTCCTCCAGTGCTGGTGCTGTGCTGCTTAACAAACCAAGCTACTTCTGGTCTTAAATCCAAAAAGCAGCAGCAGCGTATGAGTACAGAAACTGTACAGTTTCAGTGACAAAGTTACAAGACTCCCTATTTTATTGCATGTTTTTAAAATAAACTTGGAGATTTGGATTTTCGAATACAGAAAGGGGATTTCCTGAGTAGCCTCAGCTTACAATTTGTTCAGTGAAACAAACATAGTAAAAGAGGAAATGCATGTGTTTCATCATAGAATAATGTATGTTTAAGCAAACATACCAAAGTACAAAATTTAGCTAGATTTGAAAGCGGAGACTTACCAGGCTGATGGAGAATTTGCACCATGATGTAGCATCAAGCTTGCAACAATTTTACAAATAAGCAAGGTGTATCACTGGATTTTTTTTTTTTTTAAGAGCAAATCAAAACAATGCACTATAGTTCATCACATTTGCCTTTTTATGATCCAATACATTCAAGACTGATAATTAAAATCAAATCAAATTTTCATATATATTGGCTGTCACATCAGACACTAGACTGTTGGGTTAAAGTGTTATACTGCAGATGGCTAATCTTACCAGTAAAAATCAAACTCAGTTTGGATTAAAATGAGTAGAAATGAAGAGAGGCTGGTCACTGCCAGATATTTAATGTAGGAATCATAAAAAAACCGTAAAGTTCCAAAGTATTTTTAAAATATTTCAGATCATGTGCCCTTTTCATAATATTTTGGGTCTGTTTTGCGATTTTTATGGGATGTGGGGTAGACACATTTGAATTTTGCATATACTCAGATCCTTTGTACCTGCAATTAATTGGAGAACAGTATATTTTATAGATGAGTATCACACAATGACCTGAAGCTTTTCCACTACCAGTTATGATCCAACACGGGTTGTTGTGGTTCTTTTATCCGAGAAGAAGCTTTTGAGGAGGAATACCTGCCCGATACTAACGACAAGTAGAATGATCGCTTCCCCTATGGACCAGTAGGCCACCCTGGTGTTTAAATCCTCTGCTCTGCTGCGACCCTGTGCTTCCCTCAAGCGGAAGTGAGTCTGATAATCGATGACGGACTTCAAAGCTTCGTGAATTGAAACACATGCAGACTCCATCTAGGGAAGCAAACAAATACACACCCATCTGAATTAAGAACCCTTCTAGTGCTTTTTTTTCTCCGAAGTTTTGCGGTTTGATATTTAAAATTAGGATTCATGTAACTTTGCAAGCTAAGGATTAACTCAGTCCATTCTCAGACCAAAATACTGTAAATGCAGTAAAATTTAACTTACATTGATCGAGCACCATACATAGGAATGCAATGGACTATTAAATACAGAAGCATGTAAAACTGCTAGTGTAATAAAAGGCAATGGGCTCTGAGAATGACTAAACAAATCCTAAATTCACGTGTATTTGGGTTCAAAATGACCATTAGAAACACTTTTGAAGTGTTGGTGTTCTCCCCGTTGTTAATTCCACCCATATCAGGAAAACAAACAGTTGCTTAAAACATTAAGATGCACATAGTATATATCAAATGATCCTGTGTTTCATTAGTTTGATGTTCTTCATTGCATAATTCTCACTCAAGTTGTACAACATTCTAAAAAAATCTTCATTACTGAACTCAATGTGTCCTTTTGGCAAGAGACACTTCTCTTAGTCATGTACACAAAAAGTGGTTAGAGAAAGGACAATTCTATTACCTTTCAGTGTTCCTGAATGCTCCATAACATAATCATATAACAAAGACTTAAACTGCCCACCTTCATTGCCATTTTTCATCTAAAAAAAAAAGTATTACCAGTTTTCCAAGCAGTAGATCATTTTTCATGGAATCTTCTTCCACTTGCAGTTTATATTGTGTAAGTAAAAGCCCCTCACTATGTTTTGATGACCAAGAGATTAATCAATAGATCTTCAAAATACCTTATTTCTAGTCACAGTTTTGTTTTATGTTTTATGGCTTAAAATTAGTATTTCCTGAAGATCAGACCACACAATCTATTATAAAAGGCCATGTTTAACACCCCAATAGGACCATCTTTTCAAGTTGATGACTTTCAAGGCAGGCGTCTGAACAACTCTAAGATAATTCTACTCAAGAAAATTCTAGAAGAGGCTTTCCAAACTAAGTTCTGCCATTGGTCTCACTGGTAAGTTATAGAGCTGTCCTAGTCTGCACAACAGATTCAAATACAAAGTTACTCTAGTTTTAGGGATTTACCTTTTACTGTCCCTGTGAAACGCTGCTGAAATCTGGTCATGCCAGAAGCCTCAAGACAACTGCAACAAGAACCTTCTTATCAAAGACGTGTTGTACTCTGAAAATTAACTTTCTCTTTCCCAAACACCTTATTTGCATTGCGTGTGCTACAACCTAGTGATAAACTTTTTTTTATATATCTTCTGCCCCAGACTGCAAGGGACTGCAGAGATGCCAGACCCAGGAACTGCATCTTCTCTGTTCTCAAAATCCCTCCACTGATGACAAGACAGCAAAGGGAAAAACAGACATAATAGACACACAGATTGAACAGAATCAAGACTAAAGGAAGGAAAAGAGATGGAAAAATACAGGATCAAGAATCAGAACACAAAATAAAGCAGAGGAATGACAGGAAGAAAGAGGAAGAGCTGTAGCTGAATTCACACCAACTCATCTACTCGTTACAGATCTCAGCTACTGCAGGCTCATGTGAGGTAAATTCAACTGACATCGACATTTGGCAACCACTATTTATACTGTTGAGTCCAGACTAGCAAAATAGCAACCATGTCAAGCATTTTTTAAATATGGATAATTTTTTTCATTTGTTTTTCTAGAAATTTCTTCTCCATTTTAAAAATGGGAGTTACGTGAGAGGTCAGCTTAAGTCCTCCCACAAAAAACTCCACCATTTTAAATGTAAAAACAATTCTCAAAGTTTCTCCAAATTTTGGATTGTTGAAAACCCTGTTCCACCGACATTTATGGTTTGTGAAAACCACACTTGAAGAGGCATAGAAGCATAACATTCAAAGGAAGTTTCCTTAACAAAATAACAGCTAAAAAGAAGATAGCGGCCTGGAGTTGAGTTTAAGTTACCACCTAACTTTCTTTTAAGCACTTGGTGATTCCTTCTCAGCTCTGCTCCAAGTTCTACAAATCCTACTTTCAGAAAGAAAGCTTATTTGTAGTAATTCAGATTTTAAAAGCTCCAATCCATTGATTTTCAAAAGCAACACAGATATCTAATGCAGCTGAGCTTGAAAAAAAAACATTGCCTCCGCCTAACAGCTACTGTCAAACACAACAGCTTTTTACCTGGGTAAGTGCAGTTACTCTGTTCTCACTAGGAAACAGTGGTGGATCTTCTCCCACCTGGAAATCAAAGTACACAGTTTTGTGTGTGAAAGTAGAGAACTCATTGCTGAAGCAGAATTTGTATGTTCCATTTCTGGAAGCAGTAAATGTGAAGCTGTCATATTGTTTCTTCATCTCTTTGTACAATACAGTGCCATCAGGATCTTCCAACCGACAGTCAACATCATAATGACCTCCAGTGATCACCTGAGAATAAAACCCAAGAAATTGCATTTTTAATAAAACAGACATGTATACATTTCTTCTAAGAAACCCTATTTGTCAAGTGACACTGCAAAATTTGTTGCTTTAACTAGTATTTTAAAATAGAATACATTAACTTGAAAATCCTTCACAGCAAGTCTGCAAAATTATTTTCTTATGGAAAAGATTCAAAATACTTCAGCTTCAGGATATGCAACGTCAACATATTTTCAAACCATTTAGGTGAGCAATTTCAGTTACTTTGTTATAAATAGTTGTACAACAGCCAAGGCTACAGCAGATGAGATTTGATAGGGCAGCAAAGACATTACTGTAACAAATAAACCATCTGCTGTACCCACACATCCTCCATGGAATTGATTCCGATGGAGGAGACTGCTAACATGCAGCAAGGTGTCGGCCAAAAGAGTGTAACTATCCCATTAGTTCAAGCTGCTTTAGGCCACAGGAATGCCATTTGACCAGTAGAACAGGTATTTCAACCTGGCTAGTCATCCTCTTCACATGTGCTTGTGACCAGAGCAGTGGTCTGGGGGGTCTGGTGCCTCCCTCCTGCACAGTCAGCCACAGGATTTCTTCCCAAAACCACCACATCCAGATAATGCCTACAAGTGACTCAAAACTTCACACGACTGTCTCAGTTTTTTTCAGGCTTCAGTTATTGTTGGTCTGCAGCACATTGCTCTGTAGACTAGCTGTCCCACCTCTACAGAAGGGCTAATTGGTAGTTTCAGTATTCATAGCTTGGGTGTTCCGATGACTCTTAGGCTAGTAGTTTTACACTTAATCCTTGCTCGAAACATTTTGCTTTTAAGATAAAACATGCTGAAGGAGGAAGAGACTAAAGGCATGACCTTTTATGTGTGCAGAAATCACTGAAACATTTTAGTATCCGAGTACTGCACTTCAGTTCACATAGTATGTAAACTCACATCAGTTTATTCAGGTTTTAAGTCATTAAAATGGTAACTTTAATGGTACAACTGAAATGAGATCTGAACAGCGGCTGCTCCATAAACACGATTTTTTAAAACAGTCAGTTGGTAAGCAGTATCTTCACAGTTTTTCCAAAAATGTGATGACGGGATACAAAGATCCAAAAAATTTGTGGATGCCTGCATCCTTAGATATCTCTTTGTGGATGCCTGCATCTACTTGTGACTTTCATACAGAAATGCTTACCTGTTTTGAAGAAAAAACAAATATAAGATTTTCTATAATGAAATGATAGTTAATTTTTGAAGTATGATCTCAAATTAGACAAGGGCACACTTTTTACCAGTTACATGGAAGTCACTCACATTTGGTTATACCACACACCCTGAAAGGGCCAGCTTACATATACACAGTAAAGATTTGCCATAGCTTTGAAGTTCCTCTACGATTCCTTCCTAGAGAGCTTGCTTGATTCTCCTATCAGCTCTTGACACATACTGCCAAAGGACATGCACAAAGCACTTCAATCTACTGGCAGCTGGTGAAATCGAAACTTTGCTTTTAACAATGCTACTCCTGTCCTGATTGCCGACAAAAGTGACAACAGCAGACTCATCTTCCAGCAACCTGCAATCATATCCACCTCAAAACCAGCGTGTGGGTGTGTGTGGGTGTGTGCACAGTCCTGCACAGAAAAGACTTTATCAAAGTAAAAGGCAGGGCCAAGAAACACTTGGGCAGGAAAAAAAATATACCTAAGAAAGAACTAGAACATGTAGGACAGAGTAACAAGATTTGATATTCGGCAGCAGCAACATTCCCCAAAATACAAAAGATGGGACAGCAGCTCAGACAGAAAAAAAATCACAGGACTTCAACATGGAAAGCCAGACCAGAAAAGTACACAACCCCTTCAAAAATCCCCAAAGATAACTGTGATTCCCATCACCAAGGATGATTTCTCTATCATGCTGCTGCTGTACTGTCAGTGATTTCACCAGCTGAAGTGACTGACTGAAAGGCTAGGGAAAAAAAACACTGAAAAGGCAGAAAGGCTGATACTCTCAAAGGCAACAAAACCGTCAGGGATGTTTGCTCTATACCTCTCAAAGCTGCACAGCATGCCCTATCATGATGGCTGCATGTTCAAACTGTTAGAAACTGGGAAAAGTAAGAAAAACTGCGCAGCCTCACTTAATAGGTGCCTGTTAACCACAGCCTTCAATAAGATGTCAGTTGCCTGTATGCTTTATTTTTTGCAATTCTGCTGTCTCGCTATACGCCCGGGACACTTTGCTAGTACTGCATAACCTATTCCACCGCTTTCTTCCTGTTTGCAATGTGACCCTGGCGCTGAAACACGAAGCGTTAGCTCCCCAAGCTGTGTCACGCCCATCACGCGAACGCTTCTCAGACCGCAAAGGAATCGCTTTAGCGGCACCTCGTTGGGCTGGGGCGCCGTAGGTGCTCAGGCGGTAGGGGGCCTGCACGGCAGCCATCGGGACAAGACGCGCCACCGGCTTTCAGGCCCAGCGTTATCCGCGGGGCCGACCGCAGCGCCCGGCGCCTCCTTCCCTCCCAGGACGTTAACTCCGCGCAGGCCTCCCCCGACAGGCGCTTCCCGGGACTGCTCGGCGCAGCCCAGCCGGGCCCAGCGGGCCAACAGGCCCCTCAGCCACAGCTCGCCGGGCCGGGGCCCGGCTCCGTCAGCGGCGGGGTGTGGGTATGGAGGAGGAGGAGGAGGCGGCGGCGGCGGCTACCTGGAACTCGAGGGTGCACTTGGTGCCCTGGGCGATCTCCTCATAGAAGCACTGCTTGGCGTTGTCGGGCAGCTCGAAGGTGATCTCGGAGG
>VXBH01002514.1:392075-403915 GCA_013400035.1 Rynchops niger | reverse complement strand
GGCCGCCGCCGCCGCGCTCCGCCCCGCCGCCACCAGCAGCGCGCCCCCTGCTGGCGCGGAGGAACGCGTCCGGGCGGCGCGGCAGCGCGCACCCCGCACTCCGCACCCCGCGCCCTGCAAACCCACAGCCTGCAATCCACGCTCCGCACCCCTGAGTGCACGCCCCGCGCCCTGCAAATCCACACCCTGCAATCCACGCTCCGCACCCCTGAGTGCACGCCCCGCGCCCTGCAAACCNCCGCGCCCTGCAAACCCACAGCCTGCAATCCACGCTCCGCACCCCTGAGTGCACGCCCCGCGCCCTGCAAATCCACACCCTGCAACCCGCATCAAGTTCCCTGCACCTTGCACCCTCCGCCTCGCGCCCTGCACCTCGCAAACTCACACCCTGCACCCCGCACCCCACCCCACACGCTCCGCATCCCGAACCATGCACCCCACACCATGGAATCCACACCCATGCACCCTGCACCCCACAATACACACCCTGCGCCCCACGGCCTGAAAATCCACGCCCTGCACCCCGCAATACCCACCCCGCACCCTGCACCCTGCAATACACACCCTGCACCCCACAATATACACCCTGCACTCCGCCGCCTGAAAATCCACACCCTGCACCCTGCGTCCTGCAACCCCCACCCTGCACCCCGCAGCATGCACCTTGCACCCTGCATCCCCAACTGTGCACCTCACACCATGGAATCCACACCCATGCACCCTGCACCCCACAATACACACCCTGCACCCTGCAATACCCACCCCATAATACACATGCCATGCACGCTGCACCCCACAATACACACCCTGCACCCCACAGCCTGAAAATCCACAACCTGCACCTTGCATCCTGCACCCCACACCCCGCACCCCGCAGCATGCACCTTGCACCCTGCATCCCCAACTGTGCACCTCACACCATGGAATCCACACCCATGCACCCTGCACCCCACAATACACACCCTGCACCCCACAGCCTGAAAATCCACAACCTGCACCTTGCATCCTGCAACCCACACCCCGCACCCCGCAGCATGCACCTTGCACCCTACATCCCAAACCATGCACCCCACACCACGGAATCCAAAACCATGCACCCTATACCTCGCACCCTGCAATCCACACCCCGCACACTGAAAATGCACACCCTGCACCCTGCACTGTGTACCCTACACCATGCACCTTGCACCCGGCGTCCCTAACCATGCACCCCACACCATGGAATCCACACCCTGCACTCTGCACCCCACAATCCACACCCTGCACCCCGCACTCTGGTCAAGGGCCAGGCAAACCTGGTGCCTGCCAAAGCCAGGGCAGAGCTGGGGGCTGGGTGGGTGGAAGCTGGACACAGGTGGGAAAGGCTGGAGGGGGAGCCAAGGGGCAGGGATGGGCTCCCCAGGGATGGTCACCCAGTGCTGCCCTGGGGTGCCCCAACGCTGGACACTGGGTGATTAGGGGCACCCTCAAAACAGGGCTTGGCCTGCAGCTGCCCAGGGGTGAAAGTTCTCAGGAGAACACACGTGCTTCCCAAAGGCTGGGTGCCTCCGGGGTGAGTCACTGGTGTAAGCCAAGCTGCAGCGCCCCCCACATCATTGCTGCTCCCCTGCCTTGGCACTGCCCAGCCTTCACGGAAAACAAGGCAAGCTCTTGCTGCCACGTCGGGGACCAATGTTGCTGAGTGACAGCGCTGCATAGGGGTGCTGGGAGTTGGCACGGTAGTGGGGTAGACCCCGGCTGCCTGCTAGCCCCGGTGGGGACACAGTCCGGGCACATCTATGGGTTGAGACCCTTGGGCCTGTCACGGATTGGGGTGACTCCTGCCCTTGGCTGGGTCCCCTGCATGGGCTGGGTGCAGCAGTGGGGTTTTGGGTTTCCTTCAGTGCTCGTGCATCATTTTCCAGCAGGATCCTGTGTCTTCCCGATGATGGGTGTGTGGTCTTAGGAGGGACGTGGCAGCCTGTTGAGCAGCACATGGGACACAGGTGCTCGGTGCCAGCTGGATTCCCAGCTCCTGAGTCACCAGCGTGGGCACCCTGTTAGCCCGAGACTCCATCCGTGTTCTGGGGACTGGAAACTGGCGGTCCTGCTGCCCCTGACCCCGGGACCTGCCGTGCCGGGAGCTCACGACAGCCCTGGATTTATGCTTCCAGGCCCCAGCACCTGCCTCTCCCCCTCCTCAAAAGGCAACAAGCACCCCCACCGCCTGGCACCCCGCGAGCAGACAGCTGGAGGGTCTCCATGTCAACCACAGCCACCACAGCAAAACACAGGGCCAGCGCCCCGCCAAGACGGGACCAAGTCGGGAGCAGGCACCCAGCACCCCGTCTCAGAGCTGGACCACGATGTCCCTCCTACTGAAGGGACGTGGGTGCCAGGCAGCCATCCCCCTGCTCCTCCTGCAAGCATCAGCCCCCCCTGGTGCTGCAGGCATCCAGCTGAGGGCTGGGTGCTGCCGGGTGGTCCATCCCTGGGGCCATGCCTGGGGGACATCTGGGGACATTTGGAGCATGGGCGCCTGGCTCCCCAAGCTGGTGGCTGCCTGGAATGGGTGGGTGCCTGCAGGATGTGGGTGCCTGGGGGAGATGCGTCCCCAGGGGGGTAGGGTGGGGGAGCGGAGGGTGCCTGGATCTGGGGTGGTCGGAGCAGGGGGTGAGTGGCAGTGACGGGTGTGGCCCTTGGCCAGCCCAGCGAGCAAAGGGCAGCGCCTTGGCATGCCGCAGCTATTCCCGGAACACTGGGGCTTCCAGAAAAAGCTCCCGATGGCTATTTCCGGGTGGGCTCTGACTCACCCCTGGCTGGATGCCGGGGGCTGTGCAGCACCTGCCACAGCCGCCCCCCACCCCATCACCGTGCTCCTAGGAAGGCGCTGCTCCCGTCCCCATCACTCTTTGCCCCTCAGATCCCTCTGTGCAGCAGGGAGCCCCAGGCAGCTCCCCCGAACTGGCGCCAGCTCCTCTTCGGGGTGCTTTCACCCCACTGATGGGCTCATGCGTGTGCCCACGGGTGCCAGGCAGGGGCAGGACCGATGACGACACGACACTGTGCCCCTTCCCACATCCCCTGGCAGCCCAGGATGGGGTGCTGTGCAGGCTTTGCTCCAGGAAGCGTTCCCTGAGGCGGCGGGTGGCTCTAGGGATGGGCAGATGGAGCTGAGCCCTGCTGGAAGGGGTTAATGGAGAGATGGCCCAGGACAGAGCCTGTAAACACAGCCGGAGCTGCAAGGAAGTGCCGCCCCCTTCTCCTGCTGCCTGCCAGGCTGCCTGGNCCATCCCAGCCCACGTGTCTGAGCATGGGAAAGTGAAGTCACTGCCTGGGCATTGCTGGAGGCTGAGCGAATGGCCACCATGCCTTACATGAGCCGCCAGTGATGCAGTGGGTAACCGCTACCTCATCTCACTGGCATGGGTGATGCTATTGAGGCCTGCGGGAGGGTAGACGGACACCCCAGCATCCTCATGGACCACGAGGGTGGCCAGTCATCCCTACATCGACGTGGACTGCAAGGGCAGCGCAGCTAGGCACCCACAGCATCCCCATGGCCATAGGGGCAGGTGAAAGTCCCCAGCCTGCCCCTGGGCTGCGGGGATGGGTGAATACCCCCAGCATCCCCATGGATCATGGGGCTAGCTGGAGATGAGTGATGGGGGCAGGCATAAGCCTCTAGCATCTGCATAGACATGGAGGTTTCCTCCAGCATCTACATGGCATTGGGGGCAACAGATCACCCCCAGCATCCTCATGGACCACGGGGGCAACAACTCACCCTGCGGATCTCCATAGACCCAGGGGGGCAAGCAAACATTCCCCAACGTCTATATATGTTACTGGGGATAGCTGGACACCCCCAGCATCTACACATGCTGTGGGGGCAGCCAAGCACCCCCAGCATCCCTGTGCCGCTTGGAGACAGGCCGTCATCCCTAGCATCCCCATCACTCGAGGACACAGTGGGGGACTGTAGGTAGTCAGACAGGCTGTGTGCCCATGCTGCCAGCCCTGAGCCCTGGCGTGGGCGAAGGCATGGGGGCAGCTGGGGTGAGCAGCGGGTGGGGGCTGCAGCCTGCAGGGCACCCATCAGCTCCTGGGACCCCGTTGGGCCAGGATGGGCCGCGTTCCAGGTCGGGAAGGAGAACCATCTCCTATTTAGACAATAGCACGCGCCCTGGGTCCGTCAGCGCCAGGGAATGGGCCGCATGGTCCTTCCCTCTTAGGGCAAAGGCGCCTGGAAGACTCATGGCTGTAAAAGGAGCGGGATGGAGGGAGACGGCCAGGGGCCAGGAGGGAGGGGGATGGACACCCTCACTGCTTCATTCCCATCCCTCGGCTCAGCCCTGAGCCGGGGCCAGGCGTGAGGGGGCGCAGGGGCCTCGGTGGCAGGGTATGGGGCTGAGGAGAGGCCAGCAGCCCGTCCCCGCATCCTGCCCATCTCCAAGCCCCGAGATGCCCGCAGCTGGGGGAGGCTGTTCCTGGGCTGCTTAAATCCTAGGGGAGCAGCAGGGAGGGAGGGCCAAGCAGGAGGGGCGGCCGTGGGATGCAGCTGGCTTCACTCACGGAGATGTCATGACCGGAGGGAGTTGTTTGACATTCCAGTTCCCAACTCTTTCCCGGCAGCAGCCTCATCCTAGGGCCCGGCGGGAGCTGGGGCTGGGCCAGTGCGGGGGCTCGGGGGCCGCTTCCCAGGCTCTGCCAGTTTGGGTCAGCCCGGCCTGGGATGGAGCCTCGGGGAGGCTGAGGGGGACCCGGCAGGGTGGGAGCACCACTGCTCTCTGCTTTTTGCAGACCCTGGTGATTCAGCTGGCATGGAGCACCTGGGGACATGTCTCTGGGGTGGGACTCTGGCAGGGTCCCCGGTTCCTGCTCCTCATGCTGCCAGGTCCTGCGTGCAGACGGGGCTTTCCTAAGAGGTTGTGGAAAGTCCAAGGCATCCATCCACCCTCTGCCGTGGGGCCCCTGCCTGCACAGAGCCATCCCGGAAGGCTGTCACAGCAGCCAAGGAAAGGCCACTTCAAACAGTTTGTCCTAGAAGGGGTTCAGGAGGATGCTCCTGGTTAACCCCTCTGAGCTGCTTCCCCTTCTAGCAGCAGTGCCCAAGAGCACGTTTCCCCTCCCTGGGGCACTCCATCCTTGCACCCCCCTGCTCTGTGGGATGGTGATGGAGACAGGGTGCCGAGCACCACTGGACACGCCACCCTTGGGGGGCCCATCCTCCCCACACCCCCAGCCATCAGGGCAGTGGGATAGGGTCACGGAAAGGGACGGCTGAGCAGTATGGCTGTCACTCTGCTGGCCCAGACCCCTGGGGTCCCCTGCGCTGGGGCGGGCACCCACCTGCCCCTCTGCACCCCAGCCAAGGGCTGGCACGGCACCCTGCCGGCACTGGCGGGGCGGGCAGGGCACACGTGCGGGGCTCAGGGATGCACAGGGTGCTCCTGGAGCAGGGCCAGGAGGAGGAAGGATGCTGTCGGTTTTTCCATCTTCTCCCCTCCACACCCCACAAGCCCCCCTTCCTTCCATCCTCCCCCCTTGCGCTGGGATGAAACAAACCCGTCTGGAAATACCTTCCCTTTTAAAGGCAGGCTCCGCCAGGCAGCGTGCACCCTCCGGGAAGCTGCCGTATCACATGAGGCAGCCAGGAGGTGATCACGGAATGGGGGGCTTGGGGGCGGGTGGCAGAAGAGATGTGGAGCATCGAGCCTCTGCCCACCTGCATGGATGAGGGGCGCAGAAATTTGGTGGCTCCCCAGGTGGCAGGGAGCAGCCAGGCAGGAGTGCCTCCCAGAGCCAGGGCAGTTGAGGATGCTTCTGCGACCAAGCCCAAGCCTTTTCCATGCCCATGCTGCCATGGGCAAGCCCTGGCACAGCTTGGCATCTGTGTCGCAGCCTGGGTGAGGGACTGGGAGGTGCGGGGCCGGGCAGGGCTGAGCGCTGCTCCTGCTGCTGACTCACCCGGTGCCCGGTGGCACATTGGTCCCCTCCGTCAGGGCCTCCAGGGACAGAGGCGCTGGGGCTGTGCCAGCTCTTGTCAGCCAAAACAGCCCGGCTTGGGCAGGGCTGGGGGTAACCAGGTGTGCTGGGGGGGCTGGGGAGGAGGGGGTACTGCCCAGGCAAGGGGCAACCCCCGAGGGGTTCCCCCAGCACAGCCCCCCTCTCTCGGGGTGTCCTCTTTAGCTGGCATGGGTTTGTGCGTGGCCCCGTGGGGGGCCCTGCGCTGGCCCACAGGAGGTGGGAAACTGCGGTGAGGGTCCTGGGGTGAACTGGGACATTCCCCATTCTGGGAAGATTTGGGGAGCTGGGCTTTCTGCTCCCCAAAGTAGTGCCGGGCCATGGGGGAGCCAAAGGAGACAGGGCAGAGCCTGCAGTGCTCCAGGATGACCTGGGGACCTTCTCCTGCTCTCGGGGTGACAAAGAGCAGAGAGGGGCTGGGGCTGCTCCAAGCAGGGTCCCCGTCCAGCCGTGGTCTCCACACACCTGGCACAAGAAGAGTTAACGGGGTGCCTCCCCCGGCTATAAATACCACGTATGTCCCACGCGTATGAGCTTGGAAGGCTATTTTGGTTGGGTGCCTGCTGCTTTGGGAATGTGCTGGAGCGGGGACCTGGGGGGGGGTGACGTCACTGTCACTGGGACCGCTTCAGACCCAGCACCTGCTCGGGGTCACTTAGCAGCACCCCGAAAACGCCCAGCCCCGGGCTGGCACTTAGCCCCCCCATATCAGAAAGGGGGGTTTGGGCGGTGGGTCAGCACAAGCACACTCAGAGCAGGGGTCTCCCTGCATCACCCCCTCCCCAGGGCCCTCCCTTGCCCCCTCTCTGGGTGGGGGGACTGGAGGCTGGCCCCACATGGAGAGCTGAGCCTGGTGCTCTTGCCATGGGGCGGGTCAGGGCATCATCAGGGGCATTTTGGGGTGCTCGAGGCCAATTTGGGGACTAACCATCAGGCATGGGGTCTGGCTCAAGGGGTTCAAGTGATGGTGTGAAGGGCTTTCCCCAACCCAGCATCAGCCCAGGCTGTCTGTCTGTCTGTCCGTGCCCCCCGTGGGTGGCACTGCGCCCCGATGGGGGTCTGGGCAGTGCTGGGGGGCTCACCGCTAGCCTGCCCCCCTTCCTCCCCTCGCACCCCCAGGGACAGGGCAGTACAGTGGGGGCCAGGGGGGAGGCTGATACACTGGTGGAGTCTGGGGGTGCCCGAGGGTCTGTGGGCATCGTCATCATCTGCCTGGGGTTTCACAGCCTGGTGGTGCGGGCAGGTGAGGGGTGGTGGGCGGGGGCTGGTGGCCTTCCCCCCCCCCCCCCCCCCCCGCAGCAGCATCCCCCAGCAGCAGGAGGGGCGAGTGATGTCAGCGGGATACAAATAGCGGCAGCGCGGGTCCCCTCCCTACGCCTCTCCAAGCCGCCGGCCGCTCGCCAGTCCCCACCGCCTGCTCCCTGCTCCGGCCTCGCCGCCCCACGCCACCGCCACCATGAGCCAGTCCTACTCCTCCAGCCAGCGGGTCTCTTCCTACCGCCGCACCTTCGGTGGCGGCTCCCCGGTCTTCTCCCGCGCCTCCTTCGGGGGCAAGGGCAGCAGCGGCAGCTCCGTCACCTCCCGCGTCTACCAGGTGTCCCGCACCTCAGCCGTCCCCAGCCTGTCCAGCTTCCGCACCACCCGCGTGACGCCCCTGCGCTCCTACCAAAGCGCCTACCAAGGTGCCGGCGAGCTGCTGGACTTCAGCCTGGCCGATGCCATGAACCAGGAGTTTCTCCAGACCCGTACCAACGAGAAGGTGGAGCTGCAGGAGCTCAATGACCGCTTCGCCAACTACATCGAGAAGGTGCGCTTCTTGGAGCAGCAGAATGCCCTGATGGTGGCTGAGGTGAACCGCTTGCGGGGCAAGGAGCCCACCCGCGTGGCTGAGATGTACGAGGAGGAGCTGCGGGAGCTCCGTCGCCAGATAGACGTGCTCACCAGCCAGCGGGCCCGCGTTGAAGTCGAGCGGGACAACCTGCTTGATGACCTACAGAAGCTGAAGCAGAGGTGAGTGGGGAGCGCCGGCATGTCCCAGTGGACATCCATCCGTGCATCTCCATCCCTAGGGATGGGGGGTGGCAGAGCTCGCCCTGGCAACCCCTCGGGTGCTCACTGCCGTCCTTGCACACCATGCTCGGAGACCATCATGGCCCCACTACTCTGTCCCCCTCGCCCCGTCCCCCGGGGTGAGAGAGAATCCCAGCTGTGCCTCTCGCTGGCTGCACCCACCTGCAGGGTACTTTGCAGGGTCCTGGCATGGTGGCTGTGAGTTTTGGGAGAGAGAAGGGAGCCTGTGACCCGCTATGCCAGTGCTGGGTGCTCCCTGACCCATGGCGTGGCGCAGGCCAGGGGGGTACCTGGTCCCACGGTGTGGGACAGGTTGAGGGAGGTGCTCCCAGCCTGGACATCTCAGCAGGGCACTCCAGCTGGCCACTGCCAGCCCTCAGGAGGCACCCAGGCAGCACCCAGCGGGCAGGACGGCTCTGGCAGGCAGGGGTGTCCCACATGCCCTCCCTTCCAGAGGGGCTATGGCCAAGCTGTGATGCCACGGGACCCCCAGAGCTGGGAGATCAGAGTGTCCCCCCCTGGGATCCCCAGCCCTGCTCGCACCAGGGAGGGCTGGTGAACCCATGGGTGAGCTGAGCCCTGCGGGACAGACAGACGGATGGAGCCAGGCAGGCGGAAGAGAGGGGGAGGATGACCCGGGGCGGGGGGGGGTGGTCCACCAGCTCTGGACACGCAGAGGGGAGGGAAGGAAGCAGCCACACTTGGGCATCCCCCAAGGATGCCCTGGGCCTGGCTGGTGGTGAGGAGGGGGCTGGAGCTGGGGGGAACAGCCACAAGGGCGGCTGAGCTGAGTGACCCCCCCGGGGACTGACCAGCATGGGGGCACCTGGCAGCAGGGGCAAATGTTCGGGGGGAGCCACTTGCTCTGATGCTGGTCTGCACCTTCCCGCCTGGCCCCTGTGCCCCGGGGACGCCGAGTCCCCGTCCCCTGGGGGTGACGCAGCCTGCTGCCTCCCCCCACAGACCCAGCCTCTGCCCCAGGTGGCTGGCGCTGGGGTCCTGATGGGGCAGAGCCCCCGATGCTGGGAGGCTGGGGGTGGCAGCGTGGAGGACCCCTGAATGTCAGGGGAGGAGCAGGGCCCAGAACAAATGGGTGTCGGATTCCTGCCACCCTGTGTGCCAGCATCGCCTGGGCACCTCCAGCTCCTCCCCGCCGCCTTCCCCCTGACTGGCGGCCCGTGGCACTGCCCCCTCCCCTGGCACAGCCCGGCCCCTCCAGCCCTGACCTTGGGCTCACACCCCAGCGGTCCCCCCCTCCATAGCCCCGTCCCACAGCATGGCTGAGACCCGCCTGTCCTCCTGCTCTCCCTGGGACGGCTCAGCCGGTGGCCATCCCTTGGGCCCCCCATGCCAGACCCTGCGCTCTGTCCCCCCGGCTGCTGGCCACTCTCCCCTATAAGGGCCGGGGCAGTGTGTGTGGCACTGAGCTGACCTCATGCCTTTGTGCTCTCTCCGGCGTTGACTATAATAGGGAATGGCAGGAAGAGCCCTTGGCCCCCTGCCAGCCCTCCCGTCGCCCACTGGGAATGCAGGACAATCCGACCGTCTTCCCACCGGACCACACTGGGCTCGGGGACAGCTTGGGGAGACATCGCTGCGGGGGGACGGGGGTCCCTCCGGGTGCCCCTGACCTCCCCTCTCTGCCCACAGGCTGCAAGAGGAGATCCAGCTGAAGGAGGAGGCTGAGAACAACCTGGCTGCTTTCAGAGCTGTGAGTACCCATCCCCCTGGCACGGCATGGGACCCCCACCTCCCCTCCCACCCCATCTCCCCCCGGCAGCCTGGCTCCAGCACTGGGGAATGACCCTGGGCACGGCTTTGCACCCTCCAGCCCTTATGCGTGGTCCCCGCACGCCCCTGCCTTGCTAACCCTTGCTCCCTGTGTCCCCCCAGGACGTGGACGCGGCCACGTTGGCACGCATCGACCTGGAAAGACGCATCGAGTCCTTACAGGAGGAGATCGCTTTCCTGAAGAAGGTGCACGAAGAGGTAGGTTGGGGGTGGCCCCCTTTCCCATGGGCACCTGTGGGGCTGGGGGATGGAGCAAGTGCCCTGAGGTGTCACCTTGTCCCCCCAGGAAATCCGGGAGCTGCAGGCTCAGCTGCAGGAGCAGCACATCCAGGTGGAGATGGATATCTCCAAGCCCGACCTGACGGCTGCGCTGCGGGACATCCGCGCCCAGTATGAGAGCATCGCTGCCAAGAACATCGCCGAGGCTGAGGAGTGGTACAAGTCCAAGGTGCGGGAGGCAGCGAGCTCTGGGCTGGCCACGGCGTGGCGGGTCCTGGCCGTCCCAGTGGCCGTGCCCGCTGACCCTGGTCTCTCCCCAGGTGTCTGACCTGACACAAGCGGCCAACAAGAACAACGACGCGCTGCGGCAGGCGAAACAGGAGATGCTGGAGTACCGGCACCAGATCCAGTCCTACACCTGCGAGATTGATGCCCTCAAGGGCACGGTGAGCCATGGGCATCGTCGGGGTGGCCCCCAGTTTCCCTGCAGGGACCTGCTGCTTGGGGACCTCTGGGCCATCTCTGGGGTGGGGGGCTATTCCCAGCGCTCTGAGTTGCTGCCATGGGGGGACTCTTCCCCCAGATTTGTGCTGCAGACTGGGCCTCTGCGAGGTGTTTTGGCAGAGCCCTGGGGTCAAGGCACCAATTGCAAAAGGTGCCCCAGAGCGGGAGGCTGCTGGCAGGCGGGTGCAGGGCTCAGGGTGTCTGGTTGCAGGCTGGGAAGGTGGTTGTAAACAAACAGGGCACAACAGTCCTGCTCTGCCATGACCATGGTCACAGGAGCCAGCCGGCAGCTGCCAATGTGGCAGTGCCACCCCCCCAGCAGCCGTCCGCTGCTCCTGCACCTTCCCGTGTCCTCCCACTGGGGTAGGATGGCTTTGCTGGGGGGCCTGGGCACCCCGACAGAGGGTGCTGAGGTTGCCCACCACCTGCCCAGCTTGCCCCTGCCAGACCCTGCTGCCCAGCGCTGGGCAGACAGAGGGTGATGGCCACCCATCATGGCCCCACGTCAGCTGGACCCAGCCCAGGGCTGACCACAGCTCTCCCTGGGTCCCCGGCTCTCCCCTAGGATGCTCCCAGCACCCCCAGCTCCCACCCCAGGTGCCCCCTGGCCCCTCCGGGTCTCCCCCCTCACTGAAACCCCTTGTCCCCCCAGAACGACTCGCTGATGCGCCAGATGCGGGAGATGGAGGAGCGCTTCGCAGGGGAGGCAGGCGGGTACCAGGACACCATCGCCCGGCTGGAGGAGGAGATCCGGCACCTGAAGGATGAGATGGCCCGGCACCTGCGCGAGTACCAGGACCTGCTGAACGTCAAGATGGCCCTGGACATCGAGATCGCCACGTACCGCAAGCTGCTGGAGGGCGAGGAGAACCGGTGAGCATCAGGGGGGCAGGGCAAGGTGAGGGGAACCAGCAGGGTCAGCTGTTTTTGGGGGCTCGCACCCCGTGAACAGCTGCCCAAGGACTGGTGGCGGCTGGTGCTGAGCTCTCCCCTCCATGTCCCCGCAGGATCAGCATCCCCATGCACCAGACCTTCGCCTCCGCACTCAACTTCCGAGGTGAGCATCGCCCTGTGAGGAGGGGGGTCTGGGATGAGTCCCCGGGGGTCCCCAGTGTGGGGGTAAATCTCCCTCCTGGGGGGCTGCAACCAAGATCTCCCTCCTGGGGGGCTGCAACCAGGATGCCAGGTCAGGGACCCATGCGTGCCACTGGGGTGGGAGCACTTGGTTGGGTCCTGCCATAAGCTGGGGG
>VXBH01002514.1:368732-390731 GCA_013400035.1 Rynchops niger | reverse complement strand
CTGCCCCATTTCTGCCCTCACTTTGGTGAGCCCTGCCCCAGACCCACACCTGCACAGGATGTCTCCAAGCCCTCCCCATTGCCACCGACCTGCAAGCAGAGCCCCCCCTCATCCCAAATCTACCTCCTCCCCAGCACCCTGCGGGGATTGGCCCCACCACCCCACGCCTGCNTAAACCTCCCCTGGTGCACCTTGAGGCCGTTTCCTCTTGTCCTGTCGCCTGTTACTTGGGAGAAGAGACCAACCATCACCTCGCTACAATCTCCTTTTGGGTAGCTGTAGAGAGCGATGGGGTCTCCCCGCAGCCTCCTTTTCTCCAGGATGAACATCCCCAGCTCCCTCATCCACTCCTCATGATGCTTGTTCTCCAGACCCCTCACCAGCTTCTTTGCCCTTCTCCGGATCTGCTCCAGCACCTCAATGTCTTTTTTGTGGTGAGGGACCCAAAATTGGACACAGCACTCGAGGTGGGACCTCCCCAGTGCCGAGTAGAGGAGGACAATCACTTCCCTAGTCCTGCTGGCCACACTGTTCCTGATGTGGGGGTCTTGGATTCAGCTCCTTCACCCCAGCAATGGGGGATGCAGCAGGGTATCCCAAGGTCGAGCATCCCAATCCCAGAGAGAGATTTTCAGGGTTTCCCTGCCCCAGGAGGCGTCGGAGGGGCTGCACCCCTCTTCCAGGCAGCAGAGCCGCGGGAAGGCAGTGGGCTTCGCAGAGGGGGGTGCTTTAGGGACAAGGTAGGTGCTGCTTCCACCAGTGGGGATGGGGCTTGGGGGGGGTCTCTGACAGGAAGGCTAGCATGGCGAACGCCAGGTTTAGCTGTGGAGCCGGCTAGGGCTGGGGGGGGAGTGTCGGAACTCAAGGGCTGTCTCCAGCAGGTGGCCCTGTGACATCGAGGACGGTCCCCAGGGCCGCCCTGGGGAGGGATGACACCTCCCTCCCCGCTTGGCCCAGGCTGCCAGGGCCAGGGCTCTGCCCCGGGGCTGGGGGGACAGGCAGGGGGCAGCAGCCCTGCACCTGCAGGGCAGTGCGGGCAGGGAAGTGTCCCCAGGGCTCTGGCAGCTTCTCCTCCAGCCCCCAGAGACCCTGGGGCTTCCTTGGCTGCTCTGCAGCCCGCTGTGGGTCTAGCAGGACATCCCGCTCCAACGTCCCCCAGCCACCCAAGCTGGGGGCATCCTGGGATCTTCTCGCCGGTGATGCTCCACTGCTGCCGGCACCCTTTGGCTAGTGGCAACGGGCTGTGCCAAAGCCAGTGGGGGCCGGTTTGCAGCTGGGAAGCAGCATGCTGTGTTGCTCGCATCCTGCTCACCAGATTTACAGCCCCTGGCGAGGGCGGCCGGGGCTGGGTGCCCAGACATGTGCCATGGCACCGCCGGGAGATGGGGAAGCCCTGCCTTGCCCAGGGGTGGCGAGGCAGCACGGGGCACAAGCTGTCCCTGGTCACTCGCCGCCTGGAGCTCTGGTGGGAGCTCTGGTGGGGCACCCCAAACCCGAACAGCAGGGTGCTGGGGGGGCTGGCCGGGACCCATAGTGCCCAGGGTGGTGAGGCAGGGGCGCAGTGAGATAAAGGAGGTTTCGCTGTGTTTGCAGCCCCCTCCGCAGTGTGGGTTTGGGGTGAGCAGGGGTCCCCCCTCTGCTGCCCACCCTCTGCTGGGGATGGGGCAAAGGGGCCCCGCGGGGCTGGCTCCTACCCGGGGTCTCGCGTTGCAGGAAGCATGACGGTGTCCTTTCCCTCCACATGCCACCAGGGTCTCTCTGTCCTGATCCGGTGACACCGCCGGAGAAGGGGAAGGCGGAGGGGGGAGGAAGGCTGGGTCCCCCCCGACACTCGCTGCTAATATGGAAAGGCGCTGGCCCCTTTCTATCTTTGCAAGCGGAGCTGGGCTGCAGGGCCGGGGCGGCGGGTGCGGAGAGGGGGAGCCCGGCCAAGGAATGTGACATATCAGAGGCAGCTGCCACTTCGGGAGAGGGGGCAGAGGGAGCGCAGCTCGCCAGGGGCCGCGCGGGACAGGACGGGTGAGGGGGGGGACGCCACAGCCCCAGCGCTGGGAGGGCTCAGCCAGTGGCCGGCACCCGCAGGGACTCGCACCCAGGCCGGCGGAGGAGCAGGTGCCGAGGCTCGGGGAGGGAGGGGGCTCGGGGTCCCCACGGAGCATGGGGTGTGGGTGCTGCGCTGCACCGGGTGCTCGGTGAGCAGTGGCTTGGCCAGCGGCAACCCGAGCCCCCGCCTAAAAATAGCCCCTCACTTGCCCACGGCGCTGCGACCTTCAGGGCTGCGGCTGGCCAGGGGGGAGGCACCGAACCGAACGGCACCTGGACCGGGGGGCACCCCTGGCAGGCACCCAGCACCCCCAGGCCACGGGCAGGGGACGAGGAGGGGCACGGCTCGGGGCGGTGGGGGTCGCGGGCACAGGCAGCAGAGCTGCAGACCATGCACCGAGCACAGGTACGCAGCGGCACGAGCAGGGCTAGCGGGGACCCTCGGGCGGCCCCGCCGAGCCCCGGCATCCCCCCGAAGCGCGCCAAGGTCACGGTGGAACCGGGGGCACCTGAGGAGGGCCCAGCTCGCCTGGCAGCACCGGCTTTTGTGCGGAAGCTGAAGAATGCAGCCATTGGCACCGGCTGCGACATCCGGCTGCGGGTGGTGGCCGTGGGCAACCCCCGGCCCAGCCTGCGCTGGTACCGAAATGAGGAGCTGCTGGCCCCGCACGAGGAGGAATATGGCACTCTCTGGATCCGGGACAGCAAGAAGGAGGATGCCGGTGTGTACACCTGCATCGCCGAGAACGAGCGCGGAGAGGCCATGACCAGCGCCGTGCTGGCCATCATTGACATGGAAGGTAAGGGCGGTGTGGCCGCCACCAAGGCTGTGCTGGCATGGCTGCGGGCACGGGTTTGCTAAGGCTGGCCAAAGCGGCAGTGCTTTGCAGGCTCCCGCTGCGGTGCGTGCCCGGGGCCAGCAAGGGCTGGGCTTTGCCGTACCCTCCTAGCTGCGGGCTGGGGTGCACGGTGCCGGCAGCACCGGGGCAGGTCTCCGGCCTGGAGCGAGCATGTGGCTGCAGCAGCTGCTGCCAGGCCAGGCAGGGTGCCAGGTCCGGGCATGGAGGTGCTGGGAGCATGTGATGCTGAGCCTGCTCGGGGCAGCAGGAGAGAGAGAGAGAGACGTGGCTCGGGTGTGTGGCACCGGTGATGCCACCCTCTGCAGCCACCAACCCGGTCTGCGGTCCCCCCGCACAAGCCACCCCCGTGCACCAGCTGCCGGTGGGCAGAGCTGCCCGTGGCATCACCGTCACTGCTGCACCAGGCACTGGGGCTGCACTGGGAGAACTGGGGCCGGGGGGCGGAGCCCAACACGGCAGAGGGTGGGGTTGTAAAGTAGGTGGAACCTGTGCCCTGCAGAGGGTGGGGCCTGGTGGTTAATTAATTAGGTTAATTAGGGTAGAGGTAGCTCTTGCTGGCCCCCCCCCCGAGTGCCACGGCCACCCCTCTGCTCATCAGCCCTGGCTGTGGCAAACAGAGCGTGCTCCTCTGGTCCATGGGGTGCAGATGGGCCCTTGCATGGATGGGTCTCATCCTGCGCAGGGGACAAGGCAACTCTGGGGCTCAGCCAGGCTGGATGCCACCTCCCTGGGTGTCAGGGAGCATGAGGTGCCACCCGGTGGCACCGCTCTGAGACGCAAGCTGTGCCGTATGTGTGGGGACAGCGAGAGCGGGGAGCGAGGGAGGCGGCGCTGAGCCCCAGGGCGCCCGGGATGGAGCTGCACCCTTGGTTTTGCAGCACGGGAGTGGTGCTGTAGAGATGCTGCACCTTGCAGGGGGGACTGGGTGACAGTGGAGGTGGGGGCAGCAGGAGCCTTTCCAGCGCTGCAGGGAGCACCGGAGGAAGAGGAGGAGTTGCTCTGTGGGAGCCGGGAGGCTGGAGGAGCGGTGTTGGGAGGATGGAGGAAGGCGTAGATGCTGCTCATGAGCCTGGCGGGGGGGGCGGTCAGGGAGAGCAGAGAAGTGCATTGGAGGGGTCCTGCCCTGCAGTGAGTCTCTGTGGGGTCACTGTGCATCGTGCCTTTGGGGACCACGGCACTGAGCATGGCGCTGTGTGTACCGAGAGAGCGGGAGACGCGCACTGCCCCACGGGGCAAGAGCAGCCTGTCCCGGGGGGGGCTGGCGGGAGGGGGTTCACTCTGTTGTCACGCTCCGGTGTGCCGCTGCACCTCTCCATGACACCGCCAGCCCAGGGCCCCCTGCAGCAATGCCTGATTTCCCCCGGTGCCCGTTCCCGTTGTGCTGACGCACTCGTCCCTGCTCCCGATTCCCAGCCGCCGGCCCTCTCTGCCGCCTTTCTGGAGCAGCTGAGGGAGGGACGGAGCAGCCAGGATTGCCTAACGCCTGGGGTGAATGTCACCCTGCCCCGGGCACTCCTCCCAGCGGGCGCTCGGTGTGTGTGCTGCCATCGAGTAAACAGCCACCAAAAAAGCCAGCCCTGGGGCAGGGATGCCTCTGGAGCCATGCAGGCTTGGGGACACTGGGCTGGGCGAGGAGCCGCCTCAGCCCCTGGTGCTTCTTTGCCACTACCCCTGGGCAGAATGGTCTCTGCGGTGCGCCATGGCAGCGACCAGGGAGCACTGTGTCCCCACCGGGTGCTGGTGTGGAGGTGATGGGATGTGGCGGGGAGTCCAGCCCTGTCTCCTGGCCCCGTTGCAGTGTGTTGGTGCGCAGCGTCTTGTTCCCCTGAGGCCATTTTCTCCGTGCCGGCAGCCAAGCGGTGAGATGGGTCATCGTGTGAAATGGAGGAGCCGTGCCACCGCTCTGCGCCTGCCTGCCCTGACACCCTGCCAGGCCGGGTGCCGCGGCTCGCCGGCCTCCGGCATGGAGGCCCTGGCTGCTCCGGGGCTCCCCACACCCCCTGCTGAGACCCTGCACTCCAGGGACAATGGAAGTCCTGCTGGTGGCTGTGCCATCTCCATGATGGGCAGGGACACACCGTACTTGTTCCTTGGGGAGCCCTGCAATCTAGGTCAGCTGAACAAGCAAGGGGGATGTGTGCAAGGTCCCTGGGCAGAACAAGCTCTTTCTCTGGGTTCGGGGTTCTGGCCTCCCATATCTGGAGGTACTGGGGTGCCCTTGCTCTATTCGCCTCTGTCGGGTCACGGTCTCTGGTGGGCACAGGGCCCTGTCCTGCCCTCTCCCTTCCCAGCACGCAGCCCAGGCTGCAGCTCTCCGTGGGGCTGACGCTGGCTCTCCCCAAGGTGGCTCAGGTCACTGTTGGTGGGATGGGGGGGCTCTGTGCTGCCCAGCTCCACGCTCAGCTCCGGCAGCTCCTGCTGCACCAGCTCAGCATTCCCCCTTGCTCACACAAGCCTGATTTAGCTCCTCTAATCCCTTGCCCTGAATCTGTCGCTCCACCCCACTAATGATTTTCTCCTGCTCTTCTCCCAGGTCCCCCGAGTGCGTCAGCGCCCGGCATGGGGAGCGGGGAGTGCTCACGTGGGGCTGGCCGGGCAGGTGGATGCAGGGGCTCCTGGGGGCACACCGTCCCCGCTGCATCCTACCGTCCCCACCATGTCCCACCGCTCTGCCCCTCTCTTGGTGCAGGTTCTCCCTTGTGCCCTGGCTCTGTGGGCGCAGATAGGGTGCGTTGTCCCCTCTCATATCGGCACCGGGCTGGTCCAGGGGCTTCCCAGGTTCATCCAGGGACCCTCCAGACCCTTCCAGCCAGCCTTGGGCCCCACCGTGGCTCCATGTCCCCCAGGCTCACTAAAGCCTATATCACTTCTCAGCTGCATCTCCTGAATTTTTTCCCTGTAAACCGGATTAAATCACCTCTTAAGAACCTGAGCTAATGTCCTTTTAGAGCCCAGCCCTCCTCGCCGTGCCAGCGCTGCCTGATCCTCCCCGCCGGGACTGCCTCTAGTTTCAAGGTTGGATGTGTCCGTCTTGGGCTCCCGGCGCGGCGTCTTGCTCCGCTCGCCTCCACCTGCACTCAGCAATCAAACCGCCTTGGAACCTGTCCTCTGCCCAGGGAACAGCTTGCACCCGTCTGGATTTGGGGGCAGGGAAGGCGGCAGGAGCTGCCTGTGTGTGGTGGCCCTGCATGGCCCTTTCCCGTCCAGCCTAGAGTTACAGTGGGGCGCCGTGGGCATGCTTTTGTGGCTGGTGGTGCGCGGCGATGCCAATAGCACCCCAGTGGGGACGACTGCTCTGACGGTGTCCCTGGTGGCTCAGCACCTCTGCCCATTTATCTCGGTGCCTAATTTTAGTCCCTCACTTTGCAGTGCCATGCTCATGTTTAGTGCCAACTGCCCCTTCCCTCCGGAGCCCCTGCCAGCCCTGCTCAGGGACTGAGCAGGACCTAAAGCCTCGTTTTTTGCCATTTCCTCCCTCCTGCGTGACTCTAGGGGCTGCCTCAGTTTCCCCTTGCAGTCCCTGGCTGTTATGCCCCATCTCCCTGCCCATCCCCCCAGCCCCAGGGCACAGCAGTACCTCAGAGGAGCCCGGGATGCAGCAGGGCTCCATCCCAGGCTGCCATGTCCCACTGTGCCCAGCTGTGCCAGCGCACGGGCTGCCTCTGCAGAGCTGCTTGGCCAGTGCCACCACTCAGCTGGCACACGGACAGGTCCCCGGGGCTGGGAAGTGCAGGGAGGATGAGGCTGGACCTGCCCCTCGGGATGCCCACAGCCAGCAAGGGCCAGCAGGTGGATGGCTGCGCAGCCACCGGTCCTCAAGCACAGCCACGCACCACCGAGCTGTGCCTGTTCCCTGGCCCTGGGGGTGGCACCAGGGCCAGCTGCTGGCAACTCGGGCTCCCAGCTCTGTCCCAAGCCACCTGGGCAGGGGGCTGGCATGGTGGCCACGCGTGCCGGCTCCCCATCCTGGGGTGCTGCGGAGCAGGAGGGCTGCTCGCCGGTGAGCAGAGCGGTGGGTGCAGCTGTCCAGTCAGTCACCTCCACCCCTGCCCTCTCGCCTGCTGCCGGGGGGTTATTTTTGCTGAGGAATGTGCCGTCCCCTTGGATTCTGGCGGGCTGCAGGGCTTGTGTTACAGGCGAGAGGCCGAGACCTGGGCCCGCGAGTGGGTAAATATAGCACTGCAGCTCAGGGCTGCGTGATGGGGTGACAGCCTCTTCCTCCTCCCGGGGCTGCCCAGTGCTCCCCGCTCCCCTCCTGCCTCCCGACACCAGGTTGCTGGCTTGTCCCCTGGCACAGTGACACTGGGAAGGGGCTAACTGCTTCTACCCTGCTGCCTGCACTCCTGCCTGCTTCCCCCTTACTTCCCCCCTGCCCTCTGCATGCAGCCCCTAAGGCCTAGACAGGGGGGGATGCCGGGAGCGGGGCTGGCAGGCCAGGGACGAAATACCTCCTGCCATCCCACTCCATGCCCAGGCACCCAGAGCCAAGGTCACATTGCTGTCCTGCGTCCCTGTGCCCTCTGCCTGCAGCGGGCACCGTGTGCTCGGGCATCCTTCTGGTGGCAGCATGTGGAGGTGATGCTGGGGAGCGCACCTGAGGTGTCCCTAGCACTTAGAGAGGGGTCACAGCAGAGCATTGCCAGGGCCAGAAAGCTGCTAAGATGCTGCCCTGCCCTGTGACGGGGGCCATCCTGCTGCATTTATTTCTCCCTGAAGACAGGACTAGGGATGGTGCCCCACCTTCCAAGGGTCCCAGCACATCCCCACCTCCCACAGACCATCCCCAGCAGCTTTAGGAGGCTCAAATGCATGAAAGATTCATGTCCAGACGTCCTCCTACCCAAGGTGGCTGAAGGCACCCACCACCATCAGTTATTCCAGCACCAAGACAAGGGCGCTGATGGCCGGGGCCAGGTGGCCAATGCCCAGCCGGTGCTGCGGTGCAGGGGCAGGATCCGTGCAGAGCTGCCGGGGAGGCACAGAAAGGTGTGGGGAGTCGCCCTTTTCTCTCAGCAGAGCGTAATTCATGCTGCATTTTGCGCAAATGTTTGCTACCTGCTTTGCTCAGGGCTGGTGTGTGTCCAGCAGGTGAAGCTGAAGCCAGGTGGCAATGGGGCCACCTGCTCTAGCTCTGCCCCTTGCCTATGCCATGGCCATGCTGGCCCCTGTCCCTTGCAGAGGAGACACCCTGGGTGCAGGCTGTCATCACCTCCCATCAGACACCTTCTTTGCCCTTGCAGTGGGATTTGCTGGTGCTGTAGTCTCTGGACAGGACTTTTGGGCACCGCAGCAGGCGCAGCCCCTCGGAGGTGACCGAGCTGCTCCCCAGTGTGCAGCATCTCTGGGCCAGCCCAGAGCCACTCCTGGGGCTTTTGCTGAGGGATGGCCGAGCCACAGTGGCAGGGAAGGACTGTGTGGCCGATGGGGCAGCAGACATGGCAGTCGGAGGATACCCAAATGACTGTGTTTTGGCTGGGCACATGTGGTTCATCCCTGGGGCCAGCCCTGGGGCTGGCCCCGCAGCTGTTGTGGTGGCAGCACCCTTGCTCTGGCACCACTGTGTGCCAAGTCCAAGCCTTGGTGCACCTTCCTGGCATCGCCGATGGGGCTTTTATCCCGCTTGAGTGTGAAAAAAGGTCACGGGTTGTGCAGGTCTGCAGCAGGACCACAGGCATGCACAGCCCACGTGAGAGCACTTGGCAGGGAGACCCTGGGAGCAGGGACCCTGGCAGACATGAGCACCACAGCCCACCCCTTTAGCCAGCCCTGGCTCAGGGTTGCCCATCTCTGTCCCCACCCAGGGCTGGGGGGCCCCAGCAGAATCCTCTGCCTCTGACAGGAGAGATTCCCTTCGTGCCAGCTCTGGCATTTGTGGGACTCGCCTGATGTGCGGGGTCTCCACGGAAACCCCGCAGCATCACTCGGATTGTGTGACTGTCAGAAATGTTGTATAAACAGCTCCTTTTGTACTGGGTAATTTGCAAGTTATTATGGAGCCATGAAAAGCCTCACGTTGGGAGTCATGGGCTGGGAGGTGAAGCAGAGAAAAGCTGCCGGAGCTGCCAAAGCGTCATGGGTAGTGTGACGCCTGTGTGCAGCCCCGCGTGGGGTGGCCGGCTCCCCAGGGGACAGGTGAGGAGCAGGGGGACAAGCGCTGCGTGGGGAGGCCTCCAGCAGCATCCCCACGGATGCTCTGCTGTGGGAGGGGGCAGCATGGACAGCCAGTGGCGCTGGGACCTTGTCAGCTTCTCCAGGAGCCTGGAAAATGGGGCTGATGGGTGCTGTGGTGCTCAACGGCTTGGTGAGCTGGGGATGCAGGGCACGGAGAGCTGGGGACGGAGGCACAGCAGGCTGGAAGGACCCCACTGAGGCTGTGGGGCTGGGACTGCCCCTCTGACTTATTCGCAGTGTGACACAGAGAACAGGGACAGGCTGGCAGGGCTGGGACAGGTGTGCCAGGGTTGTGCCAGCACCCTGGGGGCACTAGTGCATTTTAATGGCCCTGAGCAGCCTCACTGGAACCCACAGCTTCTGCGCCATCACAGCTCAGTCGCGGGCACCCAGTCCTGCCCTCAGCTGTGCCGTGGGTCTTCCTCCCAGGACAATGGGAGGTCTCATGTGTGTCATGCAACACAGACAGGGACAACAGCCCACCTCCCCGGGGCGTGCTTGCGTCCTCACCAGCCACAAAGCAGTGATGCTAGCCCAGGGCTGAGCAGTCAAGCCCTGCCATCCCACCTTGGTCCTGAGGCACCCGGGGGACAGGGTGCAAAGTTTGGCTTAGGGGACTGGGTGCCTGGGGTTGGAGGCTCCATGGTTTGCAAGGAAAGGCTGTGTGGTTTTCAAGGGGGTCTTGTGCCATGGCATGGGCAGTGCTGGAGGGGTTTCTTTGCAGGACTGCGCCTGTATTAGCTCTTGTTCATGTGCAGGTGGGTCAGCAGCGCTGGGACCCACACCCATGCCTTGGAAAGGGAACCTTTCTGCACGGCCGATGGCAGGAGGATGCAGGGGCCCGAGCCTGGATCTCGGCTGGGCAGTGCCATGGCACACTATGCCACGGCTTTGCTGCTGTGTGCAGGGTCGTGGCGGCTGTGGCAGTGGAGCTGCCCTGTTCAGGAGCACTTTGGGGGCAGCGCATGGAGGGCAGTGGCTTGCAGCGCTGGCGTGGTGTGTTGTGTCATTCTGGTCCCCGTCGGGGTGCGTGCGGGAACCGCAGTGGTGGTCTGTGCCCCACGGTGCTGAGCACGGGAGAGAAGAACAGCCCCTGCCCCTGGCGGTGGGGCAGGATGGACCGATGGCAGGGGACAGTGGTACAGCCGGATCGCTAGGCAGGGGGCTAGGACCCCTGAGGGCCGTGGAGCCAAAGCCAGCGGGGGGGGGAGGGGGAGGACGTGCGCTCCCCGCCCCGCGGCTGCCCTCGCCCCCCGCCACCTGTGCCCCGCCTGTCCCCCGCCGCTGTCACTGTGTGCCAGGGCTGGCGGGGGGGCGGAGGCGGAGGCAGGCGGGGGAAGGATGGAGGGAGGAGCACTCCAGTGATGCTTCATGCTCACAGCTCCAGCCCTCCCGAGAGCCCAACCTGGCGAGCCCCTTCCTCTCCCTCCGCCGTCCCCGGCTGCCGGCGGTGGAGGATGCTCGGAGCATCGCTTGCCCCCCCGGCTTGCTGACAGCGGGGACCCCGCCGGGAGCGGGCTGGCGTCCTGCCGGGCCTGAGCCGGTGTGACCGGGCCAGCGGGGCTCTGCAGAAGCATGAAGAAGATCTGGGTGAAGAAGCGTTTCCAGGTAAGGGCTCCGGGCTGCCGCGCCGGCTGGCGCCGGGGGGAGGGGGCAGTGATGGGGAGCGGTAGCGCATCGGGATGGGGATGGAGGTGTCCCTCTGGCCCTGCTGGTGCCACCCGGGGCTCCCCAGGGCTTCGCCCATCGACAGCTCCATCCCTGCTTGCAGAGCCGCCAGCTGCCTGCCTGTCCTCGCCAGCCCGGGCAGGATGGGCAGAGGGCAGGTGCTCAGCACCGCCTGTGCCACCAGCAGGACCTAAACCCCCGCCGGAGGCTTCCCCCCTGTGCCACCCTCTCCCTTCTCTGCTCTCCGGAGCCAGGGAAGCAAATGGATGCTGCTTCATGGCTCCCCCCGGCCCCGCTGCCGGTGGTCACGGAGCTGGAGACGAGGCTTTGCATGCGTCATCCCCTCCGCGTCAGGAGCATGCCTGGCACAGGCAAGGCTCCTCCGCGGGCCCCGCCGCACGCTCCGCCGCCGAGCACGGAACAAGGACGTCACTTGGCCTCGGCGGAGGGTGGAGGATGGGGGGCATCCTTCCAGGAAGCCCCCCGCCTCCAGCTCCCCCGGGGCGCACAAGGCCACCCCGCTGCTCCACCCAGCGCAGGCACGTAGCCTCCCTGCTGTCACCCTGCCTGGTGGCCCAGCAGGGGCTGGGGAGGGGCTGTGAACCACAGTCCCTTCCCAGGGGTGCAGGATGCGCCCAGGGACACAGGTCCCCAGGGATGCTGGGAGTCAAGTCTCTCTGGGGCAGGGTGGGTGGCACTGCCTGGCTGCCCCATCTGCCCTTGGGAGCAGCAAGCCCAGGGGCTTGCCCATGTGGTGGGGCAGGGTCGTGCTGCGCTGGCTGGGCATGGGTGGTCTTGGCACACCCACAGCGGCTGTCCCTGCGCACCAGGCAAGCCACCCACTGCCTCCCCACCTCACCCTGCCCCTGTTCTCTATCTGCCTGTCTTTCACCAGTGGCACCAGGGCCATGTGGTGCTGGGCTCCACATGCCAGGCGGTGGCAGGTTGCATGGGCTGTGCTCCATGGTCCCAGGACCACCTTCTCCCGCCTGACTCCCCTTGGCCCCATGGCCATGGCTAGGGATGTCCTGTGCCAGGGCTAGGGCAGGACCCCAGCCTGGGCAGCGGGGTGATGTGCGTGGCATGGGGGTAGGAGACAGCACCAGGTCTCACCCATCTGCCCCGTGGGGCAGGGCTGAAGCTGGGTGCTGCTCCCAGCCAGCCCTTCTCACCATCTCGGGCTGGGTGGGCACAGAGCGGGCTCCTGGGGCTCCCTCACCCCTTTTCCCAGGGTGCAAATGAAATCCCAGGCAGGGAGCACACACCCCACTCTCCGGCTGGCCCCTTTGCCCAGAGCCCGGCCCCGTGGCAAGCCCTGAGCTGCTGCTGCCCCCCTTTCCACCTCCTTGCTCAGGGATGACCCCACATCACCCAGCACTCGCTCCCTGCCGAGCTGTGGGTGGGTGCTGCACCAGAGTGGGGTCTTGGCTGCGGGGTACCCCAATCCCGCAGGGACCTGTTGCAAGGAAGAGGGGAGGGGGCTCGGCCACCCCATAGCTCCAGGTGATGGAGCCCAGCCCAGACTCACTGGGTGCAGTCACCATATTTGATGGGGAGCTGATGGCGCCAGTCCCTGGGGAAGCCACAAGAGCACCCGATAATGGCACTCAATTGCATTTTCATTTTTTAATGGGGGAATTATCTGCCGATGGTGCAGTTAATCATTCATCTATCTTTCCCTGGCCTGGAAGACGGGCTGCCAGCCAGAACCAGCACAGTCAGCCGAGGAGGGGAGGTGAAGCCTGGCTCAGCCTGAATACAAATGTGTCTCGTGCAGCCTCTGCCCTCTGGCCAGCACTGCATGCAGACAGGGGGCTGGTGGGAGCCCCCAACCGCTGCCCACGGGCAGGGGCTGCTGCTGCAGTGGCAGAAGCTTTGGGGCACATGAAATGAGCCCGCTGCCCTTCCAAGGGCGACTAACTGCTGGCCATGCTTGGCTAGCTGTCTCCGGCGGCTGTCTGTCCCTGGGGGATGGCTGGCTGTGACCCTGCTTGTGAGCTGTGGGGAGCCAGGGGGGGCTGGCAGCGCTAAGGGCTTCAAGAAAGCTGGGTGGCCAGCCCTGGGGTCCATGCCTGGGAGACAGGGCACAGGGCATCAGTGTCCTGGGGAGACCCCATCACCCAGACTGGCTGGGAAGGATGCTCAGCCCTGGCAGCCCAGGTCTGCCTGTCTGCACGCCGCATCGCCGCTCCTGCCTGCCTTGGAGATCACCCCATCCCTCTGCTTCTCTGGGAGACGGTGTCAGTGCTCGCCAGACCTGGCAGCCGGGTTGCCCTGGGCTGGTCCCTTCCTTGGCGTGCGGGTGCCGGGCCCCAAGGCTGCGGTGTGGAGGGCAGCCGAGCTGGCAGGGAGCTGCCAACGCCTCCGCCCCGTGCTTGGGTCCTGCCTGCCTGCCCAGACGGTGCGGGTGAGCATGGGCCCCACGCTGCTGGCCCCGCGCAGATGGGCCGGTCCCATGCCGCTTGTGCCAGGCAGCCTCCCTCGCAGCTGGCACGGCCCCCGCTGGGGATGGGGGATGCTGTCCCTGCGCTGGGCCTGTGCCCGTGGCGGCGTCTGGGCCAGCACCTGGAAGACGCTTTGCTGGCCCGGTCCCCGAGCTGGCGTGGGCAGTGGCTTTGAAGGGGCTGTGGAGCATTTGGGCACCCGCCTGGGCAAAGACCTTGCTGCAGGCAGTGCTGGCTGTGGGAAGCAGTGCCAGGGTAGCCACACTGCCCAGGGCTGTCACCTCCCTGGGCATAGGGGTGTGCCCAGCAGCGCAAGGCTGGAGTGCACAGTGTCACCCCCTGGCACGGGCAGTGGCGCAAAGATGGGTGGACAGTGTCACCCCCAGGCACAGGCAGTGGCACAGGGCTGGGGTGCACAGTGCCATCACCAAGGGGGGTGTGTGTACACGCACACGTGTGCACACAAGTGTGTGCGAGTGTGTGTGTGCACGGCTGGGCATGTGCTACACGTGTCCACCTACACCTGCCCACAGCCGCAAGCGCGGGGGTGTGTGCCCGGGGGTGTGTGCCTGCGGGTACCCCGTGGGCGCGCAGCTGGGCGTGAGTGTCTGCGTGTGCGTGTGAGCGGTGACGGGTCTGCCCTGCCAGCAGGATGGTGTGAGCGGCACCACGTGTGCTCGCCGTGTGTGTGTGCGCGCGCGAGTGGTTGTGGGTGTGAGTGGTGCCGCATGTGCTCTGTGTGTGTGTGTGCGCGCGAGCGGTTGTGGGTGTGAGCGGTGCCACGTGTTCTCTCTCTGTGTGCGCGCGTGTGTGTGTGAGCGGTTGTGGGTGTGAGCGGTGCCACATGTGCCGCGATGGGGTGTGTGCGTGTTGTGGGTGCGGCTGTGCCATGCCAGCACTGTGTGTGCGTGTGTGCGTGAGCAGGCGTGTGGCACCGTGCCGTGGGTAATGCTCTCTTCTCTTTTCCTTTGCAGAAGACCGGCCACTCGCGGCGCTTCGGGCGCTTCACGCATGGTGCGTTGAGTTACCAGGACCTGGCTCTCCCCACCCCCCGGAGCATGCCGGGACAGGGTCCGGTCCCACCACCATGCTGGGGGTGGGGGGCAGTGAGCAGAAGCTGGGCATGGCTGCACTGCAGCTCGACAGTCCCAAAACAGGGTCCCGGTCAGTCAGGGGCTCCCGTTGTGCCCCGCGAGGCTGGGCTGCTCCTGGCCCTGCAGCTGCGGTTTCTTGGGGGCTGCCAGGCTGTCATGGCCAGGCTGGGGAGCCCGGTGTGGTGGCAGTGCACAGGGCAGCTGGTGCTGTACCAGGGTGCGGAGGGGCAGCTCAAGGTGGGGGGGAGCAGTGTGGCCCCCCACCATATCATGGCACTCGGTGGAGGGGAGCGGTGGTGGGACAGTGGACATGTCCTTGCCGCAGTTCTGGTAGCTTGTGAGGGCTCAGGCGGTGGCAGGGGGGAAAGGCTGGCTCTCCCTGGCTGCACGGCATTGGTTTTCCTGGGACAGGACTTTAGGGTGGCGCTGATCTGGCCTGGCCGCATCCCGCCTGTGGGGAGGCTCTCGCTGATGCCCTACCCTGAGCATCGCTGCTTTATCAACCAGGGCCGTGCTGTGGGGCACGGCCGTACCCTGCAGCAGTTGCTGCTGGTGGGGTAGGGGATGCAGAGAGGGTGGGTGCTTGCACATGGACACACATGTCCGTGTGCCCAAGCACCCCCAGGAGCGCCCAGCTGGGGCACTGGCCGGGGAGGTCCAGCCCCAAGCTGCGGTGCCCTGGGAAGCACAGGGATGTGCAGATGCTGCGGTGGTGAGGCCACCCCACGGGGCAGCTCCAGGGACAGGAGACAGGTGTCCTGCCAGGCAGGACGTGGCCATGGCATGGGGAGGGGATGGTGCCGAGCACTGCGCAGGGGGCACGGTCTGTGTGGGAGGAGGGTCTGCGCGGTGAACATGGGTGCAGAGCAGCATGCGGTGAACGTGGGTGCAGACTGGAGATGTGATGGGGAAGTCTGGGGGAAACAGACCTGTTTCCATACTCTGTTGGCACCTGGCCCCTGCCATGGGGCTGGGCAGGATGTGGGGTGTCCTTATGGGGTCCTGAGATGGGCAAACCTCCAGTCCTGGCCCCATGCCTGGACCCTGTGCCAGGCTCTCCGAGCCGGCATGGCACACCCAGGTGCTGGCCCCAGCAGGTCCCTGCCTCATGACAGTGCAGGGAGACACCGGGGACAAGGTCCCTCCCTGCTGCCCCCCGCGTCTCCGCAGGCCGGGCCGATAACCGGGTGTTGATGTCTCTCTCTCTCTTGCTGCCCCTATGGAAGCGAAGTTTTCCGCTCCTGCAGGAAACAAAGCTACGGTAGGAAGACCCCTGCCTGATGCCAGCCCCATCCCCAGAGCGGGCCCTGTGCCCCAGCCTGCCACCCTGCCCCATTGCCACCACTGTCCCCCTGCCCTTCCTCCTCATCCTCACGCTGTCTCCGCCAGCTGCATTCCCACCACCATTTTTCTTCTTCCCATAACCTAACGCTGCTCCTGCCTGCTTTGTCTGCCCTCCCCTGCCTGCCCTTGCCCTGCTGGACTTTCCTACCCCTGGTCCTGCCTTTCCCTGCTGACAGCTTGTCCCTGCAGGTCACAGTCATGCCCCCTGCCCTGGCGCTGCCTCCTCCCGGAGCTGCCCAGGCATCATTCTCCTGCCCCTGGAGCCGGTGGGTCTGCAAGGGGCAGAGCCAGCCTGGCCTGCTGTCCCCGTGTCCCCTCACCCCCTGCTCTTCCCCCCTCCCTCCCCACCTCCCCAGACTCGGAGACGGGCGAGGATGAGCCCAGCGACCCCCAGGTGACGCAGCGCAGCGAGCTCCAGGATGAGACGGCCTTCAGCACCCCCACAGGTGAGCAGGCGGCACCCGGCCGGCACGAGCCCCAGCACCAGCTGATGGGCATGGCCGCCCCGCAAGGGCTCTGCTGGCCCAGCTTTGGGGTTTTCCATGGATGGGGGAGCTGTGGTCCACCCGTGCAAAGGGGAGAGGGCTTAGGGCAGCACCAGCTGATGGGCATGGCCGCCCCGCAAGGGCTCTGCTGGCCCAGCTTTGGGGGTCTCCATGGAGGGGGGAGCTGTGGTCCACTCGTGCAAAGGGGAGAGGCTTGGGGCAGCCTGCTCGGGACACCCTGGGACACCCCACCCCTCTCCAAGCAGGGTGCTGGGCTCATCCCTGCAGGCACCCGGTGCCGGCTCACCCCTCTCCCTCCAGGTGGGTCTGATACCCTCGTGGACGCCTCCATGAACACGACGCCGACCTCGGTGCTGGCCCTGTCGCAGGCGGAGGAGCGCTCCAGCTGGTCGGGCAGCCAGCAGACCGTGGTGGAGAAGGAGACGGATGCCAGCCTCCCCGCACGGGGACCCTACCTCCGCCCCGCTGCCTGGCAGCAGCCACAGGGAACTCCAAGGCAAGCAAACACGCCGGCCCCACGCGGCGCCGAGGTCCGGCACCTGGGCGTGGAGCCGCTGGTGAGGGCATCACGGGCTAATCTGGTGGGCACGAGCTGGGGGTCAGAGGATAGCCTTTCGGTGGCCAGCGACCCGTACGGCAGCGCCTTCAGCCTGTACCGAGGACGGGCGCTCTCGCTCCACGTGTAAGTAGCCAGGGGAAGCGCGCGGAGGGGACATTGCGCAGGGGCCATCTCCTTCCAACCTCCGCAGCCATCTCCTCCCCTCCGCCTGGGCTTCCTTTGCCTTCGCCATGCCTGGATAAGGAACGGGGGCTCTGAGCAGTAGGCAGACAGTTCCCGGTGAGGAGGTGGGACCAATTTGGGCCAGGGGAGAGTACAGGTCCTTGAGAGAGGTGGGGGGACATGGAGTGGGGTCCCTTTCTGCTGTGGCCAGGTTGGGGCTGGGGGTAAGCCCCGCACTGCTGCATGAGCCGCAGCATCCCAGCCACAGGTTGTGCCATGCGTGTCCCCACATCCTGCCCAGCCGTGGGGGCTCTGCGCAGCCCACGGTGTGGGGACCTGGGGTTGCACGGCAGCCTGGGACACACGCCGGCAAGGGTCTACCCCCCGCAGTCCCCACCGCACAGGGCTGGCAGCAGGGGCCAGGGATGTGCTGCCTCCCCAGGACCTGCTGACGTGCTCAGAGCCCCCGTTCCTCCCTGTTGCCTTCAGTGGCCATGCCTGCAGGCCTGCTCCTTCGACCTCCATCCCACCCCTTTTTTTGTTCGAGGCTGCTTGTTCCACCAGAATCTCATCTCCACCTTATGATTTCTGCACCACGATCGCTGAGACCCCCCTGGGGGCAAGTGGGGTGGGGGGACGTGCTCATGGCAGCATGTGCACAGGGGGGATGGCTTGTAGCCTTGGGGATCCCCTCTGCCTTGTGGAAGAGCTGCACCAGCACAGCAGGACACCCCAGCAATCTGGGGCACCCCCTGCCCGCTGGTCCTGTCTGCATGGTGGCCCTGGGGAGGGGACTCACTGGGTATCCCAGCATCACCCCACTGTCCCACATGGGTGGCTCGGGGCAAGGGGACACCACTGTGTCACAGCAGCCCAGGACTCTCACCCAACCCAGCCAGCTCCTGGTGGTCTTGGGGTGGCCGGATTCACTCGCCGGGGCCTCTTGAGACTCCCCAGTCCCCGGCTTGTCCTGGCCACCTGCTTGCCTTGTCGTGCCCCACTGGGCACTATGGTGTGGGCTGGGAGCAGGGACGCAGCCAGGAGGTGAGGGCGGGCTCTGAACTGCGCTTCTCTGTCTCTCCCCTTGCAGCAGCATTCCCCAAGGGGGCTACCGGAGAGATGAACCCCACAGCGGCCCCGTCTCTCCAAAGCCCGGTGCTGAGCCCCCGAGGTCCCCCGCTGCCCTGCCGCTGACTGCCAAGCCGCCCATCATCCGCTCGCCATCTCCCCGTGCTGGCCCATGCCTGCTGCCGCCTGCTGGTGCCACGTCCCAGCCTGCCGCCCGTGGCTCTGGTGTCCCCTCCCTCACGCCCGTGACCCCCCGCAAGAAGTCCTCAGTGCCGGCTGAGTACCAGGACACCGTCCCTGAGGAGTACGAGGAGAAGATCAAGAAGCCCAAGTCCTCAGGGTACTCGCAGGGCAGCACGCAGGAGTCCCGTCCCCAAACGCCCATGAGCGACGCCTCCGGACGCATCTCCGTCCGGGCATCCCCCAAACTGGTGCGTGCCGGCTCCAAGATCTTCGAGAGGCTGCAGTACTTCGAGGACCGGCGGAGGAGCCTGGAGCAGGCGGACAGCCCCTCCCCCGCGCCCCCCTGCCTGCCCCGGCGCAAGACACGCTCCTTCGACCAGCCCGGCTCTGGCTCACGCCGCGCCGGCACGCCGGGCGGCTCCCGGGAGGACGTGCGGGAAGGCAGCCACTGGGAGCCGGGCAGCACGGCGGCGTGCCGGCGCTTGGCCTTTCGGCAGAAAGCTGCCTCCTTCGATGAGCGGGGCAAGTTCGCCGGCCGCGTCTACGCCATCGAGCACAAGTTTGCAGAGNCGCAGGGCACTGGTGGGCGCAAGGCACCACTGCCGAAGACCTTGCCACCGGCGGATAGCACGCATGTCATCCAGCACCTGGCACTTTCCAGTGTGGCACTGGTGGGACCCGACGGGGAGATGGAGCCGGGGGGGCAGCGCGGGAGGAAAGCCCCAGCACGGGGCGGCGTGGTGGCTGGTCAGCCCACCGAGGCAGAGGATGCGGGCACCAGGAAGGGTCTGCAGCAAGAAGGCACCGGGGAAGTGAAGAAGAAGGAGCAGTGGCCGTTAGCGCAAGCCACCCCCCAGGGACGGGTGGCTCTTTCGCAGGCAGGTCCCACCCAAGGCAGCCCGTGCCCAGATGGGGGCCCCGCCGGCGGAGCCCGTGCCTCCGGGGTGGTGAGCGAAGCCCTGGCCGCCCGGCTGGCTGTGCCCCACGGGCTATACCGGCGGCCGGAGCCTCCCACGGAGGTGCGGTTCCTGCCCTGGGCAAAGCCAGGGATGGAGCAGGAGGCTCGCCTGGAGAGGAGCTGGGCAGGGCAGCACGGCACGGGCAGGGAGGTGGAGAGAAGGCAGACGAAAGTGTCAGAGAAGAAAGAGAGTGGCCGGACGGCTCAAGAAGGCAGGAGCACGCGGAGCAAGGGGAAGGGTCGCCGAGCCAGGCCCACCTCTCCAGAGCTAGGTAGGAGCATGGCTTTCTGCCCCCCTGCTGTCCTGGCCAGCCCCTGAGCGGGATGGGGGAGCCCCAGCCTGCCCCTGGGAGGCGCAGGGAGCCCACGCTGTGCTGGAGAGCACAGGAGTGGGGTGGGAGGACACAGCTCTGCAGGTTGGGGTTGTTGGCACCAACCAGTGCTGTTAAGTCAGAGCAGCCTGGGTACCAGTTTGCTGGGCCTTGAGGTCGTGATGCTTGTTGACATCTCTGTCCCTCTTGCCTGGCCTGGGGAGGACGCAAGGTGCTGACCTCTGGCACCCAGCCTGGTGCTGGTCCGGCCGCCCCGGGGCATAGGGCACCCATTGCAGCTTGTCCTGGCTGGACCGTGCTCGGTGCTCCAGGCAGGGCATGCAGCCCGAGTGTCCCCAGGGGATGCGGTGGGGGCTTGGCTGGGGAAGAGCCGCCCTTCCCACCCCAGCCACAGCAGGGTGAGACCAGACTGCACCCAGGCTAGGAGCTCCTTCCAGGCTCGGCTCTGACTGGAGCAGTGCCAGCCCCACGTGCCTGAGGCTCCTGGCGCAGCCCCAGGACCTTTGCCTGTGTCTGGGGCCATGGGAGGGGGGGGAAGCCGGGAGGCTGATGCTGATGTGGAGGGGCAGAGTAGCCAGCACCCCGGGGGGGGGCCAGAGGGAGCTCAGAGCGCAAGCTGCAGTGGGCTGTACAACCCTCCTTCTTCCACCCCCCCCGCTGTCACCTCACCCCTTATGCTGTACAGGGAGGTACGGCAGGCTGTATGCTCCCTGCCCCCTGGTCCTCTGCCTCGTCCCACTGCAGGCACTGTGCCATGGTGGATCCTGACGTGGCCCTTTCCTTCACTGCATGGCCGAGGGACCTGCTGAGGCCCCAGCAAGGGTGTGGGGCACGTGCTGGCAGGGATGGGCAGCGGGTTGTGGGACCCCTGCTCGGCCTGCACACGGCCCGGCATGGCACAGGACCTGCTCGCTCCACCCCACTGACAGCCACGGGGCCTGTCTCTCTCTGTCCAGAGTCCTCCGACGACTCCTATGTCTCAGCGGGTGAAGACCCTCTGGAAGCCCCCATCTTTGAGATCCCCATCCAGGACATGGCAGTGGCCGTGGGGGCAGAGGTGCTGCTCAAGTGCATTGTCACAGCCAACCCCCAGCCGGAAGGTGAGCGACCGTGGGGCTCGGGGGCTGGGGGGTGCGAGGGTGGCAGGGGGGGTTTCTGCGTGTCCACATCCCACCCGCTGAGCCGCCCTTGGGGACAATCCAATTGTGTGGAGTGGGACACGCAGACGGGTGTCTCAGGGAGGTGATGTGCCCACCTCCGGAGTGCCCCTGTTGCCCTGCCTCCCCCCAGGCAGGAGTGAAGAGCTCGGGCAGGGTGTGGAGGGCAGGGTGCGGGCAGGGTGTCTGCTGTTCCCTTGCGCTGGGCTGGGCTGTTGGGCGAGCGGGAGAAGGGCCTCGGAGCACTGCGCAGGCAGGGACAGGGGATGCTCTGGGCTGCTGTTGGGACAGCTCGAGTGGTTTCCCGAGGGGAGAGGGCCGGTGCCCGGCTCAGGGCTGACAGACTCCAGGCATGCCATAGCCAGGACGCGGCCAGGGCAGCTGGGCAGCCAGGGCCGCTACCAGTCGACAGAGCCGAGCAGAAGCCAAGCGGTTTCGATTCCCTCCTCCATCCTCCACTGGAGGGCAGGAGGATGCCAGGAATCAGCCAGCGGCCAGCCCTGCTCTGTCAGGGGCCGTGGGAACCCCATGGCAAACGGGTCCCCAGGCCAGGCAAGGGATCGCCTGGCCTCACCACGACCCCGCACCGACCTCCGGGGGAGCTGGGACTCTCCTGCCCATGGGTGACCCTCGCCTCTGCCGGCAGTATCCTGGAGGAAGGACGGGGTCCCGCTGCGGAACAGCACGACGCGGCCCATCAAGGCAGAGGGCGAGCGTCATACCCTGCTGGTCAGGAGTGCCCGGGTAGCCGACGCTGGCCTCTACACCGTCACCGCAGCCAACGAGGTGGGGGCGACCTGCTGCAGTGCCATCCTCAGCGTGCGGCCCGGTGAGTGCCAGCGGCCGGGCGGCGGGAGCGCGGCCGGCGGTGGGAGGGCCGGCGCGGCGGCAGGCTGGCTGCCAGCTCGGCCGCTGCTGTCACTGGGAAGAAACCGGCTTCCTTACCCTACAAGGCTCTGTCTGAACCAAAGCAGCTGACGTGCTCCCGGCGAGCACAGAGGGATCCTGGTGTGGAGGGGGGGGAAGCGGGGTCGGGCTGTGAGCATCACCCGGAACCCAGCAAGGAGCCCAGCCTCCCCACTAGCCGTGGGGTTACCCCAGGCCTGCCCTCCAACCAGCAAATTATGGGGATACCCCTACCTCCAACCCCGCGAACCATGGGGATACCCCTGCCTGCCCTCCAATTTGCAAACCATGGGGGTAGCCCTGCCCTCCAACCTGCTAGCCATGGGGATAACCCTGCCCCACAAGCTGGAGGGACGCTCAGCCTGCCCACCAAGCAGCTAGCCGGGGGGTGCCCAGCCCACCCTCCACCCCACTAGTTGCGGGGGTACCCAGCCCACCCTCCACTCCGCTAGCCGGGGGCTATCCAGCCCGCTGCATCCCCAACGTGCTCCCCATCCTGTGAGCGCCCCTGGGGAGCATGCAGAGGCTCAGAGCTGCCCTGGGG
>VXBH01002514.1:313407-339004 GCA_013400035.1 Rynchops niger | reverse complement strand
GTGGCCCCCCCCCCCCCTCACCTCGCTGGGCCAGGCGTGGCGGCAAGGCTGGAGCGCGCAGGGGCTGGGGCACTGCTCCTGACACTTGGGGTGCAGCAGCAGCTGGCACTGGCGGCACTTGATGGCAGCCTTCCCGAAGCGGATGCGGGAGCCGCAGGCACCGCACGGCTCAGGGCGGATCACCTGGAGAGGGGGAGCAGGGTCATGGCCCTCTTCCTGCAGGTACCCAGCACCACCCCTTCATCCCCCCCCCTCAAAACAGCCCCCACCACCTCCATCCATCCCCTGCGCAGGCAGAGCTGGGGTGGGGGGGATAGAGCTTTGCCCCCCATCCCAGACCCACTCTTCCTGCCCAGCTCCCTTCTCCACAGTGGCCAAGAGGAGGGAAAGAGGCTGGGGCATGCACCGTTTTGGAGGTGAACTGGTGCTGGAGAGAAGGGAGGCCCCGTGGAAGCGAGGGGAAGGGGGCTGGTGCTGGCTTCTCCGCGGAGCTGCCCTCTGTGTGGCTCTCCTGCCCCAGGGCATGGCAGCCCGGGTCCTCGCTGGTGGCCCACGCTGTGGTCAGCTCTGCAGAGAGAGGAGGCAGTGGAGGGGGGCCCAAAAGGCAAACCATACCAGCTCCCGGCTAGGGTGTGGGGAGACTTCTCACCTCCCAAAGAGCCCCTGCAGCATCCCCGCTGCCCTGGGTACAGTGGCAACTTGGCAAGTCCGGAGGACCCTGGTACCCCCATGGACAAGCATCCCCCAGCAGATCCCCTCCCTCCCCGCCCCCGTGATGGCAGTACCCTGAGGCTGGTCCCACACCACCCATGAGCTCCCTCCCCAGCCAGTCCCATGACCTGCACGTGTGGAGACACGGTGTCCCTGGCGAGAGCGGCGTCGCGGCACCAGAGCGGCGGGTAGGAGGCTGCCAGCAGGGCCTGTGACCTCGACAGGAGGGGACACGGCGGGGACGCTCACCTGCCAAGACGGGGGTCAGTGAGAATGTGCCTGGCTGCAGCCCCACAGTGTTCCGAGGTCTCCCCATGAGCTCTGCCCTGCCTGCTCCGTGTCCCTGCAGTCCTGTGCAGCCCAGGATGCTGTCACCATGGGTATGGGGGGGGATACAGGCTGCAGGGCACTGGTCCAGCACAGCAGGAATGCTGTCCCCACCAGGACCAGGGGGATACAGGCTGCAGGGCACAGGACTCTGAGCACCTGGGGACAGCTGAGCGCCCCCAAACCCCAAAGCACCCACAGGCCCCATAGGACTGAAGCTTTCAGCATTGTCTTTGCACCCCATCCCTGCCCAGGGCATACTGGAGTCCCTACTCACGGTGTTGTGGGGTGCCACAGAAGACCGGTGCCGCTTTGCCACCACCACAGGGCCAATCTGAGGGGCCAGGGACACACGCTGGGGACAGAGCAGACAGGGTGAAGGGTAGGCAGGGACCCCCTCCCTTACTCTGTCCCCCCATCCCAGAGCACCCAAGCCAAGTGGTCTCAGCCCCACTAAAGGTCCTGGTCTCACCCTGCCCCCTGGCATTGCCTGCCCCACACCAGGCCCCCCCAGCTGGATCAGAGCCAGCCCTGGGGGTGGGGGAAGCCAGGCCAGGCCTGCAATGCAGAAGTGTGAGCGGAGCAGGGTGTGGGATGCCCGCACGTGCGGATGAATTATTGAGGAGCCCGGCTGGGCCACAGTGGAGGGTAATGGAGTTTCTATTGATCGTGGGAGGCTTGCTGAGAGATGACACTCCCAGCCCAGCATCAATAAATTAAACCCCCTGCCAGGCTCCTTGCAGCCTCCCGTGCTGGGATGGAGAAGTATGGCCCGCAGGGGCAGAAGATCCCAGGGCCACAGTGCAGGAGGGATGAGCAGACCTGGGGGATCCTCACCCACGCAGGGGCACAGACCCCACCTCAGCACCAGCCCCTACACCCCAACATTTCCCTCGTACCTGCCGCTCCTGGGCTTTGCGCTTCAGGGTCCGCACCACCGTCACATCAACATCCTGAAAGGCAGCAGGGGAGGCTGGGGGGTGGCAGGACTGCATAGGGCCAGGGGCATCCCCAGCATCCCTGCTCCAGCAGCAGCCCCTTTGCATGGCCGTGGTTAGGGCCCCCATTGCAGGAGTGGGGCTACCGTGGAGAAGGTGAATGCTGGGACTCGCAGCAGGTTGCTCCTTACCACATCATCCTCAGTACGGTCGTAGCTGATGTCTGAGTGGGACAGGAGGGACTGGCACGACTCGTCCACTGCAGACGACCTAAGGAGTAAGCTTGGGGTCATCCCAGTCAGGGCAACTTGCCCCCCCCCAGCCAGCACCTCGTACAGCCATTCCTGGCAGCCCAGAGCTGACACCTCTGCAGAGCCTGCGCATCCCTGTGCGGAGCCAGCCCCCGCAAGTCCCGCAGAGGTGAGGGGGATAGGGGCATAGCTGAGCCCATGGCTACCCAAGGTGACCATCAGCCCTTCTCACCTCCTGCCCGGCGCCAGGGATGCCGCAAAGCGCCGGCCAGCCAGGGCGCTGAGGACGGAGCACTGCTCCCCGCTGCCCCATGGCTCCCGCATGAGGGTCTCAAAGACCAGCTGAAGTTTGCGCTCCTGCAAGTGAAATGGGGCAGCAGTGAGGGGGCTGGGGGCCTCACAGCCAGGTCTGTGCGGTACTGCTGCCAACCCCCCCTCTTCCCTGCCAACCTGCTTCTCCAGCTCAGCCTCTGCCCGGTACCGCTTATTCATCTCCACCTCCACCTGGTTGCGGGCGTGCTTGAGCTTCACCTCCAGCGCCGCCCGCTCGGCCTCCACACGGGCCAGCTGGTCCCGGACCCGTTGCCCATCCTGCTCCAGACGGCAGCATCTCTGGCGTGTCGCCTCGAAGCACCGGACAATCCGGATGTAGTCTGCAGGCAACACAAGCGGGTGGCCAGCCGGGATGGGGGGTGGTGGCCACCACCTCCCCTCAACCCCCACTAGCAGCAGAACCGGGGGTCCCGGGATGCTCCAGGCCGAGGGGCTGCTTGCACCCACCTTCCTCCACGCTGCCGTCGAACTCCAGCAGCTGCAGCACCCGCTCAAGCCGGGACAGGAGCCGCCCGTTGCGCTGCCGCAGCATCCTGGGACGGGGCAGGACCCCCCGCAGCCCCCCGCAGGGAGGCAGCGCGGCCCCGGCTGCCCACCTCTCCCGGGGAACCCGCCTCCCTCCGCGGCTCCTGCCCCACGCTCGCCACCGGGATCCGCCGTGCGCCTCCGGGACGGCGCAGGCTCCAGGGGCGAGGGGCCCTCCCGGCCGGCCTATGTGGGCCGGGGGCCGGGGTGGAGCCCGGCCCGGCTCCGCCTCCACCTCCCACCGCCACCGGGGCCCGTCCCGCCGCCCCGACGGCTGCCGTGCGAGGGACCCCTCCCGGGAGCCTTGGGCGTGGGGTGCCCGGGCTGCGGGGCGAGAGACCGGAGCAGGAGGNCGCTTCCCGGGAGCCGGAGGAGCTGGAGGAGCCGGTGTCCTTGTCCGCTGTCCCCCACCGCTGTGCCCCGCATGCTAAGCGGCTGGCGGCGGGCGGGGGCGGCGGGGAGGCAGCCGCCGCCTGCTTGGGGCGGTGAGGACGCCCCCCAGCACCGGGACTCCCGGCCGGGGCCGTGTCCTGCAGATGGAGCCACCTCCCCGCCTCAAAGCCCAGCCGCTGCCCGGCGCTGCCCCCTACGGGGTCCCCTGCCCAGGTGGTCCCCGGTGCAGCCCCCGGCATCCCTTCCCTGCCGCAGCCCCCAGGTCCTGGTGGTCCTGCGTTGCCGCGGGGTCTCCGGGCGGGTTTGCGGGGGGCCCCGATGAACGGCGGCTGCCCCTCCTCGGCGCCTGTCCCGACCTGCTGCGAATACCGGGAATAGCAGCGGGACCAGAGGCAGGGCTGGGCGTGCAAGCCCCTGCGCGCACTCACACACACACGCACACACACACACATACACAATACACACTGGCAAGCCCCTTGCCTGCCTTCACACCTCCTCCATGCCTCTGACCTAGAGAAGGGGTTTTTGCACCCCATGGACATATGGCAGTGGGTCCTCCCAGCGCCCTGGTGCCACTCGGAGTGGCCGTAGGGTCAACTGCACGGGTACCGCACAGTGACAAGCAAGGGGCATGGGGGAGCACCCCCACATCCCGTGGATGTGTCTGAGGTGCTTGGTGAGAAAATAGCCTGAATTTCTCCCGGGCTGTAGGCTCTGGGTGGCATGGGCCCCACCCCAAGGCCTGAACATCATCAGGGTCACTGCGGGGCTGCGCGGTGCTGGCGACACCAGCTGGGACGCTGGCTGATGGGGTGCTGCTGGGACAGGGTCTCCCCTTGGGGACAGAGCCCGGCAGCACCCCAGTGGGGCTGAGCTCCACGCTGTGCCGGAGCAGAGGGTGTTTGTCAGAGAAGCTCCTTCTTCCCAAGGTTGAATATGACTCAGGTTTTGGAGCAACTTTAATTACTGCTGGATCGATTGGCTCAGCACGGCCAAGCAAAATCCATTCGCAGCCCCGGGGGCCTGCCTGCTCAGGCCCCCCTGCCTACTCAGCCCCCTCTGCCTGCTCAGCCCTCTTGCCTGCTTAGCCCTCCTGCCTGCTCAGCCTTCTGCTGCCTGCTCACTGCCAGGGAGGCATGCAATCCCCGGCTGCCGGTGGTCCCCAGCGCCTGCTGGCCCAGCACCCAGCCCTGGGAGGTGAGACCTGATGCTGGACATGGAGCCAGCTCCTTGCTCACTCAGCCCTGGCAAGGGACATGCATCCCTCGGGACAGGGCGGCAGATGGAGCTGCCTCCAGCCATGCAGGACAGGGCCAGCACTGCCCAGGGGACCCCACACACCCCTGAGCCCCTTCCCTTACCCCATGCACGGGGCAAATTCGTGGTTCCTGCACCAACCCTGCACCCTGGGCACAAGCCTGGGAGCAGCCAGGAGGGCAGAGCCACCCTGGCGTCAGGTGGGCAGCCCCTCTAATGCCCAGGGACGGGTAGGGGGCACTCACCACCCATCCTGCGCCCCCCTCCCCTGCCTGCTCCCCCCCTCCCAAGCCACCCCAGCTTGGCCAGGCGCTGCATAAATAGCTGTTTGTGTCTCTGCTCGGCCCCTGCGTGGGAAATAATATCGGCTGATGGAACATAATGCCCTGCTTCACATGTTCAATTTTATCATTTTCCGAGGCAGGCAATCTTCGTTTAAAGCTGAATGGGCTGGCGAATGTTAATGAAGCGCCGGTGCTGCTCTGCACCGCGCTTTATCTCTTCGAGAATAATTTGGGTGAGCTCGGAAATAGAGTTCCCAGTCCCAATTCAAGCGGCGGCAGCACTGCGTGCCGATAAAAGTGTAATTCCTGGCCAGCGCGTGGCCTTGAATACATGACAACTTAACCCTTGGGGCCCCGCTGGGATGGTGCTGCCCACTGCTGCCTGCCTGCCTGCATTGGGCTCAGCTGCCCTGCCTGCCCAGCACCAGGCAGGATGGGGTCCATTGCTCCCACTTGCCCGGGCCACGGAGCAAGGCATGCAGCCCAGGGAGGAGAGATAAGAGGGCAGGAGCAGAGCTGGAGGAAATCAGTCTCCCTGGACAGACAGGACCCCACAGGCAGATCCGTGGCAGCGCCAGACCGCAGGGTGCCCAGGGATGGGGGCTCTGTTGGGAGACGGATGGCCCAGATCCAGGGATGCCCAGGCACTGGGGTCAGGGGAGGGATAGGGAGAGGGAGGGGGGTAGGGGCCAGGCTGGGGGGAGAGGGCAAGGGAGATGGGTCCAAGGGAGCATCCCACCCTGGAGAGACTGGCAGAGCAGGGTGGGCGCTCCTGGGCCGAGGGCATACACCTGCCCCGACGGCAGAGTGAGGGGCTACCCCAGGAAGGGCCCTGCACCCCGCTGCTGGCTGAAGGGAGCGAGGCGAATTTGCAGGAGGTGTTTGCTGGTCCGCAGAAGGAGAAATGCAGGTTAGCAGGAGCAGGCAGCTTGGAGAAAGCCTTCGGTGGTCTGCCTGGTCCTGCTCTGAGCCTGGCCACAGGGCTGGCTCCAGCTCCCGCCAGCCGTGATCTGGCAGTGGGTCCCTGCATGGGGTGACCCTGGGACTCTGCCATCCCCATCCTGCGTGCAGCTCCCTTGGTCTCCAGATGTAATGGACGGGTGTTCCCAGGGCAGCACAGCACCCTCCAAGTGATGGTCCCACATTCCAGACCATCCCATCCTGAAAATGCCGGGAAGAGGGTGCGTTGGGCCAGCGAGGGGTCAGCAGAGCCCCTCAGGCACCAGCCTGGGTTCTTTCCAGTGGGACAGGGAGTGGGTGCTGGGATGGACCCTTCCCCTGGGAATGAGCAGGGTGGGCAGGTTTCCAGCACCGTTAATCAGGGCTGCAAGAGCCGGGATTAATGTGCACTCCAAGGCTCTCCAGTCCCAGCTGTGATCCAGCCCTCTGCTCTCAGCCAGAGCCGCCTCCACGCGCTGAATTATCAGCCTGAGTAATTAAGTGGAGAGCTTTGTTTTAACGCAGACATCTGATGCCTTCGCACCGAGGAGCACAACAACTGTCGCGAGTGTTTATGCTCCATGCAACACATCTGGCTCACAGGGAGAAAATCCATCTCCGCCGCTGTGCGAGATTAAAGGGAACGCAGCCCGGGTGTGGAGAGAGGAGGGACGGATCGGCAGCCACAGCCAGCGTGATGGGCAGGAATTCGTCCCTGAGCATCGTCCTGCCGGCTCCTTGAACCGCAGGAAGCTATGGTCCAGGGCTGCCCGGCAAAGTACGCATCCCCTCCGCTCCTCAGCACATGAGGCAGCACAACACGTCGCAAGAGGAGGGATAATTACGGGCTTGGAGATAAATGGAAACAGGGCAAGAATAAAACATGGGTTTATCGACGGTAGATGGTGCCTGGCTCACCTGATACCTGCTGCCGATAAGGGAGATGGCTCCTGGGGGGAGGAGGGATGCAGATCTCAAACCAGCTGCTGTGCTGCGAAGGAAATTGTTGCTTTGCACAGATTAGGGGATTAGCACCAGCGCAACGAACTGGAAAGAGGCCGTTGTGGGAAGGATCCAGGCTGCAGGGAGAGAGGAGATAGCGGGAATGGGAGAGGCTGCTGCTAGGACCGCTGTGGAGGCGCCTCATTTAGCAGCTTCCTCTGTCACCCCAAAAGTGGGGGAGCGTAGGGGGGGAACCTGCTGATGCCACAGAAACACAGACCTTTTCCCTCTGCTCGGCACCCCGAACCACTGGTGCTTTGCTCATCTCACCCCCTTGGGGTGTCTGAATGGTCTCACGGATGTTTAGTTCCTTTACAGGGAGCAGCTTGGCTGGCGGGGCGCTGGGGCGAGATGTGCCTTCGCCAGCCCCTTCTCCACCAGCTTCCCCTGGTGTCTCAGGGCTGCCGGCAACACCATCACGTTGTGGTTGCTGGCAGCAGCAGGACTCCCCTGCTTGCTGCCCCGTGACCGGGCTGTTACCATGATGGAGCTGCCATCGCCGCCGGCACCTCCAGCCCCCGCCTCCTTGGCACCACCGGCACAGGGGAAGGGGCTGTCGGGGCCGAAGGGGACAGCAAGAGGGACCCCTTGGTGAGGGGAGAGCAGGCTCCAGCCAGGAGAGTGTAACTGCTGCCTGTGGTGCTCCCAGTGCAAGCATCAAAGGAACCCCGTTGGGAGAAACTCTTTTCAAGGAGAAACGCTCCAGGTGGTTTCCAGCAAAAATCATGCTCTGGGCTGCTCCCCCGCAGAGCCAAACGTGTTGAAATTTGGCGTGGGACCTCTGACCCTGTGCTGATCTGGCTGAGGAGCAAATGCCGTTGCGGTTGAGTGAAGCTGCCTTGCCGAGGCTCACCTGGCTCTCCGCAGCATCGGGCAGCCGGGGCTGGCACAGCTCTGCTTCCCGGCGGGGACCGGGGCTCTGGGAGATGCTGCTCCTGGGCACGGGGACACTTGAGGGCCTTTGGCAAAATCTGGCGACCGTAACGGAGCTGGGGGGAGTTCAGTTGAGCAGTACAAAACCAGACGGCTCTCCGTCAGCCCGGGATAATTTGAGACTGGGAAATTCGAGCTGAAGCAGCAGGGGCCGCGCAGCCACCTCCGGGCAAGCAGGCTGATTTATTGCCTGTATGAGCCGAAATTGCCGCCCATGCTGGGAAGAGAGGCAGGACCAGATCCCCCGCCTGGAGACGCTCATGGCAGGAGGTCAGAAATGCCGGGCAAAGGAGACACACGGGAACGGCTTGAGACGTCCCAGCCAGTTGTGCCTGGCTGGGCATGACCACTGCCCGTGCTGGGTGCCGCTTGCCAGGCAGAGGTCTGCAGGCAGAGCCCATGGCAGGAGCAGAAGAGCCTTGAAGTTGCAGGACACGTGGAGGTGATGGCCCAAATGGGTGCAGTGGGGGCATAGGGCTAGCTACGGGCACTGCCCCATGGGGACGGGGCATGAGGCTGCATCCAGCTTGTCCAGATACAACCCTGGTGATCCTGGCACAGCCACCCTGGAAGCCAGGTCATGGAGCGGGAGCTGCGGCACGTTCACCTGGGGTGGGAGAAGAGGGGCTGCCCCGGCCAGCGCTGCATACACTGGTGTCACAGGATGCCACCATGCTCCCCTTGTGCCCCGGGGCTGCCCCATCACCCTCGCCTCCTCGGCTGCACCCGGCCAAGGCAGGCGATGGTGGTCCCCGCCAACTGGAATTAATTCCCTAAGATGCTATATCAAATGCTTTAATAAAAGCCTGATATATCACACCTCTTGTCTCCTCTCCATCGATTCATTTAGCAATTTTACCCAAAAGAGGCAATCAAGTCAGACCAGGCAGATTTATTTTGTGTGAGCTCCGAGCACATCTTTATTGCTCCCTGTTTCCCTGCCCTCGAGGTCCTCAGAAGCATTTTTCTCTTAATATTTGTTCTATTATTTTAGTAGGGATGAAGCTTGGTTGATGGGCAGTAATTGCCTGGACTGCCCTGCCTTCCTGTGATGAAGATTGGTACCTTACCGGTGGCTACCTCCCACTACCCTGCTCTCCTGTCCTTCCTCAGCAACATTATTGACTAGGAAAGTTCATTAACAAGCCCCTTAATGACTGCAGCCGCGCCAGCCCAGCCCATGATGCTAACCTCTCCCGTGGTTTCCCTTGGTGGCAGCTGGCAGGAGGAGACGTTGCAGGATGTTTTCTGCCTCTCCGGAGCCGCGTGGGTGCCTGAGCCACTCCTAAATCCCTGCTGGCTCCCCTTGCTGGTGGATGCTGTCCTCCCGTGGGCTCTCTTCCCCCACGATTTTGGGGACCGACCCCTCCAGGCGGGCTGTGTTGGCCAGGCAGTGCAGGGGAGGTCTATGTCCCCAGAGGTGGAGAGCTTCAGGGGGGTTCCAGGAGCATCCCTGAGGCTGCCTGTCCCCCCAGCAGGGCTAACCGCTGCGCCAGTGTTTGTCCCCGTCCCTGTGCCGGCAGCCTCACGAGCCAGGCTGGCGCTGAGCCAAGCACGATGCCGGGATTAGGCACTGCCTCCTACAAATGAGCTGTTAATTATCATAATCTGGTAATTGAGAAAAATCTAATTATGCAAAGCTAATGGATTTAGAGCTGTGCTGGGGAGCACAGGCCAGGGGAGCACAGCTGGGCAGGGCCAGCATCCCCGGCCCATGGCTGTAGCCACCATGGGGCCTTGTGGTGCCTTTCGCTCCACTCTGGGTCCCTGCTGGGCACCCAGCCAGGTCCAAACATCCTCAGGAGAGACCCCAGCCCTCTCACCTCCCTCCAGCCCCGCTGGGCATGGGCACCACCTCCTCCCTGTACCTGGGCATCCTCACCTATGGTTTCCCCATCTTCCTTCCCCGGAGGTTGCCGTGCCCGATGTGGGGAGCAGGGTGGGGGAACACAGCCCCCCTCTCCCAGCTTGGGTGTCCTCCCCAGTCCCGACCTGTCCTCCCCAGCCCCATGGACACGGACACGGCTCTGCTCTGTCTCTGTCTCTGCCCTGCTCCCACTGCCAGCGAAACAGCGCTGCGGGATCTGCCCTGGATGCACGTGTGGCGAGCCCAGGAGGGAAAGACAATATCTTTTATTAGACCAACTGAGATGGTTCAGGAAGGGAGATAAGCTTTTGGGCACATGGGTGCTTCTCAGTGCTCACAAACAACTGTTTTCCTCAGCTACGTCACTGGCCTCATAACAGGTATTGCCTCTTCCTGCACACCGCGAGGGCGAGGGATGCTGAGCTGTGCTGGCCCCAGCATTGTGCCAGAGCTCCCAGCTTTGAGGTAGCACCATGCTGGAGAGCCGTCAGCATCCCCGCGGTGGCTCGCCGGTGGTACCAGCACCCAGCGCTCCCCTGGGGTCTGCGTCGCTGCCCCCCGAGTGCCCTGCCTCCCCCCGTCCTCGCCCTGTGCTTGTGGGAGCCTGACCCCTGGCAGCTTTTGGGGAGCCTTGAAGAGGTGCTTGAGCCCAAGGGTGTGGGAGAGGTGACAAGAGGGACCTCATCTCCTTGCCCAGCCTGATGTCTTGGAGCTGTGCTCCTGCAAGACTGGTGCAGAGCTTGGGGTTCCCCTCATCCCCATGGGCAAAGAGCTGTTGCCCCCCAATTCAAGCCTGCCAACACACCTCTCCTGAGCCCGGGGCTGGTGCAGCCCTGCCAGGGCAGCTCCCACATTCCTTGGCAGGGGATGTGAGGAGTTTGCCCGCCTCTCCCTCCCCAGGGAGCCCACACTAAGTGCACTGAGGTGGTGGAAGCAGCGAGCAGGACTCCAGCTAATTGCCCGCACCCCCGGGGGACAGGCGGTGAGAGTGCCCCGAGCTTTCCAGGATGTTTCAGCCTCTGGCTCCAGTTCCTGCAGGATGTGGCGATCGCTAAGTACGGCTGTGGTCTCAGCACTCAGTGAGCTCCCCGCTTGGGCAGAGCCACGCCACACCGATCCCGCCCCGGCACTGGCGCACGCCGACGGCCGCGCAGCCCAGCCCGGCCACCACTCATCACCGCGCCTGTCATCGCCTCCTCGAACCTCCTCCAGCGCCCTGGGAGAGGCAGAGCCGGGCGGCAGCATGTGGCTGGAGGAAGCCCGGAGGCCCCCCCTGCATCCCTGGGGTCCCCCCCAACCCTCGGCAGACCTTGCCATGGGGGCCTGTCCCTCCAGGCACCCGACGCCTGATACCCCGTCCCTGCAGCGGCGCCCGTGCAGCCTGGAGGAGTTTGCCAGCCGCTCCACTCTCCACGGCATCCAGCACATCTTCCGGTACCAGCGCTATACCGCCCGCAACCTGCTGTGGCTGCTGGCCTTCCTGGGCTCGCTGGCTCTCCTCATCCACGCCTACGCCAAGTGCATGGGCTTGTACTTCCAGTACCCACACAGCACCCAGCTGGAGGAGGAGGTGGCCCGCAACAAGACCTTCCCCGCCGTCACGGTCTGCAACCTCAACCCTGCTCGCTTCTCACAGCTCTCCAGCCATGACCTGTACTGGGCAGGGGAGATGCTGGGTCTCCTGGATGGGGCTGGCCGTCCCCTGGTGCCGGACAGCATGGAGAGAAGCAGGCTGGAGGCTCTGCTGGGAACAACGGCACTGCGTGAGGAGGAGAAGAGCCGCCCCTTTGACCTGGAGGAGTTTTATAGGCGCGTGGGCCATCAGCTGGACCTGGGCGAGATGCTCATCCGCTGCACCTTTGGCAACGAGGAGTGCAACGGCAGCGACTTCCAGATGGTGAGTGCCCAGTGGCGGGATGTGCCAGGCGCGGGGCACTGCTGGGGTGCTGGCAAGGGGATCCTACCCCCCCGTGAACAGGGATCGGGGAAGGGGAAAGCTTCTAGGGGCCAGTTTCTGGAGGCTTTAAGGCTGCCTGGTTTGATGTGGGGTTTGTCGGGGCTGGCCAGGATGTGCTGGGCTGGGATGCGGATCCTCCGGCAGGGCTTGTGCTGTGAAGCCAGGCTGAGAGACATGGGGAAAGGACAGACTGGGGAGCCCAGCACTGTGACTCCCGCAGCCTTTCTCCAGGCCAACTGGGAAGCATGGCTCCTTACCCCTCCCACGGGCTCTGGGGGAGAGCCAGGCTGCTGAGGGCTTGCGGAGGGAGGGAAAGCAAACCCCTGCCTGGAGGGCTTTGGAAGGGAGCAAAACATATCATATCATGTCTCATCCTAGCAGAGCAGGGGCCAGGGGACGGGCTGCACCCAGGCAGCAGCATAAGTGAGAAGAGGGAGGCACAATCCTGCCCTCCCAGCCAGCATGGGGACGTGCCTGTGGGCACCAGCACAGGGAGGTGGCCGAGCTCCAGTGCTATCAGAGCTGGAGAATTACAAAAGCTCATGAAAGTCCCAGTGATGGATGCCACACGAGCACCATCACAGGTTTGCACCATCCCAGCTCAGCCAGGGCTAAGGCAGAGCTGTGGCCCTGGTGGCGGGGTCCAGGGACCCACCTGTGCCCCGCTGGGCTGGGGAGAGGTGACACACAGGGACAGGGGCAGGCAAGGCTCTGCAAGGACAGTGCCCCACGCTGGACACCGGCACCACAGCCCTGCCGTGCTGCTGGCTGGGGGGCAGCCTGGGGGGCTGCCTACCCCTTCCTGCAGCCCCCTTGGGGCACCCAGCGGGCTCCCACCGCCACCGTGCCAGGCTCTCCCAGCTGGCAGCCGCTGCTGGCTGGCAGATGCAGAGCCGAGAGTCGGGAGGATCCCTAATTTAGCGTGACGGCTCCGCTTATCGCGCTAATGAGAACAAAGCGGGGCTGCGGCGCGGGGCCCTGCGACCAGGTGTCAGGCAGCTGGTGGGAGGCACAGCCGTGCTGGGAGAGCGCCAAAGGTGACGGGGGACCTGCAGCCACCTGTGCAGGCCAGCTCATGCAGGGTGGTGGCCACTGCCACAGCCGGGCTCCTGCCACCCTCCATCGTCTCCCCACCGGCCGCAGAGACCCTGGTGCCCAGCCAGGTGCTCCAGGGCTTGGGTGCGTGTCACCCCGCTGCGCCGGAGCCAGGTGGGCATTGCGCAGGGATGCAGGCAGGGCAAAGGCAGTGGCCAAGAGAGAGCCACCTCCTCCCTTCTCTCCTCTTTGCTCCTGAGTCAACAGCTGAGGATTACAGGGCTGTAAACAAGGGGATCAATGGTGCTGATGGGAACATTTCTTGGTAATAGCTCCGGCCTGTAAAACACGGGGAAGGGGGAGGAAGGGGAGGCTCTGCTCTCACCACTGTTAACCCTTCCCACTCGCACCCATGCGCTGGCTTCTCGGTGGCGAGGGCTTGGGCTCGGGCTTACTGGGGCTGGGCTGGGTGTCCCAGGCCCGGTGAGGGCTGTGTGCTGCCGTGCCCTAGGGACCGTAGTGACAGTGGCACTATTGCAGCCCCGGGGAACTGAGTGACCGGCTGCGTGCTGGACTGCTGTGCCTTGGCTTGGGCAGGCACCCTGAGCTGCTGGGCACACAGCAAGGTCAAGGTCTGCTCAGTGGTGAGGTGCCAAGCCAGCGATGCTGGAGGAGGGGTCCTGACCTCTGTGGCTGCGGGGCGGCTGGTCTGTGCTGCTCGGAGATGGCTGTGAAGAGGCAAGTGTCATCCCAAGGAAGAGCTGCCAGCAGTGACGGGAAATGTTAATGCCATTGTAGAAGGATGCTCATCTCCGGTCCACAGTGCATTTGAAGACAGGGGCTGCAGTGGGCAGATGGAGAGGTGGAAGCAGTCACTGTGGCATCCCCTGGCTCCCGAGCAGGACAGAGCGTGCTGCCAGCCCTTTCCGTCAGCCTGGGTTGCTGGGCTTCAGGCAGGTGAAGATGCTTCCTTCTGCTGGTTGCAGGGGAGAGCGCCAGGCGGGCAGAGAAGCATTTCCTTCACCTTTCTCGCACACTTCTCAGGGCATCTCTACCAGGGATCCCAGCCCTGCCTGTTCTCATCACTACCATTCCACTGGGCAGAATGAGTCCCCAAGGGGGATCCAGAGTCAGGCACCGGCCCTGTCCTAAGCTCACCCCCCGCTGCCCAGGCCATGGCTGCCCACCTCACTGCTCACCTCCATGTACAGGCAGCCCTGAGCACGGCACAGCCCCGGCGCACACAGATGGCCATCCCGTCACCCTGGCGGCAAGGCCTGCGTGTACCCTGCACGCACCCCTGCCGCGGCGGGACTCCCCGTCACCGCTGCCACCCCAGGGCACTACCCTGCACGCACACAGCCACACCGCTGCATGCCACACGCTGTCCCTACAGCCTGAGCAAGGCGGTGGGTGGTGAGTGCCTGGCACTCGCACAGATGCCTGCATCCTTCAGTGGGCATGGCCTGGCCACGGTGCCCTCCACCCGCCCCGCTCGCAGCTGGCAGGTAAATGTCAACCTGTTTTTATCTGCTCCCCCATGGGGCGGCTGTTCCTTCCATTCGGATGAACAGATGTACCTCCATTTCCCATCCCGCTGGGGAGAGGGGTTAATCTCCCTGAAATTCACCTCCCCCATTTCCCAGAGCCGCCCTCCCTGAGGCTGGGCAGCAGGGGATCACGGACTAATCCTTCCGAAATGAGTCGGGCTGCAGCGGGCTCTCAGTGTCACAGCGCAGCAGCTCAGGAGAGCATCACCTGCGGGTGGGGAAGGACAAATCCCCCCTCCCGACCTGGCAGGGGTTGCCTCCTGCCTCCTGGATGGGGCTGGGCTGGCTGCGGAGGATGGAGAAGGTGCTGGGGTGGAGCAGGGATGAGCCACGGGGTTCACTCAGTGCTGTGGGGCTGAGGACATGGGACTTGGAGGACGACTGAGGCAGCACTGAACGGCATCAGTGCAACGTGTGAATAGCAGCACAGGTAACAGGGATGCAGCCGCAACACCCCCGGTGGGCCCTGTCTCGTGTAATTATACCTGTTTCCAGCCGGGTTCCTGGACGACGCAGTCCAAGTCGCTGCCGAGGAGCTGGCGTGGTGGCCGCAGCCACGTGCTGAGTGACGATGTGTGTAATAGCAGGGCTGGCGGGTAATAGCAGCCTTGGAGTCCATCAATAACCCCGCTCCCTGATGGATGCCGCCCTCCCCTCTCCTGGCACAGCCGGCCATTAGTTACAGCATCGCTTGCCACTCTCCCCACCGCGCTGGCACTGGTGGCACTGGGGCTTCTGGCAGGACCAGGAGGTGTCTGTGCAGGTCATCCAGGCACCCTCACCTTCACGGATATTTTCATGTTCTATGAATAGTTTTACCCCCTTAAATTATTGATCCAAATTTAGAGTCAGAGCTGCCAGCTTAACAACAAGCTTTCTTGGGAATCAATCTGGGATCTGGCACAGGAGACTGGGGGCACAGGGGAGGGGGAGGTGGGAGAACCGGCTGGGCTGGGGGCACAGTGCAGGGCTAGGCATCGGGGACAGCATGGTGTGGGGCTCCCCAGGCACCCTGCTCCCCTCCTGCCTCTGCTGAGCTGTCTCAGGGTGATGCTCTCTGTGCTTTTCATCTGTGAACGCCGAGCCCAGGCCCTTCCTTCCCAGCTGGCAGGTGCCAGCAGGCCCTGGGCAGCCGATGGGGACGGCACTGCTATCTCTGCCACCCAGCCGCTGCCTGGCTGCTTGCACCCAGCTGCCTGCGGGAGCATCTGTGCTCCAGCTCACCTCCGTGACTTAGTTAAAGTTCCCCCAGGTGCCGCAGGAAGATGATAACGTCAGAACCAGGGGTAGATGGGGAGCTGGGGCTGTGGGGCTGCTCCTGCCCACACTCGGGGTCTGTGCCACCCCCCAGCCAGGTGTTGGGGATGGGGCTGACCCCTCCAGAGGAGCCAGCATGGGGCTGCAACCCTGAAGCTGGCGGGGGAGACATGCCTGACACAGGAGTGTGCCACCCCTCCCTCCAGCACCCAGGATTGCCCCCAAAGGTGCAGGCAGGCAGGTGACACCAGTGGACAGGGAGCCGAGACAGGCGGAGGTGGCAGGGCCAGGCAAGGTGCCCCCGGTGCAGGGGTGGTGGGGTGGAGGGGAGGGCACACAGGTGGGGGAGCCCCAGGCCCTCTCGGCGCTGATTGCGGATCCGCCTGGCAGGGGATGCGGAACCTGCCGAAATAGCGGATTTAATTATCTCCGCAGAGCAGCGGGAAACCAGCAAGCGGGGAGGGGCTGCGAGTAAAGGGGGCTGAGGAGTCTCAGAGGGAGGGGGGCAGCGAGGGCTTGATCTAGCAGGGCTGTGCCCCCCACAGCTTCCAGCCCCATGGCAGCCACCTGCCGCTCCCANCAGTATGCTGCACGCTCCCTCTGGGCACTGGGCAGGAACTCTTCATTTCACGCATCGTTTCCTGCTGCTGCAGAGCCACGCGCAGTCCCCGTCCCCTCTTGTCTGCCCCCCATCCCATCCCATCCCCTAAGTGCCAGCCCCTGGGCTGGCCCCAGGATCACTTGGTGCACGCTGCTGCCCATGTGCCCTTGGCACTGTCCCTTGGGCACCGTCCCTTTGTCACCACCAGTACGCTCAGTGCTAATCCCTGGCACCATGCCCCATCCCCTCCGCACTCTCCCCTTATCACTGCCTGCCATCCCTGTCCCCTTGGCTCCTCCAGTGCCTCCGTGGCCCCTCCCCTTGCCGAGCGATGCTCCCCACTGCCACACCAGCCAAACGGCCCCTGCTTGCCCTGCTCTGAGCCCCAGCTGAGAAAAACCCTGCTCTTCTGAGAGATGGCATCCCAGCCAGCCTGGACCTGGGGTGCTTCTTGTCGCTCCGGCTGCTGCAGCACAGAGGGGTGCCGCGTCCCGGGGGGTCCCCAGGTCAGGAAGAGTTAACAGGCAGGGCCGGCTTGCCCGCCTCACCAGGCAGGAGGAGCTGGGAGGCGAGAGAGCAGCGGGAGCAACCAGGAGTGATCAATAGCGTGTGCTGGAGCTGCGCACAAATCGCAGCGCGGAGCCATAAATCTCCCTCCCGTCACAGGCGATGAGGATGAGAGGGAAGCTTATCTCCCGGCTGCGGCGCTGCCAGCCGCTCCCCCCACACGCGCCCGGCCGCACGATGCCATGGGACACTGCAGCCTCCCACCCCGCTCGGCACCCCACGGCCTCCGCAGGGTGGACGGTGGGTCAGTGGTGGGCAAACTGGTGGCTCCCTGGCACAGGTATGGCTGGGCTGTGTCCACGGGGAGCGCCCAGGCTGGTGGCCAGGGTGATGGGCTGGCTCCAGGCAAGACATCCCGGCCCAGCTGAAGCCGCCCTGGCTCTCCGCTGCTCCTGCCAGCCGCCTGGGATGAATCATCCAGGGGGGTGAGTCACCTGCCAGCGCCCCCCCCGCCCCCGACCTGGCCACCTTGGCAGCAGGGTTTGGCAGCATCTGCTGCTCTTCCCCACCCACCCCTCAACACAGCAGTGGGGCTATTGCTGCTCAGCTTTCTGCAAGGGAAGAGCAGCCTGGGGGGTGTCTGAGGGCTTGGGGAGGGACAGACAGCACCGAGGGCTTGGAAGGGTCCCCAAGAGTGACTCCAGTGCTCTGCCTGCCCCTTCCCAAGCCAGATGTCGGCCGATCACTGTCCGAGCACCAAAGGCTCCAGGCAGGCTCGGACCAAGGGCACGTGGCAAACAGCCTGCCACTGGCATCTGGCCTGGATTGATTTCATCCCTCCAACACAAGGAAATCCAGCTCAGCCAGTTCTGGAAAGCACCAGCATCCGGAGCAGCAGGCAGGCAGGCAGGCTATGCATGCAACCCCATCCCACGGCCCTGGGCAGCGTCCAGCTGCCCCAGCACAGCATGGCTGGTGGCTCGCTGGAGTTGAGGTGAGGCCAGGGCTGCTCTGGCTGGATCCAGTTCACCCCCAGCTCTGTGCCGGCAGGCTGCTGCTCAGAGCATCCCCCAGCTGAGCCTGCCGAGGTCCCTGCGCCCAGAGGAGGGCACACACGCTGCCTGCAAGCCCGGGGGCTCCTGCCAGGCAAAGCCCAGCTGGGTGCAGGCAACACCGGGCAGTGGTGCCCTGGCTGGGAGAGGACCAGGACCCATCACTGGGCACTGCCCAGACCCAAGCAGGAGGCAATCCTGGCTGCCAAGGGCTGGCAGCTACCATCATCATGCCTGAGAGCCTGGGCTGATGTGGGTGATGTGTCACTAGCCCAGTGCAGCATCAGCCACGACCTGAGTCCCCAAAGCGGGTGGGGGGTGATGTTGGGACCCTGTGCCTCCCCAGGATCTCCCAGCTAAGCCTGCACAGGAGCAAAGGGCTGTGCAGTCAGCAGCTGAGCTGGGATTGATTTATTGACCCGGCGTCCATAGGGGCGGGAGCTGGGAGGGGCTCAGGCTTTGATCAGCCTCCTGCAGATGAGACAGACATCAAAGGCTGGTGCGTGGGTAGCGGTGGCCTCTCTCCAGGACAGCAGGGAAATTTGGCTGCTGTCCTGCTGGGCACGACCTGGGCTAGGCACCCGGCTGCCCATGGGAAGATGGGGATGGGCTTGGGCAGCCAGAACTGGCACCTCCATGCTTTCTGGTGGCACTAGGGAGCAGAAAGGGCTGGCAGGGACAGGGCATCCCTGGATGAAGCTTATCCCCAAGACAAGGGGTGCCACGAGGACGGGCAGGCAGGCTCCCTCTCTGTGCTGCCGGCACTGGGGCATCCGCCATCCCCGGGAGAAGAGGCAGAGAGGGATGGAGCTGTATCCCAGGGGATGATGGGCAGCGGCATGGGGCAGTGTGGACCCCATGGCCATGCTCAGCTCTGCCCTGAAGATGGAGAAGTGGGAGAGGTGAAGGGAGTGGGGCAGATGTTAGTGCAGCTGCTAAGCAGGGGTGACAGGTGGGATAAACGAGCCCGGGCTCTCCAGGGGCCAGTAAATTAGAATCAATAGGAAGCAGGAATAATTTATTTGTTTGATATCGCCTGTTAATTAACTGGGCTGATGTGTGTGATGGGGAGTGGCAGGAACCCCTCCACCTGCTCAGCTGGTGCTTCTCCGTGGGGGCTGGGCATGGCGTGGGGGAGTCCTGTCCCCACCAGCACAGCATCCATCCCCTCTCTCAGCAATGGGGCAGACAGGGACAGGAGGGGATGGCATGTGAGAGCTCCCCACAACAGCCTGACCGCCTATGGCAGGGCACGAGGCAGGGAAGGGGAATGCATGAGATGCTGCATGGCCATGGGGCCAGCAGTGCGCGTGGTCCCCTGGCTCAGCATCTCCTCCCTGCCCTAGGAGGCTGCCGGGAGCAAGGCCTTGGGGCTGCAGGCATTGCCAGACCTCGGCTCCTGCACCTCCCTGGCTGCTGCGGCACCGGTGTGGGCCACGTGCCCACTCCATCAGTCAAGCCAGCCTCCAACCGGGGCCACCTCTGCGGGCTGCCTGCACCACCTCCCACATCTGCTCTGTCCCCAGAGCAGCTGGTGGCCGCCCCAGCTGGGTGGGCATTTTCCCACGTGTCGCCCATGCTCCCGGACACACGTCCTTGGCCCTGCCTTGCCACGTCCTGCCGGGCTCACATGCGTCCTTGGCAGCTCCGGCAGGAATGGCTGCGAGCACAGCCGGCTGGAGACGTGTCCTGAGGCAGCGGGACCCTCGCTGGGGTGCGGGCGCAGAGCCGTCCCCAGGCCCCCACTGGCGGGGTGCTTGGCTGCCCCTGCTTCACAACCCTGCCCTGGCCCCCCGGCCCCAGGCAGCACCATCACCTCTCTCTGTTTTTTTTTAAAAGAATAACATTTCTGCTAAATACTTTAATCAGATTAGTAGCAGTGTGTCTGCAGTGCTGTTAAATCAATGCTCCCCAACACATCTCGGCGGCTAGAAATCAATTACTGTTTAAGCCGTGCCTTGGTCCCTGGCCTGCGATCAATATGGGAGATGTATTACTCTCCCGGAGTCTTTCCCACTAAAAACCTTTCATTTGTATAACAGGAGCTCAGGCAAAGTGCCGGTGCCCTCCCCTACCGCCTGCTCCCCGGGGAACAGGCAGCCCCATCCCAGCCCCGCGCTGGGATTAGCTTGGTTTGGGGGCTGCGTGTCAGCCTGGTTAGGACAGTCCTTGCTCCATGGGGAGAATGGGACAGCACAAAGGGGAGCCTCGCATACTGGGGTGGCAGGTTAGAGACCCACGGGCAGGGCTGCCTGGAGTCCCCAGGGCTGCCTGGCCTCTGCTCCAGCGTGACCAGATCCCATGTCTATCCTGATGCCCGCTTCCCCTTCTCCTGCTCATCACTGCATCCCGGACCAGGGCGGTGCCAGACCCAGGCCCCCATCACGGAGGGTTCCTCCGCTCCCCCTCGTGCCCCTGCCCCAGAGCTTTGCCCCTCTGCAGCCCCCTCTCCCCACAGGCCTTTTCCCCCCCCTCCTCCATCCTTGTCCCATAATTTGGAGAGTGAGCGCCATTATTCATGATAAGGATCTTTAATTAGCTGTGAATATTAATGACTTACTCTGTAATTAATCATGCTTTGCATGCTGGGGAGGGGGTAGCTCCCACCACCACCATGGCAAAGCGCGGGTGGGGAGACCCACACCAGCGGTGGGGGCAGCCCCCGGGTCTCACCCCATCCCGGCTGAGATGCAGGGCTGGAGGGAGGTCGCACAGGGTGCGGAGCTGAGACCCTGCCTGTGGGGCAGGCGCTGCCACCTTGTCCTACTGCTTTGGGGTCAGCACCCCTATCTGCTCCGTGTGACGATGGGGAGAAACTGGCCCTCTATAAACATGCTGTCAGCCTCCCAGCCCGGGGGTCCAGCCTTCCATCCATCCCCAGGCTGGGGCTGAGGGGTGCTGCGAGGCACGGCGGGGTGCTGCTCTCCCCCTGCTCCCTGCTGCGGTCCTCCTTCAGGAGCTGGGGACAGCCTGGGCGGTGCTGGGGTCTTATCCCCCCCATACCCAGCTCCTAGGAGTGCCTGCTGAGGGATCAACAGTGGCTTTCAAGGCATCACGTCCTCTTCTGCCCCCTGCAATGGGCTCTGGCAGGCTCCAGGCTGGATCCTGCCTGGGGGCTGCTGGGCCAAAGCGCCTGTGTGATCCCAGTCCCGGCACAGCTGGAGGTGCCCTGAAGCAGGCAGGGATCATCCTGCCCATGGTTGGCTCCCTGTGCTCTCTGCCCGTCTGCCAACACATCGCCTCTCAGCTCCCGCTTTCAGGGAATTCGCATTGTCCCAAATCCTGCCTGGTTGCCCTAAATGTGGCTTTCACCTTCCCTGCACCGAGGGGAAACCGAAGCACCAGGGACAGGAGTGCAGGGAGAGCCCCCACGCCGGAGCCACATGCCTGTCCTCATCCTGGCATGACTGGACACGCCAGGGTTGGGTGATCTGACTGCCCCGGAGGCGAGTGGCGAGCAAAGGCGCCTGCCACCCGCTGGAGTCCCCCGCCTGCCTGCGCCAAGCGGTCCCACGAGGGCAGAGTTTGCTTAAACAGAGACAGATTTAACTATTTCCATTACAGCTAAATGATGAGGCTCATAAACTTTATGGCTCCGTGCGCGCAAGAGCAGCTCTAATGGCCTTCGCCATCTGGAGGAGACGGCTCCATAGGGGACCTGCAGCCCGCCCGCCCGCCCGCCACCAGGACCCCTGTGCCGAGCCAGCACCTTCCCGGCACCAGCACCGGCGGGTGGCATGATGCTCCTGGCTCTCCGTGCAGGGCTGGCTGTGTTTGAGCCCGGCGTGATCCTGCCATGGAGCAGATGAGCTGGATGTGGAGGTGGCCCAGCTAATGCCAGCGCTTGTGGGGGTCCACAACCTCTGGGTGCCTCCTCCTCCCCTCCTCTGCCCCACCACTCTCCAGGGGCAGGCTGGGGGTAGAGGCTTGCTTTGGTCTTGCCTGTGCCTCCAAATGCCATGGCCTTCGTCATGCTCCTGGCCACTTCTCTGGCAGAGCAGTGCTGCAGGATCTGTCCCTGTCAGGAGCAGGCAGGCTGCCTGGCGAGGCCGTGCTCTGCACGCCCGACCGCCCCTGAATAGCCCCTGCCTGATGCCTGCTGGCTGCTGATTGCGGAGGGGACATGGCGGGGGGACCGTGGGGTGCCGGCACCAATTAGCCCCTACAAAAGGCTGTTGGCCGTATCTCCAGGATCCATGCGGGGATGCTGCTGGGCTGTCGATCCAGGCACAGCCCTCTCCTCTGGAGGGGCGGAGGGACAGATGGGTGCAGGTGAGGACACACAATCCATCACCTCCGCGCTGCCAACCCCTGCTTTTTCCTGTATCCCGTCGCAGCACCCCCATGGCACAGAGCATCCCCTCCAAGATAGTGGGCCAGGCTTGCCCTGGGGGACCAGGAGCAGTGGGTGCATGGGTGTGTGGCCACCACTGGCCAGGGCAGAAGGGCTCGGGGGCTGCCAGCTGCTGGCCCCGCGCTGCGAGTGAGGGCTGCTGGCACCGCGCTGCAGCAGAGGATTAGGTTTGGTACAGGGGAGCCGGGCGAGATGCTTTGAAGTCTCATGAATATGAATCAGTGGCTTGGGGCGGGAGCGGAGGGTCTACGGCTAATCTCTCCCTTGCCATGGTGACAAGTGTGACAAAACAGCGTGGGGGCCAGGAGGCGAGGGCAGGGAGCAGGCAGGGGACCAGGGATGGAGCTGCCCTGCTGACACGAAGGGCAGTGCTGGCAAACAGGGACGGGTGGCTGGGGCGTGCTGGGGTGCTGCACCCCAGGTTCTGCAGTGCACCCTAGGAGCATCCCTCATCCTTGTGCCCACCTCAGGGTGGCACCTGGAAGGATGCTGTTCCCAGGGATGCTGACACCCCGCCAGGCTGTGGGCCCCGGGGCAGAGCCACTAGCAGTGCCTGGTTGGCTGGCACAGCACCAAGGGTGCCCAAGCTCGCTGCCAGTGGCCAGGCAGGGAGGGCAAGGTGGGTACAATGTGGCCCCTTGGGGCCAACCATGAGGGCAGCATGTAACCACCTCAACTCAGACCTGCTTGGCGCTTGGGCAGGGGTGGAGGCACATGTGGGGTCAGGGGGACCACAGCTGGACCCACTCCTGTCCCCGCTCATCCCACAGCCAGCCCAGCCCTGTGTGAGCTGTGAGAGCCCCCATGGGGCCCGGCCAGGTTCCATCGATCCAGGCCCCGGTGACATCTGCTCGGCGGCGCTGTGGCCCTGCCTGCTGTACCCCGGGCTCCATGGAGATGTCATGTTTGGGTCTGCTCCTCCTGTGACAGCCTGAAGCCCTCAGTGCTCTCCTAGGAGACAGTAACTAGAGCGGACGTTTGCTCCTAGCAGGACGTGACTGGGGCTTGCAGAAGAGTCTCGGAGATCAATTTGGAGGTTGTTTTGATGCTCTCCTGGTTGCAGGATGGCGGTGGCAGCTACTTGCTCAGCCCAAGGGACCGTGCATGGACAAGCACTGCCTGGCGATGCACAGTGGGGCTCGGTGAAAGTGTTTGGGCTGGTACGAGCCACAGGGCAGGCTGTCAGCTTCGCAGCCCCATAAAGGCTGCGGGTGCTGGCAGTGGAGCTGCTATTTGCTCCCAGGGGTGCCCAGAGCTGCCCTCTCTCTCCCAGCACGCATGGCCCAGGATGCTGTGCCCTCGTGCTGGGGCAGAGAGGTGAGCAGCGGATGCCATCCTCGTCCAGAGTGTTTGCCGGACGACAGGGAGGGGAGAGCCAGGGCTGGAGCAACGTCACGGCAGGAAGACAGACAAATGCAGAGCAGATGTTTAATTATCTGCACAGCGTTCTCGGATCCCTGGAAATCTCTGCATCCAAATGTAGATATTTTACGAGAGCATACGCTTCTGCTGAGAGTTGCAGCCGTAGCACGGTGCCCACAAACCAGTCAGCCCACCTTCCCGTGGACCGTGTATCGCTGGGGATTTGTGCTGGTTTGCTTCTGCTGGGGATGGGGCACCCGTGGGGCTGGAGCTAGGCTGGAGAGAGCCATCAGGAACCGCATAAGATTCTCGGGGATGAAGCGCTGACACGGACTCACAGCCCTGGATGCACAGCCCTCCATCCATCCTGCCGCTTCCCACTCCGCAGGGACATGCTGGGATGCAGCAGCTGGCCCCAGCACCCAGGCAGGAGCCTGGCCAAGCACAGGGGCAGGCAAGGGCTGGAAACATCAACCATCTCTCACAGCCTGTCCCTCCTGGCCCAGACAACTTGTAGACATTCCTTAAAGTCCTTTGAGACCTCTGAGGTCTGTTTTATAGTGTAACAATTGTTGGGTGTAGGCATGCGTGTCATCCCTGCGGACAGGATGTCTCTCCCGTCTGTCACATCCCTCCCGTGGCCCTTGGCTGTTCTCCGGCTCTCCTGGGACAGACAGAGGACCCTGCCATTGGCAGAGCGGGAGCTGGGGGAGGCACAGGCAGGGCAGGCAGCAGAGCCAGACAGGGCTCTGGGCTGGCCCGGGCTTTGCACACCGCTTGCCTCTTGGCTAGCAGAGGAGTTGGACAGGCTGCCTGACCTGCTGCGGCTCTCAGGCACAGCCAACCCGCCTGTGCCGAATAAAGGAGTCAGCAAGAAGAAAAAACTACAATCTGGACATCACCCATGGGCGAGAGTGAGTGGCACGGGGGCAGAAAGCATTGAAGACCTTTCTCCAGCATCACCGCTTTGCCACAGGAGCAGGTCCGGCACGGGGGGCACTGGGCTTCCCTGAGTCCCCCCCCTCACCGGTCTCACAGAGCTGCTGGGGAGATGCCTGTGCTGAGAGAAGGATTTCCAACGGCACATCAGGGATGCCGATGGTCTCTCCCCGGAATGGCTGGCTCGTCCCTGGCAGCCCAGCCTGCCTTCCCTGCTCCGCATTTGCCGTGTCCCCCGAGGCTGTAAACATTTTGGATTCCCTGCCTTGCCTGCTCAGGCACCTTGCAGATTCAGGGCATGTTGCTGTCTTAAAACCTATCAGGTTTCCTGTCACCTCTGGGGACCCATGAATCTGCGGGCGGCTGGTGGAGCTGGCACTGAAATGACCCTGCGGGGGAACGGCTTCTGCACACCCTGCGCACCCCCTCCAGCTCCCAGCGCCGCTCCTCGGCCCACAGGTTTATAATTGCCCCCCCAGCCCACGGGAAACTGCTCCAGCCCCGCAGGGAGGAGAGCAGCCTCCATCACGCTGGAACTGGCTGTTGTTCCCTGGCTCAGCCGGAGCTCCCACAGGGACATCCCGGGCAGTGGTATCACCTCCAGCCATGCCCGGTGCTGTGCCATGGCTGCCAGCTCTGCCGGTGGGCTCAGAGCTGGGGCAGGCAAAGGGTCCATCACTCCTGCCAGCCTAATAAGTCAGGACTTAGAGGCCAGGACATTTTTCTTGCCGCTGTCATGCCGCTTGGACAGCCCGGCTGTATCCCTGCCCCTGGGGAGGGGGGAATTAGTGATGCCGTGAATGCCGAAGCCCCACCAGCCAGCAGTGAACATGGGTTACACGCGCAGCCAGCAGCCCCAAACCTTCATAAATCTCCCTCACACGGCCCATGGCTCACCTAAGTAGATTTGATTTGTCAAATATTAAAATTAATTTAGGATTGAGTGGTGGCCTGTGTGCGCGCCCTGCTCCGCCGCCTTCCCCCCGCCGCCACCTCTGCTCCTGCCCAATGCATCATCCCTGGCCCCGTGCTCTTGCCCCAGCCGGGGCACCGGGAGCTGGGATAAATCATCCTGCTGCCGCGCTCAAAGACGAGCCGATTGCTTGCTCGGCGGCAGGGGATCACAGGGGAAATCACACCGCGTGCCGCCCGCTCTGTGCCGGGGGCGGGGGAGACGCCACGCTTAGGCAGAGATTTATTTATTTGATTTTACTGGGCTGGGA
>VXBH01002514.1:267499-291255 GCA_013400035.1 Rynchops niger | reverse complement strand
CTACGCCGGCTGCCTGAGTTTGCCGGGGAGAAGCGCAGGGCTGGGAGCAGGGAGCTCTGGGGCTGGAGCACATGGCTCCAGCCCCTGGGTCCTCCTGGGGGGGTCCTGCACAGCTTTGGCTTGCGGGAGAGGCAGCGAGCCCAGCTTTGTGCCGGGCAGTGGCACAGCATGGCAGTGGGATTTGGCATGTGCTGAGCTGCGCTGCGAGGCTGGCAGGGCAGAGCTCCGGCTGATTAGGGCTGGGTACAAGCTTCCCACAGTGTGGACACGGTGTGTGGCATGTACCGTGCTGCATGGCAGCGGAGGGTGACTGCCAGGACAGTCACCGGGACCTGGTTTCTCAGCGGGTGGCCGTACAGGACCAGCTGGCCTGCCTGCCTCGGTTGCTTGCAGGTCTGCCCTTGGGATGCCCAGGCAGCCGCGCTCTGGTGTGCCAGCGCCATGCACTGGAGCAGACTTCAGGCATGAGGATGGTTAGTGCCAGCTGACCTCTGGCCCTTGGCCCAAAGAAAGATAGCCCAGAGCTCCTGCAGCTTCCATCCCCCTGTCCCCAGCTCAGCCCTCCAGCCCAGCCTTTGAGGCATCGGTGGCTGTCTGCGGAAAGGGGTGTCCCTGTCACCGCTCGCTTGCCTGGAGCAAAAGGGTGAACCTGGGACAGGAGAGGCTGCAGGGCATGGGCGTGGGGAGGGATGGGGGAAGGTGTGAGCTCTCTCTGCCACATACCATGTCCCAAAGCCTTGCCAGGCAGCAGTGGGACCTATCAAGTCATCACACTCTTTGCGGCTGGAGCCTCCTACTCCCGTTCCCTGAGCCGCATCGGTCCCTCGTGCCTCTTGGGAGTGACTGAAACACAGCGTGAGCTGCCTGGCAGGCAGGGTGAGTCCCGGCTGTGACGTGTGGGCTTGGGTGCTCCCGTGCCCCCCAGCTGTGGCCCTCACACAGGGGCACCTGGGCTGCCCTGCACCCAGCCCCTCATGTGTCAGGGTGCTCCAGGCTTCACCAGTCCCAGTGCTGGATCCCCTTGTGTGCCTTTATGTTTGGAAAGTTCTTGTACCCCCGCTGCCGTGGGCGGATATGTGAGTCACAGCATGTCCCAGCGGTGATGGAGGGCTCCCAGACTGTGGCACATCTCAAGGGGCAAATGGCCTGGGGTCCCAGGGCACCCAACCCATGGTGAGCAATCCCCGGAGTAGAGGTCACATCCCCCAGGGATGCTGGAGTAGGGAAGGAGCCGTGCTTGCACAAGTGCTGGACTCTGTCCTTCCTTCCCTCTGGGCATGAGGTGGACTTTGTCCAGAGGCTGGAAGTTTTACAGCACGAGGGTGGCCAAGCCGTGGGGCTACCTGTTCGGGAGCAGGAGCAGCGCCCAGGATGGAGCATGTCCCCTCGCGCTGCCACTTGCAGCCTGTGCTCACACGATAAATAATAACTCGTGCGGATCCTTTAAGTAAGAGCCGCGAGTGGTAAATGATCTTCCCCTATTTAACGTCACAAATCCACATTCTTTATGGGATAGCAAATTAAGAAACTATGGGGGGAAAAAAAAATCCCCAGCGTAAGCATCTTCTGTGTAATAAAGCCCGGCTGGGCTGTAAATCTCCCCTGGCAGCAGGGACAGCCCTGAGCCACAGCAAGGCTCCCCTGCAGCCCCGCCGACAAATGCGACCCCCGCATCAGCTGCCGGGGGGCTGTGCTGGAGCCATGCTCCACAGCCCCCCCGATCCCCTCTCTTCTCGGGGATACGGGTCTGTGCTGCCTCTGCTGCTGGCCGGTGCCTTGGGGAGGGCGGTGGGTGCGGAGCGCTGCCGGCTGGGCAAGCGCAGCTGTGGTGCCCAGGGTGCGAAGCGTGGAGCGCCGGCGCGGGAAATCAATAGCGCTCTTTACTTGCCATTAAGCGGGAGGTTGGGAAGCATCNCCCCCCCCCCCCGGGGCTGGGGCTCAGCTGCGGCAGGTGGCTCATGCCCACCCTCACCCCTGCGCCTGACACCCCGAGGCCAGTGCTGGCCATGTCGGGGGGCACCATGGGAAGGGAGAGGCCTCCCGACGGTGCTTTGGGGACTGAGGGGGCAGGCAGCTGGGCTGGGCACGGGTCTGGGGACTGCAGGACAAGGTGTGTGGAGGTGGTTCGCCCCGGCTGGCAGGAACCTGGTTGCCAGCGACAGCTGTGGCAGGAGGCTCCACTCATGGCTGGGTNTGGCAGAGCTCCTCAGAGCTGGCACCGGCACCGGCTCTCCAGACAGGGCCTCCCACCTGCCCAGGACGTGGGTGGTGTGGGGGGTCTCCCCTGTGTGCACCCCGGGGGGAGGAAGTCCCTGTGCTGAGACAGAGGGAGCATCCTTGGCTACACCCCATGTGCACCCCGAGAGATCCCAGCTGGGACTGTGGGGCAGGCAGGGCATAGCAGACTGTCACCCCTGCCACCTCCCAGCAAGGCTCTGCCACTGTCCCCCCACAACCCGTGCTGCTTCCGATGCGGGGACCCTCTCTGACCTTTCTGCCAGGACTGTACTTAATGTCACATTTTCAGCCTATTTTTACGCTCAGTAAAAACGCTGGACTCGTTGCTCCTCACCTGCTCTGCCTGTCTTGGTGCCTGCTCAGCCCCCAGCATTTGCCCACCCCATTTTCCCTCTTTTCCCTCTCCCCCTCTGCAGGGCTGAGTGTGCCCCAGGGTGCGGGGGGCTCACCAGGGACCCCCCAGCTGCTCACTGGGCTCCAGGCACTGCAGGTCCTGCCCTGGCCAGGGCTCAGAGAGGCTCTGGGGCCAGGCAGTGCTGTACTGGTCCCAACGCAGCATCATCCCCACTGGAGGGTGTCATGGCTGCGGCTGTGCTGGGTGTCCTGCCGTGCCCAGGCTAGGTTGGGACTGGTAATATTGATGCACAGGACATCCTGGAACATCTCTCTCCCATCCCATGCCTGTGAGCTGCTCAGCCAAGCCCAGCCATGCCCATCTGGGTCACCACGCTCCGCTCACCGGATCCACGTCCTGCAGCCCCAGCCCAGCTCCTGAGCCACTTCCCCAGGGGCTCATAGCCTGTCCAGAGCCCCCCGTCCTCACACCCTGGCCACCATGCTTGTGTGTCCCCAGGTCTGTGTCCCGGGTGGTGCAGACACGCCGTGTGTTGGTTGTGCTCCTGTCCGGAGCAGCGGTGGCAGCAGCTCCAGCACTGGTACACATTAGTCGCCTGGGCACGGCTCGAGGCGCTGCTTATGCCAGAAAACGGGGGACTTTAATGCAATTCATTGCCATTTAATTTTACACAATTCCTGCTGCTTAATCCACTGAGAAATGCTAATTTATACAATTCACGTCTAAAAATAAATGTCAGTCCAGCAGCTCCCAGCAGCGGGTAGCTGCTCCCACCAGTCCCCGCCGAAGCCTTGCGTGGGGACCCCAGCCCAGAGCCCACCCCGCTCCCAGCCAGCCGAGCTGCTGCTCCTCGCTCCACGATGCCCAGCTGTGGCAGCACGTGGGGTGATATGGGGGTGATGAGGATTTGGGGTACCTAGGTGGGACAGCAAGGGGCTGGCTGAACGAGCACGGTGGCTCGCCTGGGAAGGGGACACCAGGTGTCCTGGCATCCAGCTGTCTTTCGGATGGCTGGGGAGATGTCAGGGGCATGGGGCTCCAAGGTGTCTTTGGGACCCCCCCTCCCCCGTGGTGTCTGTCCCCCAGGAAAGACGGGCTCAGCCCCGCACGCAGCCGTACCCTGAGCTGCGGGTGGGGGTGCACAGAGCAAGCGGGGGGGGCCCCGGTGCAAAGGGCTGGGGTGGGGCCACCCGGCCTGGCCGGGGGGAGACCGGCGGTGGGTCCGGGCAGCCTCCGCCTGGCTGGCGGGTGTTAATTGGTCGCAAAGCGCCATTAACGAACGTGGGAGCGGAGGGAAGCGCCCGCCCCGCCTGCCTGGGGAGCGGGGATGCATCAGTAGGTCCCTGAGGAGGGGGGGTGGCGAGAGGGATGAATCCTGCAGGGACGAGGACCCGTGGCTGGGAAGGGCCCATGCTCAGCTCCCCAGACCCCCCGGGTCATCTCCATCCTCTATCCTGGCCCTAGAACACCTCCATGCCCCACTGCCCTCCTCCTCAACCCCACCAGCCCTTACAGCTCGCCCCCATCGCCTCCCCTCTCCCACCCCTTTGNCTGGAGCGGCGGAGCGGGCAGGGAGGGCCATGGCCATGGGTGCCGGCTCCCCGCAGGTGGGGGCTGAGGCGGGGGAGCAGGGGGGTGCGGAGGCGACGCGGTAGGGGAGCGGAGATGCTGGAGGAGCCAGCGGCTTTCCTACTGTCTCCCTGATTGAGATCGGATCACTGTGAGCATAAAAAAGCTCTCTTCATAATTATATTTAATGAATTGACTTTAAAAGCTCTTACGCTCTTATCTGGGTAATTTAATATCACACACTTAATAAGCCTGTCTCCGATACAGGGGGGAGCCAGTGGCCAGGATGCCCGCGCCTGGTGTGGCTCCTGGGGGACGTGGTACGTGCCACGAGGACAGTCCCACGTGCCTGGCTGGGTGGATCGGGGGCACTGCCATCCCCCAGGGATGGTGCACCCTTGGGAGTCTGTGGGGCAGTGCCCTCCAGCACCGCTGGCTGCAGAGTGGGGTGGGCACTTCGGGCGGCTGCGGATGAGACCAGGACACCCATGGGAGCTTGCCCTGGGAGCGGGTGCTTGCTGGTGCATGGGGCCGCAGGGCTGTGGGGCCATGGGGCGGTGGGGACACAGGGCTGTGGGGCTGACAGGGTGCAGGGTGACTGGCTGGGGGGCAGGTGGGGTTCATGGGGTGCAATGTGTCTGTCTGGGCACAGGTGCTCTGGGCAGGGGGCAGGGCTGGCTGGGGTGCTGGTGCCCTGTGCCAGTTGGCCATGGTTGGATGCCACGTGGCACCATAGCTGGCAGGGCATTGCTGTGACCCCGTGCTTGGTGCTGGTGTCACCCGTGGCAGGCGTCCCACAGCCAGGTGGCACTGGGGGCAGCCACAGGGCAGAGTGCACCACGGGTCACAGTGCCATGATGCTATTGGCTCCCTGTGTCCCTCCATCTCTGGCCAACTGCCCACCTGGAGTTGCCAGCTCAGGTGGCACGGGGAGAAAACAAAGGCTTGTCACCGTGGTTTGCAGTTTTGACCCCTGGCTCTTGTGCTGCCAGCCGGCGTGGCGGCTGCCTCCCTGCAGGCAGCCCTTGCCCCAGCCCCAGCAGGAGTCCCTGTCCCCCCCACGACCCATCGGTGCATGCACACAGGTGCCTGCAGCGAGACGGAGGGGGAGGCTCTGCCATATGGCGCCAGGGACTCTGGGGACCGCGGGAGCCTGTGTGTAGGCTGGGGCTGGGACCTGTGCCCCGTGGCCATGGGGGCAGCCCCCAGCATCTCCCGCACCAGGCACTCCATGGGCAGCAGGGTGGAAAGCCACCGGCCGGGCTTGTGTCCTCCGCACCTCAGAGCTGGAGCTGCTGGGAGCCAGCTGGTCCCCCCAGCCTGGCACCACGTCCCCCGTCACCCCACATCCTCGGGTCCCTGATTCCCAAGTGACAGAGGATGGAGTGGCACCTCCCAGCATGGCTGCCTCCACTGCCTCAGGACCCACGGCAGGGACAGGGAGGGTGACAAGGGCAGGGTGCGTGGTGCTGGCCCACAGCCGGCCATCTCCAGGCGCCGGGGTGCCTGGTGGTGCCGGCTGCCGTGCCGGCGCGCGGTGCCAAGGCCGGGCGGGCTGGAGGGAGGCATGCGGCGTGCCAAGGCGGCAGGGCGGGGGGACGAGGACACAGCTGCCACCTGGCCCTGCGGGGAGGGTGCGGGGGGGTGGCAGCCCCAGGCAGAGCGGGGACCCGGGGCTCCCCAGCGGCAGCATGGGGCAGCCATGCAGGGTCTCCCTCCGTGGGGGAGCGGCTGGAGCAGGAGGTTTACGGAGCTGCACTAAGTGACGCAAATGGTTTGAAGCCCATAAAGAGAGACGGTTTTATGTAAGACGACTATATAAAGCTCTGCTGTTCTGCCATTGATGAGATATAGGCCTTTATTTATAGAAGGCAATGTTTGCGGGCGAGCGCTGAAAGCCAGCCAGGGACCCGCAGATAGGGCGTCGAGTCATTTCACATGCAGCTGCCGTCGACACTGTTCACACATTAAAGAAAAAAATTAACAAGTTTGCAGCCAGTCAGGTGGAAAAAACAATAATTGTTGAAAAACGTATTTCCCCCTTTTTCTGATAACAAATAGCTGGAACGCTGCTGGGGAGGCTTGGGCTTGCTCTGGGAAAGGATGGGCTGAGGCTCCGGCCAGGCTGGGGGATGGAGCGGGCAGGGGGGGAAACCAGGGGTGGGAGGAGAGCCCAGGCAGGGCCTGCAGGGTCTGCTGCCAGCACCCAGGCAGTTGACAGGGGGATGGATACCCCTGCCTGCCATTTGTATGTCCAGGACTGGAATAACAGGGCCTGCGGGCAGGGATGATGGCGCCGGCAGAGCAGCATGGCCGTGTGCGGTCTGGGGGCTGGAGGCGGAGAGGCAAACACCAGAAGCATACGGCTGAAGGTGCTCACCGCACGGGGGGCTGCAGACCAAGTCCCGCTGGGTTTTCCTGCTCGGCCCGGCGTTGCCTCTCCCCGCCTGCGCGCACAGGGATGCTCCGAGGTTATTTCTTTGCCAGATGTGGCTGAGTTTTTACTGGAGAGCACGCAGCGAGTCCCGGTGGTGAGAGCACCCTGCCAAATTTTGTTTCATGCATGAAAGGAGGAAAAACTTCTCGTGATTAATTGTGCACTAGGGGAGAACGCGCAGCTCTCTAACCTGCTCCTTGCCGGTCGCTGGCCTTTTCTCCCAGGCGCTGCCCCGACAGGCAGCAGGGGAGGGGGCGATGAGCTGGTCCCCAGGGCACCCTCCCTGCGGGTGGGAGGGCAGGAGGGTGCTGACACCTCTGCCACATCCTAACTCTGCAAGGGCTGTGAAAGGGGGGGAAGCCAGCCAGGGCTTCGCGGCGGGGAAGCAGAGTCAGGCTCGTGCTTGAGCAGCTCCCCTGCAGCTCCCCGCGCCGTTCTGCGGGTGGCCGTCCCCTGCTTACGCTGCAAAACCTTCCCTCTGTGCTCTGAGCCATGCCCCGGCATGCTGCGCCAGCAGCGGGGACAGGCAGGGTGCTGCCGGCAGCAGGCAATGAGCCGGGGAACATGGCACCCAGCCACCTTCGCACAGGGGGGAGAGCCCCTCGGCGGAGGCACCCCCCAGCTCCCCATGCCCCTCTCTGGGCGCAAATGGAAGCCGGAGCTCAGCTGGACTCAACAGGTTTTCTTCCAGCAGAACAAAAGGTTCCCTCCTGATTGCAGCGCCGGGAAGGCGAGCACAGGAGGAGAGGGGGAGGCTGAGAGGACCTGAGGGTGCTGTGTCACAGTGGCACGGGGGCTGGGGTTACCTCTCTGTGTCGGGGAGCTCAGCTGAGCTGGAGAGTCTGGCTGGCCCCTGCCCACGGTGGCTGGGCAGGCAGGGAGCTGGGGGGACCCACTGGCCCACTGCTGGCCACCAGCCCCTTGGGTGTGCAGGGTGGGAGGGGAGAGGTGGCACACGCCTCGTCAGAACAGAGCCGCTGATTAATCGCTAACTGCTGGCCCTCCAGCCAGCAGCTCATTAGCAGTTTAATTCCCGCTGCCCGGCGCGCTGGAGGGCCACGCAGTTCTGATTGAGCCGGCCGCGCTCATCCGGGCAGCCGCAATCAGGCCACGGCCCCCCCCAACCCGGTCACAGGCACAATTAGTGGCCATGTCCCCTGTGTCCCCAGGGTGGGCTGGGCAGTGGGTGCTGCAGCTGCTGTGGGTGCTGTGGGTGATGATGCGGGTGCTGTGGTCCTCAGCCCAGACAAGATTGAGGGACCTCAGTGACAGTGGCTGCAGAGGGCTGGCGGGCAGCTCTGGGGGCAGGAGATGTGCCCATGTCTCCTCCTGTATCCACCTGTGCCCGGAGCGTTGCGCTCCCCGCAGTGTCACGGGGCCGGGAGTGGCTGTCAGCGGTGTCAGCAGCCGTGTGGAGGAACTGCGCTCAGCTGCACAAGGGTATCTCACCAGGCTGTCACCCTTGGGGGGCAGTGGCCCTGGCACTCTGCACTTCCCAGTGCTGTCCTGCCCCTCCACGACCTACACCTGCACCCACAGAGTGGCTGCAGGTAGAATCTGTGTCCCTGCCTGCACTCTGGTGTCTCTGCCACCACCCCAGGACCTTTCCTGCCCCAGTTCTTCTTCCTTCTGTGCTGGGGCTCAGCCTGGGGGACCCCTCTGGGGATGGGCTGGGGGTGCTCACCTGCGCCAGGGGAGCAGGGCAGGGGCACGAGGGAGATGTGTGTCCCCAGGAGAGCAGGCACCAGCCGTGGATGCTGCCCATGGACCTCGTACCCCATCCTGGGCATGCAGAGGTGGGCACCGCCTTGCCTCCCAGCTGCAGGGGGGTGTTAGCAGCTCGGCCGCCCCGGCTTTGCCCTCCAAACCCTGCTCTGCCCTTCACTCCTGAGCTGCCGTCCCCGCAATTTCTTCGCAGCCCGAGGAGGGAGGGAGGGAGGGAGGGAGGGACTGCGCGGCAGAGGGAAGTGTATCCATCTGTCTTCCACGCTCCAGCAGCTGGAGCCGGGCAGGGCAGTGGCCTGCGGGTATCCCCGCTGCGGGGTCGATGGGGTGAGGAGGGATGGGGTGCATGTGGAGGCAAGCCAGGGGCCGCCCTGGGGCTGTGACCCCCACGGACAAAGCAGGGCCGGCATGGCTTCTGCTGCTACTGCCCTCGGGAAGGGCACGGAGCAGCCTTCCTGGGCAGCACAGGAACCGGGGGCACTATGCAAATCCAGCCAAGATTGATGCAAGTATTAATTATGTCCCGGCAGCTCAGCTCCCGCCCGGACAGGCAGGGCACCGGGTGCTGCCTCTGCTCGCGCACAAGAGATGGGTTTGTGCTGGCAGTGTGTCCCCTATCCCTGTCCCCAGCCTGATCCCACTCCTCCGTGCACTGTGCCATGCGGTGCCAGGCCAGCCCTGCTTGCCCAGCCCCGTGGCACTGCCCTGCCTGGGGGCTGAAGCCGTCACCAAGCAGGGAGGTGAACAATTCGAAGCTGGAGCAGTGTGAGCGCTGTCAAGCAGGCTGGCGTGCCTGGTTCTGAGGTCCTGCTAATCAGAGAGTGTCTGCAATTACATGTGCTAATTACGGGCAGAGGTTCACAGCGATTCCTGCCCTGCCGGCATGGTGCTGGTCGCACTGAGGCACATTGCTCCTGCACAAGGACAGAAGCAGATGACCAGGGCTGCTCAGCAGGCTCTCCCTGCCCGGGCATGGCATATCACAGCCAGGCCCCCATCCCATCCCATGCCATCCCCATCCCATGCCATCCCCATCCCATGCCATCCCCATCCCCAATGCCATCCCCACACCATCCCCATCCCATCCCCATCCCCAACCCATCCCATATGGACACAGGTCCAGCGTGTGTGGTGCCGTCCTTGAAACCCTCGCTCATGTAGCTGTGACAGCCACTCTGTCCCCAAGCACCTGGCTGATCACATCTCGCTGGAGTTGCTTTTCAGAGGGAGTTTTTCAGGCTCTGACCCCCCTGCGCTGCTGCTGCTCTGACATCCTGTTTCCTTATCGCCTGACATGACCTTAATTAACTCCCTGGGCTGATAACGCTCTGGGCTTCTCCTCCAGGAGCTGTATCTTGGCATCATGTCCTGCCTCACCCACTCAGGGGCGATGTCAGAGACTGCACAGGCAGCCAGGAGCAAGGGAGAGAGAAGGCTGAGGGGTGCAGGCAGGGCAGAGATAGCTGGGGACACCGGGGTGATATGGAGGGGATGGGGCATTACTGGAGGGGCTGTTTTGATGCTGCATTGAGGGTTGCAGGGAAGATGTTGACCGGGTAGAGATGGCTGTCCTGGTGCAGAGGTGGGGGTGAGAGTAGGAGCTGTGGGGAGCTGTGCTGATGTCCAGGTCAGGGTGGCACAGGCAGAAGTGCCCATGGCGGCAGCACCCATCCCAGGCAGACAGAGGTGCTGTGTGGCAGCGTGGAGGGGTCCTGGCTCTCCTCGGACTGCTGCAGGCAGGGCACGGGGGCTGCGTTGTCCCTCGATCCCACGGGAGCTGGGGCTCAAGGCTCGGGGCAGGGGACTGAGCTCCCTGCGGGGCTGCCGGCCTGCCTGGCTGCTGCCAGCCCAGGCGGATTGAAATGCCAGCACCGATGACTTTTGTAGCCACTTTATCTCCCGCAGTTGGCAAATATTGGCGGAGGGGAGATGATTCAATAGTGAGGTTTGCAGATGGGAATCTCAGCGTGTGATCCCACCGGCTCCGTGCCGTGCAGCAGCCCGGCTGCCTCTGCAGCAGCCACTGCTCACCGGCGACGAGCCCGGCACGGGCTGCTCCCAGCACCTTCTCCCCACGGACTGGTTCCCAGCAAGGCATTGGTCTGAGCTTCTCTGTGTTGCAGCTCCTGTCTCACCCTCTGGCACAGGCAGCTCAGGTCCTGGAGCAGGGTCCCTGCTTGGGGGTCCTGTCACTCAAATGCCACCAGACTCATCGGCAGCTCTGTCCTGGCGGCATCCAGGGTGATGCCATGAGCCCTGCAAAAAGCAAAGGGTGCAAAATGCTCTCAGCTGGTCTCCTCCTGGCTTGCAGCTACTCTACTGTCCTCTCCACAGCTCCTAGTCCCCAAAACCTTAGTCCTGCCTGTCTCAGGTGCTCAGCTCCCATTCTGAGGCCCCTATCCAGGCAGTGGGTAGGATGGGGGCCAGTTTTTCCTGGGGGATCTGTGGACAGGGTGCAGTTTGTCCACTCTGCTAATGCTGCCTGCAGACACAGTGGGAATTGCATTTTTCTGAAGCTGGGCATGCCGTGGAGACCACGGGCATTATGGAAAGCATGTAAAGATACTGCTGCTCACAGCACGTGATGTATGGGCTGCTGCAGGCACCACACGGTCCTGGGAGCACGGCGCTGGCTCCGAGCAGGGGGAAGGGGAGATGGTCTGAAGGACAGAGATGGGAGCTGCTGAGTGCTGCTCACCAGTGTGTGGGAGGCAAAGGGGACATGAGGAGGAGGAAGGAGTCCCCCAGCTCCAGGGGCAGGTTGTCCCGTCCTATCCCATCTCATCCCATCCCTGCCAGAACATGTCCTTGCTCCCATAACAAGCCCTGGGAGCCAGGAGGAGTTGGGAAGGATGGGATTGGGGAGCTCCTGCCCATGACGAGGACCAGGACAAGGCCAATGCGGCCCAAGCACCCAGGAGAGGCAGACACCCCAAGAGTCCTGAGATCCCCCCAGCCCATTGCTGCCTCCATGGTGAGCAGAGCATGGGGATACAGGGGTAGGGGGATAATGGGCCGTGGGGTTGTCCCGGTCCACCAGTGCCCCAAGGAGGGAGCCCCTGCTAGCGCCGGGGTGCGGGGGCTCCATCGATGGGCCCCTCCGCCTGGGAGCGCGCGGGCTGGGGAAAGCCAACCCCTATCATGTTTGTTCCATTGATTTAGCGCCGCGGAGAGGGTTTAATCAGCCTTTAGCCTGCACGCTCCAGCATTAAGAACAAATCCATTAGCCACGAGATAACCACAAAGGGTTGCGCTGAGGCTGGATGAGGTCCCAGCGCCTTCAAGATGCAAATTGGCAATCAAAGATCAAAGCCGTGCAGCTCCCTAATCTCTACTAAAAGGGCTCAGCTATTAACGAGCCCTTTCCCGCTGGGCTGTGATCACCCCACTTCACTCGGGCTCCCATTGTGCTGGCGGGTTACACCATCACCCCAAACAGCCCACCCGACCCCCTGGAGCTGGCCCTGGGGAGGAGGGTGCAGCCAGGGCTCGGGCTGTTGTTTTCATGTTGTTTTTTTCGTCTCTGATATGCTGGGGTTAAATTCATGTTGGCGGAGAGAGCGGAGCCCCCAGCATGGTCGGGGCGGTGGGTCAGCGGGTGGAGGGGAGGAGAAGGGGAAGAGGCAGGAGTCGGGATGGAGCAGGGTGGTGGCGGAGCTGTGCAGGGTTTATGCGGTGACTTTGGGGACAGGGAGAGGGGATGCTGGCAGGCAGCTCCCCCTCCCGCTGCTCAGGGATTTAGCCCAGGTCAGCCCCTGCCTGGCTGCACCAGGTGGCTGAGGGCAATCCCTGCTGTCCCCAGGGAAATCAGTGCTGGGGAGCGTGTGCGGGGGATGCAGGCAGGAGGGTGTGGGTGAGGGACCATGGCAGAGCAGGGAGCCTTGGAGACAAATTCCCCTCTTTGGGGTATTCCTGCCCACCCTGTGACACCCTGGGGCAGGGGATGCACGAGGCCCCTGCTCCTACTGCTGTCCTGCCGGCTCCTGCATGGTGCGGGGGTCAGGCTACAGGTTTTGGGCTTCCTCCCGTTCCCTGCCCAGGCCATCCTGCTTGCGGTGGCTCCACGCACGGCCGTCCCAGCAGCACTGCGAGTCCCGGCTGCCCTGCACCACGCAGGAGAGCCGCCAAGCCGCCGAGCTGTGACAGGAGCCGCGCTGCCAGCACCGTCAGCAAATCTCTGGCAGCGCAGATGTGCACTCTGCTCAGCCTGGTCCAGCTCAGCAACCAGCATCCTCCCGTGACAGTGAGAGGCTGGGTGAGGCACCCCAGGACGGGCAGGCAGGGGACCCATCAGCCCTGGCAGTGGGGACCAGAGGGTTGTGCCCTGCTTTCCTCCATCCGGGGACCCTCTCTGCCGGCAGCAGCTCGGCGAGGTGCCACTCGTAGCTCCCATGGCACCCACAGGCAGGCGGCACAGCCTTGCAAAAGGAGCAGGCAGCGAGGCACTGGCAGCACCTCAGCCAGGGTGACAATAAATCTTCTCAGTATAAACCCATCTGTAGGCAGCAGGATAACCCCTGTGACAACCCAGCTAGCGTGGGGGTTTCATCTACACCATGTCAGTGCTGTGGATTTACAGATAAGTGCCACGCTGGAGGGACCATGTCTGTGACGGCACCTGACGGCTCCCAGGAGGTGGCCCCCGCCCCTGCCCACCCATGCCCTGCAGCTGTGGGAACTGTCAGGGCCACACTAGGGGTGACCCAGTGACATTGGCCATGGTGTGCCTGGTGGGATGAGCAGACAGAGCCGGGCTGGTCTGGCACCTGGCAGGGGAGCACCTGTATAGGTGAGGATGGAGGGAGGGGGACATCCAGGACAAGGTGGCATTGTTGTCACTGTTGTCACTGCTGTCCTGGCCCTGCTGTGTCCTACATGCACTGTCCCACGGAGCCCTGCAACCTCCATCCACCCATGGGGGCATGGGCGTTGCGCAGGCTGGGCCACCAGAGCACGCGTGCCGGGGCAAAGACCAGGAAACCTTTGCGTGCGTGTGTGACACTGGCAGCATGTGTCCCCGAGGCTGTGTGACAGCGCCATGTGTGCGACAGCATGCTCCACGAGCGTGCACATCCCTCTGTGTGTGTGTGTGTGTGTTCCTGTGCAGCCGCCCCACTCCGGCTGGGCATGCCAGGGAGCTGGGGGGGGGGATGCGTGTGTGCCAGGCGTGGGGTGCCAGGCGTGGGGTGCTCGGCATGTGCCCGCCAGCGCAGCGGGCCCGGTGGAGGCTGCGGAGCGAGGCGGGCTGGCAGCAGCCGCTGCCCCAGGCCAGCGCTCCCCGGCTCAGCTCTTACATCTCCCGGCAGCGGGGCCCGCGCAGCCGTGGGAGCAGTAATGAGATGGAGCAGCAGAAGGACGGCGAGATAAGACTGCCTGCGCTGCCCCAGCAGATTAAACGCTGGGATTAAGCAGGCGGTGCCAGCTCTGCTGCCTTTTTATCTCGCTGCTTCTCCCCTCTTATTCTCCTGCAGTCGATAGTGAACGGTCTCCGAGCTGTCAGCAAAGGAAATTGCTTGTTAACCCTTTGGGGATGGGCGGCGCAGCAGTCCCTGCACGGCTGCTTTCAAAGAGAAGCTGTCCCCGGGGACCCGAAGAGCTCTGCTTGTGCCGGGCAGGAGGGTAGCGGGACTGCGGTGCTGCGCACTGCCCCCCCGCAGTGCCCCGGCGTGAGAAGGGGAGCGAGGAAGGGCCGGTGGCACCCAGGATCTGCTCAGGATCTCGTCTCTCAGCCAAAAGCCACCAGCACCCAACTGGCACCGTGCAGAGACACTGATGTACCTGCAGGGCAGGGGACATCCTGCAGCACTGGGGTCCTTGTGGGGTGACAGCAGACAGAGGGCAGAGGCTGCTTGCGCTCCACAAAGTAGCCCCGGGGAGCCTGGGTACCCCACTTTTGGGTATCCTGGTTGTTCCCTGCTTCTTCCAGCCTGCAGGATGGGTGGGCTCAGTGCTACATCTCTGTGTGAAACCAGAGGGCTGGGGATCCTTCCCTGGTCCTGGGGTCAAGTGACACTGACCACTTTTGTGTGCACAGCACCACACATGGCGCTGGGTCTCCTCTGGCTGCCAGGAGGAGCCTGCTACCCAAAACCATAATTATTGCTCTCTGTGTATGCGCCTGTTTTGTTGGGTTTGCAGCAGCGAAGCTGAGCTGCAGCGCATCCCAGCGCTTATCTGTAGCGTGCTGTGCTGTGTGCCCGGGGGCAGCGTGCCTGGCGCGGGGATGTCTGAGGGTGGGAAGCTGGCTGGAGGGGGCCGGAGGGTGCACAGAGTGATGGCAGGATTGCTGCTCAGCACAGACCAAGCCTAGGCCAGGAAGCGTGCTAAGCAGCTTGGCAAGCTGGCTCTGGCATGTTTGGGGGTGCAGCTTTAGTGGCCCTTTCCCATGGGCACCCTGAGCACTTCCCGGCACTCCCCCAGGGCTTTCCCCGTCTCCCTCCCAGGGGAAGCAGGAGGCAGGAACATGGGTCAGAAACCTCCTGCAGCCCCAGCACCCAACCCAGGTGCTTAGGGAGAGACCAGGCAATACACTCAACATCTCGGAGAGGTTTGCTGGCTGGGAACAACCTGAAGTGGGCTTCCTCAGCTCCTGCTCCCCTGTCTCTCTGCACCCCTGCCCTGACCTGCAGCGTGCCTCCTCCCTCCACCGGCAGCCCCAGCACTTCATCTTCTGCAATTCCCTTGGTGTTGCCTCCTTCACCTGGCCAGGTGACCCTTTTGGTGGATGCTTTAAAGTGTTTAGTGCAAGCAAGCCGTATGAAAGCAGGGAGCAGGTTAGCCCTGTCCGGGGCAGCAGTCCCGACCTGGGTGGGATGCTGCCCCACAGCCGCTGTGGGATGGAGAGGGCAGAGTCTTGCATGGGTCAGAGACCTCACCAGAGCAGTGTGCGAGCCCTGGGCAGCCGGGGCTGAGGAAGCTGCCAGGGAGCAGGAGCAGATGCCATGCCAGGCAGCCAGGCTGCCCAGGCGAGCAGAGCCTGCATCGGGAGAGGAAACCAGGAGCGACTGGCACGTGCAGGCTGGCAGGCTGGAGGCTGCGAGAGGATGGGATTGCTGTTTATAAATACATCAAGGGAGTAAACACAAGGGAGGGAAGAGAGCTGTTTAAGCTAAGGGACAATGCTGGCATGAGAACAAATGCTACAAGCTGGGCATGAATAAATTGAGGTTGGAAATGAGGAGCTGAGTGAGATTCTGGGATGAATTCCCCCCAGGAGCAGTGGGAGGGGAGAGCACAACTTTGTGATGGTGCTTGCTCTGCTACCGGAGGCACCTGCGTGCTGCCATGCCTGCACAGCAGGGCCGAGAAATGAGGACCTGTGGTCCCCAGCCCCTCACCTTCGTGTCACAGCCACCCTGGCTCCATGTGGCACCAGTGGCGTGGCCCCTTCTGGCTCCTGGCTTGGCGAGCGTAGGACTCCTGGGGTGATGGCTTGCAGGGAGAGCTCCTTCCCTGGCATGCAAATTTGGGTGTGCTGTCACAGATGTGGCTTCTGAAAGCAGGATGGTGCCACTGTCCCCCTGGCAGCACTGGGGCAGATGTGTTGGGAAGGTGTCCTTGCCCATGCGTGCAGTGCATCCCTCTGCGGTGCATTGCATCCCTGTGCCCCTGACCTGCCAGGAGCAGCGAGCTCCGGATCCCACCCCCTCCTGGGGGGCACTGAGCTGCACGATGGCCCCCATGTAGTGTCTTGGCAGTGACCTGCTTGCCGTGCCTGGTGCCGGGGGTCGGGTGCCTCCCACCGCTCTGCCTGGCTGGCGACAGAGCCCGCGGCACAGCTGAGCACTTGGTATTCCGGCAGCAAGCCTGCTTGGCACGAGAGGGGCTCTGCCGGCCCCACGCGCCCACGTCTCCGCTGCTGGCTCAGGCCTGACCAAGGGGGCTCAGCTGGCACGGACTGGCCTGTCGCACAGTGAGAGGCACATCTGTGGTGGCAGGAGGGGTCTTGGCCCCTCTGGGATGTGCCTGCAGCATCCCCCAGCTGCACTGCCGCCCCACTGCTCTCCTTCCTCCTTGTCCCTTTGCAGGATGGGGGAAAAAAGGAGCCCAGCCCAGCGCTGGTGCCCTGCTCTGCCAGGACTGCATCTGCAGAGCCCAGTGCCCCGTAGAGGCAGGAGCTGCATCCCATAGGAGCCATCCCAGCAGCTCTGCGTGGGGCAGGGGGCTGTGCCAAGGGGCTGCTGGTGTGGGGGATGCTCGTGCCGCCACCGGAGCTGGGGTTGAGCCAAACTGGCACCGTTCCCCAAGCCCTCTTGGGAGTGGAGAAGGGAAATGGTGCGACCGTGCATGAGAGAGGACGTTTGCAGAGGCGAAAACATCCCACTGGCTCAGAAAATTGCTGCAGAATCGGGCTTGAAATGAGTTGAAATTGCTGAATCCAAGCGGATCTCATATCCCGAGCAGTTGCAATGCTGGCGTCAGCGCTGCGGCTTCCCTCCCGGGGCACCCAGGCGGGGCCTGGCTGTGCCACACGGGGGGAGCAGGCTGCTGGGGACGTGGCAGGGGGTTGCTGGGGGGGGCCGGGGGCATGGTGAGGGGCTCCAGCAGAGCTGGGCTCCAGGGCCAGGATGGGGAAGGAGATGGGGGGGGCAGCATGTGTGTGTCATTGCCCCAGCTCTGCCAGTGTCGTCCCAGTTTGGCCCCAGTTCCTGTGCCAGGGGCATACCTGGGCCTCCATCTGCCTGTGCTCACTCAGAAAGAGGCGTTTCCAATTTTGGAGGCTGCTTTCCTTCATACCGGAGCCCTGGCCATGCTAATCTGCTCTTGCGGTTGGGGTACCTGGACATCATCCTTGAGGTTACCCCTGGACTGGCATCCCCACCAAGCCCAGTGTGGGCAGCACTCCGGTGTCTTACCATCCCTGTCCCCATGCCTGTTACGCCCCAGTGACGACTCTTCTCAGGGCTGTCTCTATGCTGGGGTGCTTGCTCCTGCATGGTGTGCCTGTGCCCAGGTCCTGCCTGACAGCAGGGACGTGAGAGCAAGGCTGGGTGTCCCAGAGGGGATGTTGAACCAGGGCTGAGTGTCCCAGTGGGGACATGGGAGCAGGGCTGGGTGCCCTGGGCGTGCAGGAGCAGGACCCGCCGGCCCCGTACATGCCACTGCTCGTTTCCCTCGCATGAAAATGTTTGGCTGGAAGCTTAGCGTGGCCTCTTGTCTCCTCAGAGCAACCAGGATTTGTCGCTGCTTGCAATGTTTAATGTCTTCCAGAGGCTAAATACCATGGGGAGCTGTGTAAGCCGTGGAAATACCTGTGTGAGCTGGGATCAGCCGGAGGCTGGCACAATGGGCTGGCAGTGGCAGAGATGGGGGACTGGGGGTGTGTGGGGCTGGTCCTTGTGCCCCCGGTGCTTGTGAGTGGGCTGGTGTGAGCTGGGGTGCGGAAGCTGGAGGCTGGCACCCAGTTCTCAAGAGGTGCCCCACATCAGGAGGGCAGGATGGCAAGCCCTGGAGGGGTAAAGGGGACCCGGTGGGGGGGCCTGGAGCTGTGTGGGGTGGGGAGGAGGATGTCAGAACCCCATTGATCTCTGGCTGGGAACCTCCTGCCAAGGCGCGGGCAGCTATTTCTGTCAAGGTCAGTGTGTCTCCACGGCAGAGAGCAGGGAAATGAGGAATCATGTCGAGAAATTACCTCCCTAATGGGGTCTCCCCTGCACGTGAGTGCGGCACGGGGATGCCGGCATGCGGCGGCTGAGCGAGGAGACCGGCAGGCGGTGCGGGAATCCTGCCGCCCCAGCCCCGAGGCTGCAGCACCCATGGGTGCACGGTGAGCGGAGCAGGGTGCCCAGGGACCCATGCCCCAGGCGCCGTTCCCAGCTAGACATGTTTGCTTCAGCCCTTCAAGGCAGTTTTCTGGGTCAGCTGCGGGGAGGAAATCATGTTCCCGGCACAAGCAGGCTCTCCTCTGCCCTTCCTCCTCCTCCTCCTCATGCACTCCCTGTTATCTAATTGGGTTTGTCATGCTGGAAAAGCAAAGCCCTTCAGGACTGTGATTTCACAGCTGGCCTCGGCACCCCGTCTGCTGACAAGTGAGTAACTCAGCTGGGCGCCACGGGCACCCCTGCCTTCCCCACGTGCCCCTGCCGCTGTGCCCCTGTGCCTGGGGCTGCAAGGGACAGGGGACAAGGCCACTGCCACGGCTGGACCTTTTCCTCTAGCCCTGTCCTACACTGATCCCTGTCCCCAAGCTGCCTGTCCTTACGTGCCCCAGCCTCTGCATCCCATCCCTATCCTTTGCCCTGCTCCAGGGTGATTGCGATGCTGCCTGGAGATGTCTGAACCGACATGAGATGGAAGCGTTCAGAGAAATGACATTTCCTCCAGCCTGGGAAGCTCATCCTCCGTTTAAAGAAAACTAATATAAAAGCTGCTCTGGTGTGCAAGGGGCTGATGGTATCAGGCTGGCAGCCTCCGGCTCTCAGGGCCTCAATAAATCTCAGCAAGGAGCCGAGCCACCTCCAGCAGCCCCACGCAGANGCAGGCTGGAGGGGAGAGCTCAGTGTGGGATGGGGTGACCCACTGGGCTGGCCCCGAGGGTGCAGAATGCCTACGGCAGTGCTCCTGCTCACCCCGGCACTGTGCTGTGGTGGGGACGGTGCCAGGAGCGGTGACAGCTCTGGGGCATGGGGCCATGTGGGTGGCGAGGGCATTGCGTCCCCAGGGAGATGCGCTCTGCCCCGGGGAAGCACTGCAGCCCCGCAGGAGCGTTTGCTCCTCCAGCAAAGCGAGCAGCGGCACAGGAATCCCGTGGTGGGCGGGATGGGGACTGTCCATCCCCAGGACACACCGGGCTGGGCTGGGAGAACGGGTGCTGGGGATGGAAGGACGGTGGGAATGTGCCCGGCGGGGCCGGCGCTGCGCACCCTCTGCATCCCAAACGCGGGGCCCTGCTGCCCCCTGCCTGCGGCTGCCGGCAGCCGGGAGCCGGGGTACCGGCGAGCCGGGGAGGCGAGAGACCGGGGGGCCGGGGCTTGGCCCTGGACAGAGGGGTGGGCTTTGGGTGCCTTTGGGCTGAGCTTCTCCCTGCTGCAGGGCAGGGCGTGCGATGGAGGTGAGGTGGGAGAGAAGTGGCCTGCCACCCCTGCATACCGGAGATGCTGCCTCCCTCAGCTCACCTCCCTCGGCGTCCATCCCATTCCCAAACCCCACTCCTGACCTGCCTGGCGTCTTCCTGTGCCCGTCACCAAACTGCCAGCTTGGGTCCTGGCCGGGTCCCCGGGATGGCTACAGAGTCACTCCTTGCTCGGGCAGCAAGGCTGGCGGCGTGGATGGTGCTGGGAGTCACTGCAGCTCCCCGCTTTCCACTCCTCCCTTTCCTGGGCTGCATCCTCCTGCCCAGCTGCCATGGAGCAGCAGGGATGCTGCCCTTCGGAGGGACACCGTAGCCCTACTTGGTCCCAGGGCTGTGGAAGCTGTGGGACGCCCTCCTCGTCAGGGCTGGTGACAAAGGCAAGTGCCTGGGAGCGGCGGCAGCAGGAGATGAGAGGATGCTGGGGAGCGCAGTGCTGAGCTTTGAAGGCACCCTGACAGGCTGTCGGGGCCCTGCCAGCCACGCTGACAGCCTGGTGCAGAGACACCCCCCCGCTGCCGCCGCCGCGCTCTGATCACAGCCTCACCGTCACTTCAAAGCGCCCGCCAGGCTCAGGTGGGCTCCCACGCAGTCCCCTGCCCCATGGCTCTATTCCTCCTGCCCCATGGCCCCACTTCTCCTGCCCCACAGAGCCCAGATCCACTGGTTTCCCCAGCTCCAGGGCAGGGGATACCAGAGTACAGCACTGGGGATCAAGGTATACATGCGGTCCCGAGCAGCGCTGGCAGGAGGTGATGGCCATCCAGGCCTGGCACTGTCCTGCCTCTGTGGGGCCCAGCCCCAGGGCAGCTGTGTTTGCCACCCTGGATGCCCAGGCAGGGATCTGGAGACTCTGCAGTGCCTCAGCAGGGGACAATGGGGACAAGCCAGGGCACAGTATCCCTAGGCACAGGGCTCATACAGCCTGGCTGGGACAGGATGTCACTGTCCAGACACGGGTGCCCCCCATGCTTCTGTACTGCCCATTCACCCTGCCTGGGGCAATGCAACACACCCCTCTGTCCCAGCCCGGCTCCCGGAGGAATTTTCCATTCCCGAATGGAGGTTGGGGGAAGGCGTGTGTTTGCAGCAGCCCCCTCCTCTCCCTCCCCTCGCCCGTCACTGGAGCGGCTCAGGAAGGCGCCTGCCACGTTCATCTCCAGGAAGGTGCGGAGCAAAAGCCTCCCGGGAGAGAGAGCTCCTTGGAGGGGACCAGGGACCCCAGGTGGCCTTGGGGACAGCCTGCACCCCACTTTTCCGAGGAGCCACCCTGCCTACAGCCATGCCACTGCCCCTTGCCTGCTGCCGGGACGAGGAAGCAGAGGCTCAGGATGATGGGGCTGCCCAGCTCGCCGTCGGCGTCCTGCGAGCCACCAGGATCCCCGGGCTGCACTACATGTGCACCCGGCCGCAGTCCCGCCTGCGCCGCCTGCTCTGGAGCCTGGCCTTCCTGGCCTCTGCCGGGCTACTGGCTACGGGCACTGCCGACTGCCTGCACCACCTGCTCTCGCACCCCGTGCACACCCGGGCACGCCTCGTTCGGGCCCCCCAGCTCCGCTTCCCGGCTGTCACCCTCTGCAACCCCAACCGGGCACGTTTCCTGCGCCTCACCAAGCCTGACCTCTACTCCGTGGGGCAGTGGCTGGGCTTGGCCCAGGAGAACCGCTCGCTGGTGCCCGAGATGCTGGATGTGCTGGGGGAGGACCGGCGCGCCTGGCTGACGCGTCTCGCCAACTACTCACGCTTCTTGCCGCCCCGCCGCTCTGAGCGCACCATGCAGAGCTTCTTCCACCGCCTGAGCCACCAGATCGAGGACATGCTGGTGGCGTGCCGCTTTCAGGGAGAGCACTGCGGCCCCCAGCACTTCGCCCCTGTGAGTCCCCTCCTGGCAGGGGCAGGACAGCTGGGCTGCCCCATAGGTGCTGGGAGAGATGCTTCACACCCCACCCACCCCAAGCAAGAGCGAGGGGTGGCAGCATAGTGGGGGGAAGCTTAGTTGAGCCCTTTTAAGGACCATGCAAGACTGTTCCCCGCTTCCATCATCTCCATGGGATTGGAAAGGGGTCTCCCTGGACCTCACCCTGCTTGCAGAACACCCTGCCAGATCCCTGCCTGCTCCCTCAACCCCCTCTTTCTCCATCCCCAGGTCTACACACGCTACGGTAAGTGTTATACCTTCAACGGGGACCGGAGGAACCCGCGGGTGACCCGCCAGGGTGGCATGGGCAACGGGCTGGAGATCATGCTGGACATCCAGCAGGAAGAATACTTGCCCATCTGGAGAGAGACCAGTGAGTGGGGCTGCAGCGTGGACGGGGACGGGTGAGGGGTGCTGGGAGGGAAGGCTGCTGGGCAACCAGGGCACCCCAGGGTGGGCTATGGGGCAAGTGGGGCACCAGAGGGGTACTGGACCCCAGGGTGCAGGTCCTGGGTGGATGCAGGGGTAAGACTGAGGGCTGTCCCTGTGTCCTTCTCCTGCAGACGAGACGTCATTCGAAGCTGGCATCCGGGTCCAGATCCACAGCCAGGATGAGCCGCCCTACATCCATCAGCTGGGCTTCGGTGTCTCGCCCGGCTTCCAGACCTTCGTGTCCTGCCAGGAGCAGCGGGTAAGGCAGGATGCCCCACAGCCCCCGGGGAGGTGCCCGCGGGCACCCAGCCTGGTGCGGCCCTGCAGCGATGTCCTTCTCGCCCTGGCAGCTCACCTACCTGCCGCAGCCCTGGGGGAACTGCCGGGCCAGCGTGCAGGGGGAGCAGACGCTGCCCGGCTACGACACCTACAGCATCGCCGCCTGCCGCCTGCAGTGCGAGAAGGAGGCCGTGGTGCGGAGCTGCCACTGCCGCATGGTCCACATGCCAGGTGAGGGATGCGTATGACAGCGTGTGGGCACCCCACTGCCCTGACAGTCCTCCCCAGGGCTGCCCTGGCCCCCTACAGCCTGCACCCTAAGATCACTCCTGCCCCGTTCTTCTGCACCCAAGGGTACCTGCCTGCCCGTCCCTCTGCACCCAAGAGTCCCCCCTGCCCCATCCTTCTGCACCCAAGAGTCCCTCCTGCCCCATCCTTCTGCATCCAAGGTTAGNTGTCTGCTTTGTACTGCGGGACCACCCCTGTCCTGGCCATCCTGCACCCAAGGGCCACTGTCCCCATCCTCTCTGCAGTCAGGGGCCACCGCTGCCCCACTGCCTTTAAGGGAGTGAGTTGAGGGTGNTGGGCTATGGGGCAAGTGGGGCACCAGAGGGGTACTGGACCCCAGGGTGCAGGTCCTGGGTGGATGCAGGGGTAAGACTGAGGGCTGTCCCTGTGTCCTTCTCCTGCAGACGAGACGTCATTCGAAGCTGGCATCCGGGTCCAGATCCACAGCCAGGATGAGCCGCCCTACATCCATCAGCTGGGCTTCGGTGTCTCGCCCGGCTTCCAGACCTTCGTGTCCTGCCAGGAGCAGCGGGTAAGGCAGGATGCCCCACAGCCCCCGGGGAGGTGCCCGCGGGCACCCAGCCTGGTGCGGCCCTGCAGCGATGTCCTTCTCGCCCTGGCAGCTCACCTACCTGCCGCAGCCCTGGGGGAACTGCCGGGCCAGCGTGCAGGGGGAGCAGACGCTGCCCGGCTACGACACCTACAGCATCGCCGCCTGCCGCCTGCAGTGCGAGAAGGAGGCCGTGGTGCGGAGCTGCCACTGCCGCATGGTCCACATGCCAGGTGAGGGATGCGTATGACAGCGTGTGGGCACCCCACTGCCCTGACAGTCCTCCCCAGGGCTGCCCTGGCCCCCTACAGCCTGCACCCTAAGATCACTCCTGCCCCGTTCTTCTGCACCCAAGGGTACCTGCCTGCCCGTCCCTCTGCACCCAAGAGTCCCCCCTGCCCCATCCTTCTGCACCCAAGAGTCCCTCCTGCCCCATCCTTCTGCATCCAAGGTTAGCCCCCTGCCCCACCCCTCTGCATCCAAGGACCACCTCTTGCCCCATCCCTCTGCACCCGAGTCCCCCCTGCCCCATATCTCTGCACTCAAGTGTCCCTCCTGCCCGATCCCTCTGCACCCAAGTGTGTCCCCCTGCCCCACCCCTCTCCATCCAAGGACCACCCCTCGCCCATCCCTCTGCACCCAAGGGTCCCTCCTGCCCCATCTCTCTGCACCCCAGGGTGACCCCTGACCATCCCTCTGCACCCAAGGACCACCCAATCCCCTCTGCACACTGGCTCCAGCCCCTGNTGTGCTGACCACACACTGGGTAGGTGCGGTGCCGGGCGGGCAGCTGGGGGCCCGCCGGGTGCCCCTGGGGAGGGGGACGGAGGGGTGCAGCCATGCCGATGGGTGCGTGTCCCCAGATGCGGCGGTGGACGACAGCCAGGAGCGCTGCAG
>VXBH01002514.1:252572-264592 GCA_013400035.1 Rynchops niger | reverse complement strand
TGAGCACCCGCTGTGCCTCCCCCAGACTGTATACAGTTAGGAGGGTGCCCCGTGCCCAGCACCACCTGGACAGCCACAGCCCGACCCACCGGCCGGACCCTTGGCCGGGACCGGCACCCAGAGCCCTCCTGCCAGCCCCGAGATAGCAGGACCCACGGCAGGACCCATGGCAGGACCCACAGCGCTCCCCCTGTCCTGTCGGACATTGCCTCCTCCCCCTCCATTGTAGCAGACACCAGCGCAGGGCAAACTGCCCCAAAAATATCTCAGGAGGCGGGGGGCGGGCTGGCAAGGCCCCCCTCGACACACACACGCAGCAGAGGGGGGCCCTGGGGCAGGAATTTGGGACGCCTGGGGGAGGCTGAGGTTGAGCCAAGTGATCCCTGACCCTGCCAGTTTGCTGCCCATCCTTGGTCCCTGCAGATGGAACATGGCCATGATGCGCCATGGCCAAAGCCATAGATGCAGGAGGAGCCATCATCCTTGCAGCCCCACATGAGGAAGATGCAGAGCAGGGATCGGAGCACCGACCTGGTGACATGCTCAGATGCCTTGGCTCTGGGTCCATGCAGCCCAACAGCCCCCCAAAAATATGCACCCATGTAGAAATGTGTCCCCCATTGGTGCAAACACCTGGCTGCGTGGTGTCCCCTGCACAGAGGGACACAGTGAGCATGCCAGCAGGGCAGGCACAGTGCTGCTCCCCAGGGAGACCCTCCAGAGCACCCCGTGCCAGCTCCCCACAGGGTCCCCCTGCACCCACCACCCAGGACCAAGCAGGGATGTCCCCAGGGGGTGCCACAGCCGTGCCAGCCAGCCTTACACCATGGTCTCCTGCGGCAGGTGGTGGGGGTGCAGGATGTGGCCCCCTCCCTGCCAGCGGGAGCAGTGAGCCCTGAGCGGGGTGGGCACGGGCACCACGGCGGGAGGGCCGGCACGGACGCCCTCGTGCTGGTGAAGGTGAGAGATGTGCGTCACTGTTTTATAAATGTACAAACGCTCCCTAATAAAGAGGCACAAGTAGGTGTGGAGCTGCCTGCGGGGGCTGGGGGGAGCAGGCAGGCCTGGGGCGGGGAGTGGGGGGGGAACACAGAGAGGGAGGGTGGCATTCCCACCCCCGGGGGGAGGTGGCAATGGGACCTGGGGCGCATTTTGCAGCTCTCCATTCATGCTGGGCACCACGAGAGCCAGCATGCCCAGTCGACCGAAGGCGAGCATCTCTGCATCGCTGCCTGCAGAAAGTCTTGCCCATTGCCCAGCAATTCGTGCCGGCTGGGCACCAGAGCCATACCGCGGCCCCTGAGATCGCTCTGTGGGGCAGGGTGGGCACCCCACCAGTGCCCTGCCTGCTCTATCGGCCCCGGGTAGGCGGTGTGGTGGGGAGGACGGGCTCCATCCACCTGGGGGCGGCCGCAGCGTGGGGAGCAGACCAGAGGACCATCAAGCTGGGGGTGCCATGGAGCCTACTACACGGACGCTATGTGGCACAGTGGCAACCCACACCCCTGCCCACAGCCAGGCTCCCACACAGGGCACGCTTGCCCATGGGATGCCCCCCGTGGTACCCAGGGCCCCTCCGCTCCCACGGCTGTTAGCACCAGGCACGGCCCCTATCAGTTAAAGGCCGGTGGTTACACTGGCACTGCCCTCACACGGCATCACCAGCACGGTGCCAGCAGCTGCCTGCTCATCCAACACCTGCTGCGGGCCATGCGCCCTGTCCCCCCTGTGGGGCAGGGTGGCACATGAGACGCCAGGGCTACCATCAGCCATCCCACAGCGAGACCTCCAGCAGGAGCCTCGCAGGTGCCGTGGGCAAGGGGTGCAGGGTGAAACCGAAATGGGGGAGNCCTGGGGCCTTCCCCGGCGGAGGTGCTCCTCCAGATCCTGCTCCTCTGGACCCTGCTCCATCCGTCCCGGCCACCCTGCGGCACAGAGAGAGGGGACAAAGCGGGAGACAGGGGCTGGCCTCATGGTGGGGGCTGCCAGCACAGGGCACTGCAGGTTTCCCTCTAAACCAGTAATGGCTGAAGATACCCAGGTTAACTGGGTGCAGCTGGGACACAGGACCCCATCCCACAGCTCACGCCATGCCCTGTGAGGGGAGCACCAGGGCTGGGTCCTAAATGGAAAAGTGGGGAAACAGCTACATCCACCATATCTTTTCATGCCCTGGTAAGAGGATCAGGTCCCTTTGGGGTCCTTTGGGATGAGGCTGTCCCTGCCACTGGCTCATGAACCATCTGCCCTGCCACAAAGCCACCTTCATCCACACCAAGGCCATGACTGGGAGCTCGTACTGCCTCCTGCTCTGCCGTGAAGATGTGCTGGAGGGGCTGAGCGAGGAGGAGAGCAGGATCAGGCAGCAAGCCCGGCGCGCAGCGATGGAGGTGCTGGAGGACAGGCTGAGGAAGGACCAGGTCCTGATACAAAACCTGAAGGTCATGGTGGTGCATGGGGAGGGCAGGGGGGCGAGAACTGGGTGTAGCGCTACGCCATGGTCACAGAGATGCTGCTCCGGCATCTCGTTTCCCACCTCCAGCAAGCAGCTTTCTGGAAAACACCCTGCAAAGCCAGATCCTACACCTATGAGAAAACAAAGGTGATTTTGGAGGAGCGGGAGTGAAGCACAGCCAAAGGAAAGGCTGAGCTTCGTGGATGGCCCATCTCAGTTCCCTGAGGCTGCCAGCAAAGTGGCCTCAGGACAGATCCTGGGAGCCCTGTAGTGGTGACATAATGAAGATTCAACATGAAGTTATTTTTATCTGTTGCTGTCAGCATCTCTGTCCGTTAATTTGGCAACATCCCGGTGGCACCTGGAGGTGACACCTCCTGTAGGGTCTCCCACCACCTCCAAACAGGACTGGCAGGTGAGGTGACCCACACGCACACCTGCACCATGCCTGATGTCCCGGTGCAGCTGGTGCTGGGCTGAGGAGGACCATCAGGACAACCCATGTTTAGGAGCCCAGGCCCAGCCCCAGATCTCAGTGCTGTGGCCCCCAAGTCCCCCCTCCCACACTGTGCCCATCCAAGAGCCACCAGGGGTCAGTTCCTCCCCAGGGACAGGGCTGCTGCCACCCAGGGCTCGCCGGGCTGCAAAGTGACACCATCCCAGCCCAGCGCTGCTGGAATCACCTGTAATGAGCCACGTGAAATAGCTGGGGCATAATTAGAAGGGGATCCACTACGGTGAAACAGGCCCTTAATTTTAACGAGCGCAGTCCTCTGGACAAATGCCAGGCACCTGACCACGGCAGGACCGGCTGCGCTGGTGACGGCTCCTGCCACTGTGGATGGGACATCCCTGGCAGACAGCTCCTGGGGGATGTGGTGCCAGCCCCAGGGAGGGGGCAATGGCATGGAGCAGCTGGCGAGGATCCCTTCTGCCCACAGGATGTGCATCTATTCGGGCACTTCCCACCATGCCTCCACAGCCACACACCACAATTATGGCTGGTCCCAGGGAAAAGCTGTGTTTCAAAGAAAACAAACCAACCGGCTTGGGAGCGGAGGGGCTGGAAGTGAGCCCTGGGGTGCAACCACAGGACACATGGCCTCGCTGCTGTCACCTCCTCCCTATCGCCTCCTGCCCAGAGATGCTGGTGGTAGGAGGCAACACCTGGAGAAAGGAATGACCCTCAGCATCTCCTGGTGACCCGAGCGTGCCAAGCTTGCTGCTTCACTCCTGGCTGTTTCCCCACAACGTGGGAAAAAGGACCGGTGGTGCCCACTGGTGGGGCCAGGCAGAGGACACAGCCCTTGCTTTCCGGCACTCGGCCCCTGACAGTGGGCAAGCAGGCTGGAAAAACCAAGGAGGCAATTAAAATCAAAATCCAACTGAGCTGTCTGTCAATCCCCCCAGCCCCAGAGCTTTGGGTTCCTGCAGTCTGCCCGCGCTGGGGCTGTGTGTCCCCAGAGGAGAGGTCCCCAGGCACAGCTGGGTGCGCTGACAGCCCCGTGCAGGGCAACCCCCGCGGGCAGGCACAGCCAGCAGCAGCCCTGCCTGCACTGACAGCTCACGGCTGTTTCCCTCTTCATCAAAAGGCTCTGATTTCCCCGAGCTTGGACAGAAAAGCCCCTGGCCAAAGCCCCCCAGCACCCTCCAGAGGGGCTTGGCGGTGCCTTGGGCTGTGGCCCGTGGCATTGGGCACAGGCAAAGCCTGGCATCTCCCTGCCTGCTCCTCCTCAAGCAGCGGCAACTTCTCCTGCCTTTGCTTGTGGCCAGGAGGAAATGGTTGCCAGGGTTAAGTCCCGCTCTGTGGCTGGCAGAGCCGATCCTGTGGGCAGGCAGGGAGGCACCGCTGGCCCCTTCCCAAGGAAAGCACAGGGATGAAAGGGCACTGCGCTTCCCCTTGCCCTCCAGCCCTCTCCTGGCATGGCCGCGCTTCCTACATCCTCCCACCAAAGGTCAGCCATCGAGCTGATCAACATTGCCGGGGCTGAAATAACACTGCCGCGGGGTTTACCGCAGCCAGAAGTGACCCAAGCAGGGCTGAGGCAGCAGATTTTGCCTTCCCCGCCTGCAGGCTCACTGCTGCCTTCGCGCAGAGGCACCTGCATGACTGCATGGGGGAACAAACTGGTGCGGGGGGAGGAGAAGAGCAGAGCAGTGGCTTGGGTTTTCCACAGTTTAAGACCCTTTCCTTTTCTCTGAGCCAGCCCTTCACACCCTCCTCCAAAAAATGCCCCAAGAGGAAGTTGCGCTGCTCTTCTCCAAGGCCGTAACGGTGAGCCAGTAACGCTTTTAGAAAACTTTCTCAGGGGGAAGCAGAAGTCTGCGGGCAGCAGATACGTGTTTCCTCCTGACCCCTTGGGAAAACTGCCCTTTCGCTGCTCTGCATCCGTGCGAAAATCCACACGTCGTGTGGAAGTACCGGTCAAACCTGAACAGGGACTGCAGAAAGTCCCTGTCTGCTCAGCCTCCCACGACCGTACCCGGGGCACCGCTCCTCCCTGCCTCTCTCAAGGGTGTCACCGTCCCACTCCAGCGCCCTGCCTGCACCTGCCAGCCCCGTGGGGGCAAGAGCCGGGCAGAGAGCGGTTGTGCCGCATGTCGCCATTGTCACAGGTCTCTGCCATTGCCCAGTGAGCCCATTTACTTCACCCACGTACAGGGAGGTTGTTCTGGGCCGTGGCCAAGCTGGCCAGCCCGCTCCTGTCACCAAACCCCTTCCCAAACATTTGCGCACCCTCCCATGGGGTTTCGGCATGTTTTGATGCTGCAAATAACCTGGCAAACACCAAAGCAGCTTCAAACCCTGCCAGCTCCTCTTAAAAGGGAGCAATAACCGTGCCGGGAGTGCCATGAGCACTGTCATTTCCTCCTATATATGTCGGGGGAGGGGGGGGAACTTCACTGGTGTTGACAGCGTGGAGCGTTAGGTATGCAAATAGCCCTAACTCAGTCTGGGCAAACAGCACTGAGGAGACAAGAGCAACTCTAGCTAGACCGTCTTGCGACGATTAAATGACAATGCAGCATTTATTTTTTGCAGCCAATATGATTCGAAGCCGGTTTGCTTTATTACCATTTGGATACTCTTCGAACGCCTAAGCACATCCGACTCCTAGGTCTGCTTTTCGGCGGAGAAATGTATCCGTAACGCACCAGCATCCGCCTCGCTCCCTCTGTCCCAGATTCACACTTAAAGGGAATTAAGGATGTGCTCGGGGAAGATCAAAAATAGAAATACTCAGAGCGAGCTAACAGTTATCGCCTGAAATACAATAAAATTATATTTAAACATAGATGCTCCTACACTGTGGATATGAAGACTGGAGCAGGAACATATGAATGAATCTTTGGGGAAGGCATGTCACACCGCCCAGGGGCGTTCCATGAGTTCCGCTGAGCGCTGACGGCCTGGTTAACTAACCGCGAGTGGGTGCAGTTGATTTTCTTGAGGGTGTCTCTTTGACACGGGTGTTTCGTGAACAAGTAAAACGTGATGACCAAAGGACTGGTGGGAAGAGTAGGCAGAGGCGTGAAAATCGCACCTGGAGCAGGCAGCACGGGCAGGGGACACGGTCCCCGCTTCCCACACTGCAAATAGGAGCTGCAGGTGGAGAGACAGTCCAGGGCAGGACCATGGTGCTCTGCCCGATCCAGGAACTACAAGATGCTGAGAAGGCCTGAGATGCAAAACAGCCCGAAAAAGGATGAAATAAATGCAGAGAGGGCAGGTCCAGCCCTAATGATTCTACGCTGTGCTCAGATGTGGTTTCTGGCACAGGAATTTCCTTCAGAGCTGATCCCAGAGCCTGGAGGGCAGAGCTCTCACCCTGCTTGGGCACCCAACCTCTGCTCCGATGTGAGCCAGGGGTCTCCCATTACTCACGTACAGCTCACGAAGGGAAGAGCATGTGTGGGGGACACACACGGATGCACCAGGCCCTCACCGCAGTGTTTTTCCATCCGCAGCCAGGGAAAGCTTGGTCAGCAGGACCACAAATTTATGGCACCAGGAAAGATGGGGCATTGCCCAGAGCCCAGCACGCTGCAGTGGGCACCGGGGCTTCCCAAGGCAAGGGGCTCAGCATCCTGCTGCACCACCCGTGGCTGGTAGCAGCTGGTGACAGCATGATGGCCCCAGGGGAGATGCAGAACCCCTGCTGTGAGCCCCCGGGGGTTCAGGCTGGTATTTCCACGTGTCTGCTTGGCCCGGTGCCTGCTAGCCTGTCCCTAAGCCGATATGCTCCCCCCCGACCTCGCTAAGGAGAGGCAGTCGCCTCCCAGCTCAGGTAGAGGATGCTGCAGGCAGCTTGGGGAATGTGGCATCCCCACGAGGAAGCGGTGCAGCCAGCACCTACCCCACGCAGACCCCCCCTGGAAGAATCAGCCAGACCCATGGGCTCATCTCTCTGTTTTATTAGTGTAAACACCCCCCCATCCCCCTCCCTCCTCTCCCCACTATTAAATACACACCAGGAGCAGAGCGCGGCTCCTCAGTCGCTTTCTCCTTAGGAGATGCACAGCCAAACCCTCTGCCATGCCCACCAAGCCGGGCACCGCGTCCCCCACCCCCAAGGGTGGCCCCATGTCAAGGAGGGCTCCCGCCTCTGTCAGGAGGGTCTCATCCGAGGGCTGCGACCTCCGACGTCCTATCAATACTGCGAAGGCCAAAGCGGCCTGGGTCACGGTTCCCATGGGGAGCAGCTCACGGTACATGAATACAGCAGGATCCCCTCCGGCACCCCCTGTGCCCACCGGCCCCAGGGGCCGGGACCCCCCAACCCTGACTCGCTGGGAGTGCTCCGGCTCGTTGCCAAGTGGTGAAACCCCAAAACCAACCTCCTTATTGCTCTTTTGGGGTGGGACATGTCCCATCCCACTGTCCCTGCGCGACCGGGTCAATGCACCAAAGGAACAAGGGGCACAGCCCTGTCTTGGGGTGCTGGGGGAACCATGTGGGATCACCCCCAGCCCCAGGGCAGTCACAGCCCCACACCAGGGCGGCCTTGGGCTCTGCGTGCTCCCGGTTGAGGGGGGACAGCAAGGGACAGGGCAGCCCATCACCTCCCTGCTGGGCGGCGGGGCAAGGACAGGGGGATGGGGCCAGTGGAAGCAGCTCTGGGGTGAGAAGGTGGGCGTCCCACCTCACCCCGGGGTCTGCACAGCCACGGCCGCTCTGGAAGGACCTGGGCACCCCAGGCTGGTAGACCCCGGCCCAAGCAGCCCCAGCAGGGTGAGTCACGAGCTCGGGCACCAGCAATCCCTGCAGACGCCAAGAAGAGGAAGACAAATTTGGGCAGCAGAAAAGGTGGGACAGGCAGGCAGGCAGGGCACGGCAGGACCAGCCCCTCTGCACCCCAGGGTTCAGGTGCTGTTCCCTTGTTCCTGCTCAAAAAGCACCATGGCCAGCTGGGAGCGAGAGCCTACACCCTCCAGGCTGCTCTGCATGCAGCGGTGGTAGATCTCCTCGCTGAGCCGGGGGTTGCAGGCCTGGTGCCGGTAACGCTGCAACAAGGCGGGCTCCACAGCCCGGAAGACGTGCAGGTTGGAGTACTTAATGAACATGTCATAGATGTCCAGGGTCTCCAGGATGTCCTCGTTCTCTTGCACGTCACCCGCCATACGGGTGCGTGCCGCCATGTAGTCGGCATTGTAGAAGCAGGCTTCATGGAAGACGTCACGGTCGAAGCGCCCCGCGTCCCGCAGCAGGTCCAGCGTTGGGGGCGGCACCTGGTTGTGGTAGGCAATGGCTGGGTTGTAGCCCTGGAAGTGGATGGGGAAGAAGACCTGCCAGTTGTTGATGGTGTTCATCCGGCAGCGGTTCAGGAAGTCGACAGTGACCTCCGTCCCCACACCAGCCACAAAGAAAAGCGTGTCTACGGGATGCTTCTTGGAGATGATGTCCATGACCTTGATTTGGGAGGGTGCATCCGTCTTGACACTGATCCATGGGATCTTCACCTCTGCATACTTGTGCTCGTACTCGGTGATCTGAGCCTTCACAGAGGCGAAGATGTCATTCTGGGTTACCTGCTGGGCCTCAAAGGGGTCATAGATGAACAGGAAGGTGAGTACTGCATTCTCACTGCTCTCAAAGGCAGCCGCCGCATAAGCCTCCAAAAAGCGGGCAGCATGGTCCCGGTCATGGGCAGTCAGTGGCAGGATGACGTTGATGCGGCTGGCCTCGGTCACATAGGGCATGGGGATGATCTCCACCTCGCTGAGGGGCCGCACCAGGTGCACACGCTTGGTGACGGAGCGGCTGTGACCCTTCTGGGTGACCACCTCCACTTGGAGGTCCAGCGTGTACTCCATGCCACGTGTTGGGTCAAAGCGCCGGTACCCATTCACCAGCTGCTGCTTGCGAACGTGGAGCACTGGCTGGTACTTGCGGTTCAGCTCCTCCATGGCCGTGGCCACCACGTCGGCCACGTCAGCCAGGTCTGCGCCGCGCAGCTCACACTTGGGAGAGCCGTCCACGCAGGCGTAGACCTGCTCCTCTGTGAAATAGTCCCAGCGCAGCACCTCAAAGCGGGTTTTGGGCTGGAAGGGAGGTGGTATACCAATGGGCCACGTGGCACCATGGTCCCCATCGGCAGACAGGCTGCTGGCATTCTGGATCTCCAGCTGCAAGAGGAGAGATGAAGGAGTGAGAGCCAAGGCAGGTACAGGTAGGTCTTCCAGCTCTGGTAGCATCAAGCTGATTCCCGATACTCAAAGACTGGCCACTCCTGGCCCAAAGAGCAGCACCAGAACAACTCTACCTTCAGCCTGACTCCAGTCAGCACCTCAGGTTTCCTCCTAACAGCACCCCGAATGCAGCACACCACCTCCATCAGCAGGATCCACACCCTCTCCCACCCTGCCCGGCCTTTGCTGGTGGACCTCAGCACCTTGCTTCCTCCATCACTCTGAACCATCACTGCAGCTCCAGGATCCATCCAGGTCCAAAGCCGCTCATACCCTGAGCAGCCACACGAGCTCAGCTGATGCCATCCCACAGCAGCTCCAGGTGAGAAACCCTCATATTAGAGCAGAGACGTGACATAGAACGACCAGAAAGCCTACAGGGATGACTGGAGGAGCCCAGACCCTCCCAGATAAGCCAGGTCTCACCTGGAGCTGCTGGATCTCCTGGTACGTCCTCTCCAGCTCCACCTGTGCGAAGTACTTGTGCAGCCGGTACATCTGGAGGGGATCCAGCACAGGATGGACAGTGAAGGCACTTTGGAAACGGAGGTCAGTCTCCCGCTCGGGGTCCACGTTCTTTCCCAGCTCGAAGTAGTGGTAACGGAGGCCCTGCACCAGCCAGAAGAAACAGGTCACAGCCAGCCCTGACCCCTGCTCCCACCCCACCAGCTGCCAGCACAGCAAGTTCAAAGGATGATAGGGCACAAGGTCTGGTCCCCCAGGCCCTAATAGCCCCTGAGAAGGCAGGGAAAGACACTGGGCCAGGACCAGTCTCCTGGAGTCCATCTCCACCACAGGACCTACCTCGTGCTCCTCGGCACAGTTGATGCCCGTGTAGTCGATGATGCAGCGGCCCAGCCACTCATCGGGCCGGGCACTGAGGATGTCATTGCGGCAGCTCTCCAGGTGGTGCTGCAGGAGCAGGAGGAGGCTGCGGGATATCAGGTAGCCGAAACCCCCATAGCAGTAGCGTCCCTCCGTGTCCCCACCAATGAATTCCTCAGGACGGCCCAGGTAAAGATGGGTGTCGATGCTGAGGTGGGCGACCAGGCGGCTGATGCGGTGTGCCTCTGTGTAGGTATCATCCTGCACCAGGAAGAACCAGTCGAAGTCATTCACATAGTGGTCCAGAAGGTACCTGATGGTCTGGTACATGTTCCAGATGGGCCGCTCGTCACTGTGCGTCACCACTGTCATGCCGTGGGGCACCTTGCGGCCCCGCGTGCCTGTGAAGTACACCAGGCGCTCCAGGCGATGGGCCAGCGTGCGGTTAACGGCCACCCCCAGCGTGTTCAGTGTGCTCTTGGAGGTCAGCACACCAACGAAGAGCCGCTGCCGCATCCCCAGCTCCGTGCTGATGTACCGAGTCCTGCAGGAAGGAGAGGACGTCTGGCCCCAGGGCTCTGCACCCCACCGTGCCCCAGACCCTCCCTGCCCTGCCGAGTTGTGCCAACTTCAGTTCCTCTGCAGAAACCACTCCTGGGCCTGCAACCACACGTGCAAAACATCGCCCCAGCGGCACCAGCTGCCAGCAGCACCCCTGGGACAGAGGACCAGCAGAGCGTCCCGCTGAGGTCCCCCCCAATTCTGAGACCACGGGAGACCAAGTCTTCCCGTGAGCTGGCCAGCCAAGCTCAAACCAGAGGCTTGACAAAGGCTGGTGCAGCTAGAAGAGGGGAACAGGGCTGCGTGTCCCTGCCCTAGCGGGGCCACCACCTGCCAGGCACACCACCACGCAGCCAGCCCCGGCCAGGACAGCTGAGCTGGGAAGCACCTTCCCACTGCGCCGCTCTCAGGCAAGCAGGCAGGAGAGCCCGTGCTGCCTTCCCCAAGGAAGCCGCCCACCCCAACAGGGCCTGAAGCCAGCACAGGGCCAGCCGTGTCCCCCTCCCCACCACAGCCCCCAGCTGCCCCCCTCACAAGGACTTCCAGGTTCAATTCTTCCAGCCCGGCACAGCAGCAGGAAGCGACTCCCCCCCAGCCCCCAGCTGCCGCCTGGCACACACTGGCCCCATTCAGCCCCCTCCATCCGCCCACCGCCTCGCTGGGACAAGGAAGCCCTTTCACTGCCTGCTCCCCATCATCCTGGGGCCGCCGGGACAGGCCACAGCCAGCCCCGGAGTAGGCTGGAGTTTGCAGTGTTGGGTGGGGGGGACATGCCACCGCAGGAAGAGTCCCTGCTAGGGCAGGACAGGAGAGGGGCCGGGGCAGGGTGCCCGTCAGCACATGCTGCAGCAGGCAACCTTTGCACAGCAGGCAGCAGCGAGGGCAGGAGGCTCTTCCGGGCGCTCCTGAGGCGGGAAGGCAGGGTAAGGAGAAAGGAGGGTGGCGGGGAGGAAGGGGAGCAGCAGGGAAAGGCGCTTGCAGTGAGAAAAATCCAGCTGCAGCCCCGGGTAGCTGTAAGGAAGGGTGGGAAAGCACACTGCTGGGTCACTTGTAAAGCCCCCCAGCACCGGACCAGAAAGCAGGGGCAGGCAGGCAGCCCCCCAGCACCGGACCAGCGGGCACGGGCAGGCAGGCAGCCCCCAGCACTAGCCCAAAAGGCAGGCAGGCAGCCCCCCAGCACCGGACCAGGGGGCAGGCAGGGGCAAGCAGCCCCCCAGCACTGGCCCAAAAGGCAGGCAGGGACAGGCAGCCCCCCAGCACTGGCCCAAAAGGCAGGCAGGGAGCGCCCCAGCTCCGGACCAGGGGGCAGGCAGGGGCAAGCAGCCCCCCAGCACCGGCCCGGCAGCCACACACCCACATCCGACCACCCCAAGGCTCGGCCGCGGCTACTCCCGTCTAAAGCCCCGTAAGCGCCGTCGGCCCGTCCTCCGCCGGTACCGCGGAGGCCCAGCTCCCCCCGTCCCGTCCCATCGCGGCCCCCCCCCCCGCC
>VXBH01002514.1:222672-248692 GCA_013400035.1 Rynchops niger | reverse complement strand
TAAGTCCCGGCGCCAATGAGCAGGCGCTGGGCTCCCCTAGCAACAGTGCCCGCGCCAATGGGCGCCGGCAGCTGCCTGCAACGCTGCCTGCAACCCCGCCGGAGACCGGGTTTCCCCAGACGACCCGGGGAGACCGGCGTGGCGTGGGTTGAGGGGCAGAGGGCAGCGCCTCGCTGGTCTGCCAGCCATCCCATCCCATGCCGTGCCATGCCGTGCCATCCCATCCCATCCCATCCCATGCCACACAATGCCCACACCGGCCAGTCGGCCGTGCCATGCCCCATCCGCGTCCCCCTCAGCCCAGCCGGGTGGCAGAGCTGCGCTTTCACCCCACACAGCGTCCCCTCTCCCTGTTGGGGCAGCCAGGGCCAGCGTGTCACTCGCGGGCTCCCCGGTTAAAGTCCAGTCCTGCTTAGCATCACCCCCCTCCCCCGGGGGGGCTCAGGGCGGGCGGGCAGGGGCCCAGCGCCCCGCTGCCTGCTCTGTGCCTGCCTGCTTTCCCAGGATTAGGCACCGGCTTCCCTGGGGGATTTGGCCTGGCTGGTGTTTCCTTCCCCAGCCGGAGGGAGGGAGGAGGCCAGTGGTGGGGGAAGAAGTGCCAGTGGAGTCCATCCCAGGCAGCAGTGAGGTGCCGGGCAATGGGGAGCCATGACTGCAGCCCTTCTTTCCATCCCCTTCTCAGTGCTCTGGTTTTGTTAGCCGTCCTGAGCCGGCTGCTTTAATGTGGCACTTGGAAGGACTAGCGCTGGCACGGTGACAATAAACACATCCTTAAACCAACCGAGCCTGGAAAGGGACCAGGGGAGCAAAGGGATGCTGGAACTGGCTCCAGGTGGGAGTGGGTAGACTGCCGCTGTAATTAGGCTTAAGCTGGAGCTGGATCAGTCTTTGCGGGGGATTATGACCCCTCCGTCTGCGTAGGCACTGCAGGGGGCCCGGCCACTGCCTGCTCGGCTTCCTGGCATGGCCGTGGCATTACAGGTGATCCCTCAGGGAAGGGGCAGTGCCAGCCAGGGCCGGTCCCCCTCCAGCCTTGTGGGTCAGCGTGGGAGAGCTGGATCCAGTGTGGGGGCCTGCTTTGTTTTTACAAGGACACTGGGAGATAGAGCAGGGATGAAAAATAGCCAGAAATATGATTAGAGGATTGGAGAAAATGCCTTGGAGTACAAGCTTTAAGAGCTCAATCTGTTTAGCCTATAAAAATAGAAGACTGAGGGGTGACTTAATTACCAAGCATAATTACTTCACAGGCAGAAAATACCAGGTAGTGGAAGTCTGCCTTTAATCGAGCAGGGAAAGGGCGCCAGAGAGCCAGGGGCAGGGAACTGAAGCCACAGACAAATTATAAAGTGCCGCATCCCGTCAGCAAAGCTCCCCGGGGGGGCAGGCGGGCTCCCTGGGGACAGTGCATCCCTGGAGCCACCCGTTGCGTGACAATCTGTGCCCCCACAGCCCCCATGGATGAGGCTGTTCCCCCATTCTCTTCCTTCCCAGTCAGGTAGCGAGGGCCTGAGCGAGTTTTTCAGTGTCTGGGTGCCGAGTGATGGGCATCGCCATCGGGCATGTGCCAGCAGTGCCTCCAACCCCCTTTTCTCTCTCTCGCCAGCTGGGGCGGGTGCCGGGGCACAGTTTTGCCGGCAAGCCATGGGGCAGGAGTGGAGATTTTGATGCCTCTCCCGGGAGTCCCCAGAGCCATGACTGCAACTGTGCAGACGCTGCGGTTCAAGCTGCTGCCGCATGAGCCGGGCCAGGAGTGGGGGCACAGCTGCCAGCAGGAAATTGAGCGTCGCTACCAGGTGGTGCCCTCGGTGGTGTGCGCCATGTGCTGCCTCTTCGGCATCATCTACTGCTTCTTCGGTGAGCCAGGCCAGCCCGGCGGCTGGTGGGGCAAGTGGGGAGAAGGGCAAGGGGGAGCTGGAGGGGTGCTGGCCATCCACCCCCTGACTCCAGTGGTCTCTCCACAGGCTACCGCTGCTTCAAGGCCGTCATGTTCCTGACAGGGCTGATGTTCGGCTCCATCATCATCTTCATGCTGTGCTACAAGGAGCGGGTGCTGGACACGCAGCTGAGTGTGGAGGCCTCAGTGGGCATCGGGCTGGGCATTGGGGTCCTGTGCGGGCTGGTCACCATGCTGGTGCGCAGCGTTGGCCTCTTCATGGTGGGGCTGCTCCTGGGGCTACTGCTGGCGGTGGCCACACTGGTGGTGATGGAGCAGTTCTACCACCCGCCGACGGTGTGGATCCCCATCGCGCTGCTCCTGGGTGTTGGGATGCTCTTCGCCGTCCTCACCCTGCAGTGGCAGCGCTTCTTCACCACCCTCTCCACCGCCGTCTTCGGCAGCGCCATCATGACCGTCACCGTTGACTACTTCATCGAGCTCTTCCTCCTGGTGCAGTACATCTACGAGCGCATCAAGGTGGCCCCTGCTCGCCCCGTGTGCTGGTACAGCTGGGTCATCCTGGGTGTCTGGCCGCTCCTCACTATGCTGGGTGTCCTGGTCCAGTGGAAGGTCACAGCTGAGGGCTACTCCCACACAGAAGGTGTGTGTGGGCTGGCGGAGATGGACATGGCACGGGGTGGAGGGGGGAACTGGGGAGCCTGGGGCGGAGGTTCCCAGCACCTGGTTTGTGTGCACAGATAAGGGGTTGGGATTCTATGGAGGTACAGCGCTCAAGGGGAGGCCTGTCCGCGCAAAGATGGGGCTGGTTTGGGTGCAGGGAGGATTTTGGGGTGCTCCCCGGTGCTCACAGGCCCCTCTACCCTTCAGTGATCATCAGCCGGCAGCAGCGCCGTGTGCAGCTGATGCGAATCAAGCAGCGGGAGGACCGAAAGGAGAAGAAGAAGAAGCGGAGGCCCCACCACCCGCCACCCCACCAGCACAAAGCCCACCCACCCGAGCCCGCCTACCGCCGCAAGCCCAACCCCGTGCGCCGCTTCGATGGGGACGTGCTCTCCCCCGTGAGTCCCGCGCCCAGGGTAGAGATCTCCCCCGTCCTCCGCGGCCCTTCCTTCTCCATGTGGGTGGGCTGGGGCGCGGAGAGGGGAGAGGTGCCTGGGTGCCAGTCACCATCCAAGCTCCTTGAAGGACAAGACTGGGATGTCCCGGGGATGTGGGACATGCACATGGCGGGATGTGCCCACCATGGAGCACTTCAGCCTTTGCAAGCAAATGTAAACTGGTGGCCAAAAGCGCTGTGGCTGCAGTAGAAACGGGTGTTGGGCAAGGTGCGAAGTGTGTGCCTAGGGAAGGGACGGGGCTGTGCACCCTGCTGCGGCCCACCCCCGGAGGGCCCGAGTGCTGGGGCGGGTGGGATTGCAGAGGGCTGGTGTTTGGGGGCTGCTGCAGAGCTCAGGGTGGGGTGGGATGGAGTGGGCCAGGAGCAGAGCCCCCCTCACTTTCTGTCCCCCCTTTCTCGAGCAGAGCTACATCCAGAGTTTCCGAGAGCGGCAGACGGGACCGTCCCTGAACAGCCTCATCACCAGCTCCCACGCTGTGGTGGACCTGGACTATGACTGCAGCTCCACCGTGCCCCTCACCACGGGCTCCGGCCCCGCCGTGCGGGTATAAGCCAACCCAGTGACCTCGAGTGACACCAGCACCCCAGCCTGCTCCAACAGACCCCCTGGGACAGGCGGGGCTGCGCCCTTGGCCCTGGGCAGCCATGCATCCTCGGGGTTGTGGATGGAGACCCTTCCTGGGGACGCGTGGGACTTGGCTGAGCAAGACCCGTCTTGCCCGCAGGGCCCGGAGGTGCTGGGGGGAGCCCTCTGGGAGGGCCTCAGCCCAAGGACTGGGGACACCAGCACCTGTGGACATGTGGTGCGAACGGCTGTGCTGGGTTGGGGGGTCCCTGAGCCCCCACTGCTGCGTGTTTCCCCATGTCCCGGGCATTCTCATCCTGCATCCCAACATTACCCTCCCCATATTTGAGTCCCCCTTCCCTGAAAGCAGCTCCCTGCGCCTGCCCCCACCCCATCGCACCCCCCAGCAACTCCCCAAGTGCCTGTGCCCCACGTCCCTTCCTCAATGAGCAGGTCCCACAGCCCTTGCCCCCCCAGGGACTACCCTGAGCATGTGCGCCCCGTCCCACCCTGGCCCCAAGAGCAGCTCCCAGGTAGCGCTTCCCATAACCTGCCTCCTCAGAAGATCCCCCTGCCCTAGCCACCCTCCCTACCCCCCAGAGCGGATCGCCTCCCCCCTGTTTTCCGAGCTGGACCGGGGTGGTCCTGGGGCAGAGGCTGCCAGCGCCAGGTGGTTCCCGGGGTGACGCTGGCAAGTGGTGCCTGTCCAGTGGGAGCTGCTTTGGTGGGATGCACCACGTGCATCCCCCCCCACAATGTTTTAATGGGAGACAGGACACTGGACCAGCCTTTGGGCAGAGGCTGGGCTGCCTCAGGGACGTGAGGACCCCTGCAGCGTCAGAGGCCGTCGCTGTTTTGTTGGCGACTGGATTTTATAGTGGCCGGGAGGGATCCTGGGGTCGAGCTGAGCCTCTGGCCGGGGCCGGGCAGGGCGGGAGCCTCCGCCCAGAGCACGGCTGTGGACAGAGGCTCCCGCCTTGTATATATTTCTCTTGCTGTGATTTGTATTAATTTATTACAGAGTGAGCCAGGACTTCCCCACGGCCAAGCAGGCAGGATGGTGCCGAGACTGGACTGGGGTGCTCCCTTGCTTTGGGAGCCCCCTCCAGCCCAGCCCGGCCGGCCCCGCTGCCCCGGGATCTGCATGTTTCTGCCAGGCGCCCCTGTCCCCGCAGTGCCGCGCCACCGACCCCCTTTTCAGTCTCTTTTGTAAATGTGCCAAACGCTGCTGAGGCCACGGCCACACAGTAAAGAGCCTTTCGGAGCCCTGCGTGCGGGGGTGAGGGCAGGGACAAGGGGGGACCCTGAGGACCGGGCTCCCCAGGGATGCTGGGCAGGACGCAGAGCGGTGCCACCAAATCTTCTCCTAATGGGACTGTGGCTCGCTGGGGCAGAAGAAGCCAAGTCAGAAAAAAATGCTGTTTAATGCAGAGCCCTGAGGCCAGAGCAGGCTGGGGGTGATGTCTGTGTGTCTGTACATCCCAGGGGAAGCATGAGCCCCATCTCCCAGCAGCGGCATCCATCCATCTGTGTGCAGCCCCTGGGTGCCACATGCTGGCTCCTAGCTCCCTGTGGGGACAATGGGAATTGGGGACAGCTGCAGCATCCCCGGAGCTGGCGGGGCACCCAAAAAGGGTGTCCCAGCCAAGGCGGGCACAGACTCCTGGTCCCATATCCAGCCTGCTCCCCCTACCCCACCACTCAGACCCTTGCAAGCAGAATGGCATGGGGACAGGGCCCCTGATGTCCCTCTGCTGTGAGGCACGGCAGCACCGCCAGCCCCCAGTGGTGTCGCACCCCAGGTACCCCCTCACCTTCCACAAGGAGTCGGGCAGTGGAGCGGTCATCGAAGGCATCACAGGTGTACCAGTCCTCGTCCTCGGGGCCCACGCGGTGGATGATGAGCGTGCGGTAGCAGTCCAGGTTGCAGATCTCGTACTTGTCACCGGCAAAGATCTCGGTGTTCCCACGGAGCCAGCGCACCCGGCCCCGGGCGTGGGACACGGTGCACTCCAGTGTCGCCTTGTGCCGTGCCAGCACCGTCTTGTCCCGCAGTGGCTTCACGATGCGGATGGGCAGCGCTGGCGGGCAGGGGGGAGCCGTCGGCATTGTGGGGTGAGCGGGCTCCCATGGGGACCCCATGAGTTGACCCTGCTGCACCCCAGCCCTGGCCGGAGCCCGGCCAGTCCTCACACCCCTCACTGGTACCTTCCACCCGCAGGCTGGCCTCTGAGGTGGCCGTCCCGGCCGAGAAGCGGATGAGTCCTGCGTCCTCGGGGCGCACGCCGCAGAGCAGCAGGAAATGCCGGGTCCCTGGGCAGGGAGAGGCTGGCTCAAGGGGACAGTGACAGGCACCCATGGTGTCCACACAAACTCCCTTTGCTTGAATTTGCCCGCTCCCAGCCCCAAACCAGTTGTGGGGCCACGTGCACCCCCACCTTCTTGCCGTATCTTCACCGTGCTGGAGACCTTGATTTTCTCCCCGTCCTGGAACCACTCGCCCTTCACATCCCCATGCGATGCCTCACAGGTGAAGACGGCGTTGTCACCCTCCCGCACCTGGGCATCCTGCAGGTCCTGCACGATACGGACCTGGCGCTCTGCGGGCGAGAGGCAGGGTGCCAGGGTGGCCGAGGGCAAGGGGGAGCGGGCAGCGCATGGTTTGGGGGTGCGCCTGCCCCCGTGGGAGCAGGGTGGCTGTACCCTGGACGTGCAGCGTGGCGGAGGCCCGGCAGTCGCCCGCATCGCAGGTATAGGTGCCAGCATCGGCCAGCTCGCAGCGGCTCAGCTGCAGGACGCGGCGCCGACCCGCTGAGTAGATGCGGCAGTGGGGCCCTGGCCGCAGCTCCTGCCCACCCTGCTGGGGAGAGCGCGCTCAGCACCCCGCTGCTTTGCCCCCCCCCATCCCCTGGGGGAAGCGGGGAGGAGGACATGGCTGGGTGCTGCTGGAGAGGATTGGGGTGAACCCTCACCTTGAACCACTTCACCTCCGCGCTGGGGCGAGACAGCTCGCACTCGAAGCTGGCGACCCCTGTCTCTGGGACCCCCAGGTCCCGTGGGACCCTCACCATAGTGACTGGAGGCTCTAAGCGAGGAGGACACAGGGCAAAGAAGGTTTGGTACGGGAAAGAGATGGGCCTGGAGCTGCGGGGATGGGGAGCTGTGCCCGGGGATTCTCAGCATGGGGTGAGGGTGGCAATTCCCAGGGCACCACCAGGGGCAAGCACTAATCACTGGTGTCCCAGCTGGCTCTGGACCCAGACCCTGGCTGGGGGTTCCCCACTGCTGAGCTCACATCTCTTCCCTGGGGTCAGGGGGAGACTGCCCAGCATGTGCCTGGAGTGGCCCAGCTCAGACCCCGGGACCGAACCGCTGCAAGATGGGCAGTGCCAGTGCCACGTGCCCCCCCGAGCCTGCCCCGGTGACCGTACCCCGCACAAGCAGGCGGGCGCTGCAGCGCAGGGTGTCAGCAGTGAAGGTGACAGTGCCCGAGTCCTCCAGCGCCAGCCGCTCCAGCGTCAGGCTGTGCCCGCAGCCCATGGTGCTGATCCGGCACGTGCTGCTGGGCTTCACCCGGATGCCATCCCGCGTCCAGACCCCGGGCACGCCAGGGTGAGACAGCTCCAGGTGGAAGGTGGCCGTCTCCTTCTCAAAGGTCTCCACATCTGCCAATGGCGTCCGGATCGACACCTTCCGGGCTGCAAGAGACCCGTGTCCACGAGCGGGTGCCTGCTCCACCTCAGAGTCATCAGCTCCCCAGCCTGTGCTTGCTGGAATGATCCCCTAAATCCAGCCTGTTTTACCAGGCTCCCACCCCTGCCCATCCCTGACCCCGACACTCACTTCTCTGTTCCACCAAATACCAGCTCTGCCCACACTCCCTCCTCCAGCCTGCAGCGCAGCTGCAGCAGGCGGATGCCCTCCCTGTCCCCAACCCCATCCATCCCCGTCTCCGTCACGGTACTCACGCTCCACGCAGAGCTTGGCCTGTGTGCGGTCGTGCAGGCTCTCGCAGCGGTAGGTGCCGCGGTCGGTGAGGCCGAGGCAGCGGATGGTGAGGGTGCGCCGGCACCCCGACTCCTCCAGCTGGTACTTGCTGCCCGTCTGGAGGAGGACGCCCTGCTTCAGCCACTGCACCTCGGCGGCCTCGTGGCTCACCTCCACCTCCAGGCACACGTCCCCCTGCTCCTCCGCCACCACGTCCTGCAGCTTCCGCACAAACAGCACCTGCGCCTCTGTACCATGTGCCGGGTCAGTGTCCGGCCCCGGGGTTGCGCCCTGGGCTGTGCCCGAGCAGGCTCCTTCCCCCTCACCTTGCACATTCAGCCGAGCCGTGGTCACCAGCCCCTCGGCGTTGGCCATCACGGTGCCCGCGTCGCCCAGCTGGCACTGCTGGAGGGTGAGGCAGTGGCACAGCCCGCTCCTTGTCACCAGCAGCCGCTCGCCAGGGACCACGGGCTGGCCGTTCAGCTGCCAGGTCACAGCCACATCCTCGGGGGACACCAGGCACTTGAAGGTGGCGTCCTCCCCCTCCAGCACTGTCAGGTTCTGCAGCTCCGTGACGATCTCCACCACCCTGGGAACTACAGCCACGGGTGTTGGGACACAGCACTGGGGACCCCCAGATCCTGCAGAGCTGCTGAGCATCCCCACACACCCCTGCCATCACTGTGCCCAGCTTCCCCACCACCCCCATGGCACAGCGGTCCCCGGGGTGGTTGCCAAGCCTCAGAAAGAGCTCACCCTGCACCGTCAGCATCGCCAGCGTCCGGTCATCGTTGGACTCGCAGCAGTACTCGCCGGCATCCTCAGGCTCCACGCGGCTCAGCACCAGCGAGCGCTCTCGCCCCTCTGCCATCATCTGCCGGCGGGGGCCGGGCGCCAGCGCCCGCCCGTCCTTCCGCCACACCACGTCGCCCCGCGCCTTGCAGAGCTCGCACCACAGCACTGCCCGCTCGCCCTGCCGCGCTCGCACGTCCGACAGCCCCCGCAGGAACTTCACCCGCAGCTCTGCATGGCCAAACCCCCCACGTCAGCACCCGCTGCCACCATTGCCGGGGGGGGGAGCCTGTTCCCCCCCGTGCCACCCACCTCGGACGCTCACATCAAACTGCATCTGGTCATGGGGGGAGAGGCAGGTGTAGATGCCGGCGTCCTCCTTGGCCACGTTGCAGAGGACGAGGCTGTGCACGCGGCCATCCCACCGCAGCTCGCAGCGGTCGCTGGCCACCACCGCCTGCTGCGGGCCCAGCCAGGTGACATCGGCTCGCTCTGAGGAGGTGACGGCGGAGAGCACGGCACTGCCACCCTCCAGCACCAGCAGCTTCTCCCGCTCCTCCCGTTTGTTCACGAACAGCACGGGCGCCTCTGTGCCAGGGGGAGCACCGGAATCAGCCATGCCTCTACTGCTGGCACCAGTATGGTATGGGGGCACGAAGCTCCTGGTGCAGGGCAGGGGACCACTCCTGCGCCCGGCATGGGTGAGGGACACCTCTAGGCTCACCTTTCACGTGCAGTGTGAAATACACCTCGTCATCACCAGCATCGCAGAGGAAGATGCCGCTGTCGCCCAGCTCCGCTTGCTTGATGGTGAGGCTGCGCGCAGGGCCCTCGCTGCACACCAGCAGCCGCCCACCCGAGCACAGCGTCTGCCCGTCCTTTTGCCACTGCACCGCCGCCGTCTCCGGGGACAGCCGGGCCACCAGCGTCACGCTGTCCCCCTCCAGCACCTCCAGCGGGCTCTGCACCTCCTCCTTGTTGACAATGCGCACGGGCCGGGCTGGGGGGCATGGGGGACAAGGCAGGGCTCAGGGGTGACCCCGCAGCACAGGGCACTGCGGGGACAGGGCGGCTGCGAGTGGAGAGGCGGCGATGCCCACCGTGGGGCAAGGAGAGCTGTGGGGCTGACGGAGGTCATGGTGCATCCCGCTGCAGGATGCTGTGAGTGGGTGGGGGTTGCTGTGGGGCTGGCTGGGGGTCATGGTGGGACCAGACAGGGGTCCCAGTGGGGCAGGTGTGCAGGCTGGTGGGGTCTGGCAGCTCAGGGACCCCTCAGGTAAGGGGACCCAGGCTGGGATGGCAGCCGAGCCCATCACTCCTGCATCCCTCCCTGCCCAGGCAGCTCAGCTGCTGGGTTGAGGCCATTAATTTCGGTGTGTTGCCCATCCTGAGCACCTTGCTGGCGAGCCAGGACACCGGCCTGTGCCAGGCCCTCTCCCACCCTGCCCAGTCCTCCATCTCCAGCTGATAAGGGTCCGGGCTGAGCTCAGCCCTTGGCAGCCGAAGCAGGAGGAGCGGCGCCTGGAAGCCGGCCAAGGCTAAATTTAACCAGCCCCTGGCTGGGGGAGGCAGGCGGGACATGTCTCGCCACGACCCTGACATGTCTCTTTCTGACCAGCAGCTCCTGCAGGGATGGGGAGAGGACTCCTGCTCTCCCCTGCCTTGTTGCCCCCCTGGCCTCCGCCATCATCAGGGTCACAGAGGCGTCCCCTCCCCTCGCCCAGGGCTGTGGCACCATCCCACCATGCTGGGGGTCCCTGGGGCACCGAGCTCCTGCCAGCTCACCCGACACCTCCACGCTCGTCACCATGCGGTCGCTGGCGGCGTCACAAACATAGCACCCCGAGTCGCTGGGCTGTGCCCCATGGATGGTGAGCTGTCGCAGCGCCCCACGGGCCTCGACCTGCACCCGCTCACCCGGCTGCACCTCCTGGCCCTCCCGGAGCCAGCACACGGTGGCATCAGGCCGGGAGAGCTCACAAGCCAGCACCAGGTCCTCCCCAGCCACCAGGCAGCGATGCTCCACAGTGCCCGTGCTGCCCACGATGGTCACAGGTGGCTCTGGGACTGGAAAAAAGTGCTGTCACCACAGGAGCAGCAGCCTGTGCTGGGTGCTGCAATGGCTGGATCCTGTGCAGACCTCCTCTGGCTGCAGCTGGGCAGCACAGGGGTTTCCATGAAGCCCCCGCATGGGTGCTGCCCACTCCCTTTGTTCCCCTCACCAGCCTCCCCATGCATACTCACCTTGGTCGTCACCACGCTGGCCATCCCTCCCAGGACCTCCCACTCACCTTCCACGGTGACAAAGAAGACAATGTTGTCATCCCCGGTGTCGCAGAGATACTCCCCCGCGTCCCTGCCTGTGGTGCCCAGAACGACGAGGGAGCGGCGTGTCCCATCCTCCTCCAGCCTCACACGCCCCGTGTCCCGCAGCTTCTCCCCGTCCTTGTACCACTTCACCTCCCCGTGGGCGTGCGAGAGGTGCACCTCCAGCACCAGGTCCTCCATGGCCCGGCAATGCCGGTGGGTCGGCAGGACGTCCCCCTCCAGGATCCTGACCAGCGGGTCTGCAGCACCCAACACCAGCAGAGGTGGGGTCTCCAGGGTCCGTGCACCCAGCACTCCCCAACCAGGCTCTCCCCCAGCCTCTTGCTCACCCAACACTTGGACAGTGAAGGTCACTGTATCATCGGCGGCGGCACAGACGTATTTTCCAGAGTGCTCGGTTCGAGCAGCGGGGATGACCAGGCGGCGGTGGGCACCCTCCTCCTCCAGGACCAGGCTGCCCCCAGCCTCCAGCCTGACGCCCTCCTTGTCCCAGCGCACGGGCGCATCCGCACGGGACAGCTCACAGCCCAGCATCACCGTCTCCCCCGGGGACACCGTCACGACAGGGGGAGCTCTAAGGGGCTGCAGGATCCTCACCGGCAGCTCTGTGGGGACAGTGTGGCCGTGATGCAAAGCAGTGCAGGGACAACATGGTCCTGAGGATACCTCTGCTGCCAGCCCGAGGCGAGAACCCATGGTGGGTGGCCCAGCATCCAGGAAGTGGGCACTCACTGCCACCGTCACTACAGAGGAGCTGGTCCCCCTCGCCCAGGCTGGGAAAGACCCTGCGGCCAGAGCCCTGTCAGTGTGTCCCAGCTCCCGGGTCCCCCCTGACCTGACACCTTGACATCGAAGGAGACGGCCTCATCCTTGGTCTCGCAGATGTACTCGCCCATGTCCTCCGCGCTGCTCCTGGGGATGAGGAGGCAGCGCCAAGCCCCCTCTGCCAGCAGCAGCAGGTTGTCAGTCTCATCCACCTCCAGCCCGTCCTTGAACCAGCGCACGGGAGCATCCGGCATGGAGAGCTCGCACCGCAGCTCCACGCGCCCTGGCGCCTGTGCCAGCAGCTCCAGCGAGCGCTGGGGAGGGTGCAGGATCCTCACCGGTGGCTCTGCCGGGGATGCGGAGGAAGGGTGTTGAGACCTGGTCTCTGTACCGCTCCTGGCTCTGCTGTCCCTACTTACTGTCACCTGCATCCCTGTCCCCGTGAGGCTGCGAAGGTGCTACAGCCTCTTGCCCCAGTGCAAAGGGGCAGGAGCTGCTCAAGGGCAGGGGCGGTGGGTACACGGTGCCAGCTCAGCCCCGCTGGAGGGGGACACCCACCAGCCCCTGGGTGATGCAGCTGCATCCCCTCCGCTGCAATGTTCAGGGCAGGGAGCAGCACTGGTGACCCCATGGCACACAGCCGGGGCAGTGCTGCCCTTCCCGGCAGGACATCCCTGCTGTGCCACCAACCTGCCACCAAGACGTGGTAGGAGACAGACGCATCCCCAGCATCGCAGATGAACTCCCCTGTGTCCTGCGGCCGGGCGCAGGGCAGCACCAGCCGGCACCGCAGCCTCTCCTGTTCCAGCACCAGGCTCTCGCCTTCCTCCACCTCCTCCCCATCCTTGTACCAGTGCACGGGGGCCACAAGGTGGGACAGCTGGCACCACAGCTCCACACGCTGCCCAGCCACATAGGTGTGGGGGGCCTCCTTGTTGGAGCCAACGATCCTCACCGGTGCCTCTGCCGGGGGACACATGGTTGGGCTCAGCCGTGGCGGTGGGTGAGCCCCGCAGGAGGTCAGGCACTCCCCAGGCAGCTCACCGCTCACAGTCACCCTAAAGCTGGCAGCATCGTCCCCGGCATCACAGGTGTATGTCCCTGAGTCAGACGGCGCAGCTGCGGGGATGTGCAGCCTCCGCGAGCATCCCTCCGAGCAAATGGCCAGGACCTTGGTGGGGACCACAGCCTCACCATCCTTCAGCCAGCGGACGGGGGCCTCTGGGGGGGACACCTGGCACTCCAGCAGCACAGGCAGCCCCGCCTGCACCTCCTGGAGCTGCTGTGCGTCAGGCACCGGGGCGATGAGGACCTGTGGGGCTGAGAGGACCAAGACCCTGTGTCACTTGTCCTCCACCCTACCTGCTCTGGGGCCAGTGGCCAGGGTCATCCCTGCCCTACGGCATTGGCAGCTGAAAGGCGAGGGAGAACAAGGGCTGGGGTTCAAGGCGGCAAAACCCATGGGCAGGCAGTGTGGCTGTGCCCTGGGGTGCGGAGGGACAGCGTGGCACAGGGCTCTGGGAGGAGGCAGAGCAGCTGACCTGCCCCTGGCCGCATCCCCCTCCAGCCCAGGGGCACGGGCAAGGAGCCGCTCGCACAGATGCGAGGGGCAGCTGAGATGCTGCAGGCACCGGTGGGATGGCAGGATGAGCTGGGAGACAGGGCAGAAGGAGAAGGGGGAGAGGGCCATAGCTGTGCATCGCACCCACCTGCCACGGTGACAGTGTAGAAGACGGAGTCCTCACCAGCATCACAGACAAACTCCCCCGTGTCCTGCGGCCGGGCGCAGGGCAGCACCAGCCGGCACCGCAGACCCTCCTGCTCCAGCACCAGGCTCTCGCCTTCCTCCACCTCCTCCCCGTCCTTGTACCAGTGCACCGGGGCCACCAGACGGGACAGCTGGCACCACAGCTCCACACGCTGCCCAGCCGTGTAAGCATGGGGGGCCTCCTCATTGGAGCCAACGATCCTCACCGGTGCCTCTGCCAAGGAGAGACACAGCGCTCAGCCAGGATATAAAGACCAGAGCAGGTGATGGTGGCAGTCACAGCCCTGTTTGGAGCAATGGCTTCACTGGCTCATTGGGTTTAAGGCTGGAGGGCACCACCTCGTCCGAATCCCTCATAGCACAACTGGCTGGGCTGCCCTGCCCAGTGCTCCCGCTGCTCCTCACCCATCGCACCTGGCAGAAGCACCCGGCTTCCCGCCTGACTGTCAACCTCTGCCATGCCCCAGCTCCCACAGTACCTGCCCTGCTCTGCCCTGGGACAGAGCTGAGGGACACAGAGCGGGGGATGCAGGTAGGCAAGTGCCTCGTTAGAGAGCCCCAGCACTGCTAATTGCCATCTCTGATGCCAGCACCAGCCCCTGCGGCTGCCCTGCCAGGGGATGCCCATCCCTTCACCCGTGTCCCTGTTTTGGAAGCCGCCGGGTCCCTGCCTGGTGCTTCTGTCTCAGCTCAGCCCTTGGCATTTGCTCACACTGCAGCACAGGCACATGGCTCGCTTATGGCCAGCGTCCCCATCCCTCCGGCTCACTGGGACCCGGGATACCATGCCAGATGGCGGTGCTCGCTGAACGCCACCGTTAATGGGTTACACACAAAATGTGTCCCACTGCTTACATCTCCCAGCTGACTTGAATCCGGACCTCGAAAGCCAGAGGGGTTTCCAGTACAAGCACGAAGTGACCAGCCCTGCTCTTTCCTGGGAGATGCGTCCCCTGCCTGCAGCAGCCATCACCGCCCGCCCGGCCACATGCATAGCAGTGGGCTGTAGCTGGCCCAGACTGTGCCATGCTGCTCAGCCAGCCCATGGCTCCAGGTGGACACAGCTGTCACCAGAGCACACTGGTGGCCGAGCAGCGACCTGCCCTTCTCATGGCCCGCAGCTGCCCCGTGCTGAGTGTCCGTGCTGGGCATCCGGGCTGCAAACTTCCCAGACAGTTTCCAGCCGCGATGCCTGCGCCCAGCAGCACACCGCAGCCCCGCAGCGTGCCCGAGCGGCGCGGCGCCAGTTTGCAGCATTCAACCCGCATCACGCTGAGCCTGCGTCTGCCCGGCTCCCTGATCAAACGCTCGGTAGCCGCTTGTCTCCCTGGACCTGCTAAAAGCAATCACGTCGCTGAAGTGCAGCTGGAGATGTTGAACAGGAACCCAAGCGAGGAGGGGGCCATGTGCCAGCCCTTGGCGGGCAGCATCGCTCCAGCCCCAGCCCCACCGCCAGCTCCAAGGGAGCCACGGCACTCTGCAGCTGCCGGAAAACCCAGAGGCGTGCGGGGGCGTCCGGGTTTGAGGCAGACGGGCTCCATGCTGCAGCCACCCCTGGGGATAGCTGGGATGCCTCGGGGAAACCCAAGCGTGCCACAGCAGTGCTGACCGCAGCAGCCAGCCCAGCACTCCTGCCAGGGGGGTGCCAGCAGGAGCCTCCTGACACCCACACCAAGCCCCATCGGTGACACCGATGGCAGAGTCCTGATCGAACTGAGCCAGCCTCTCTAAAGACCCTTCCATCTAAGCTATGCAAAGCTGCTCAGCTGAAACGCTGAGCTTCAGCAGACGGTGTCTCCCCCTCCCACCTGAGGGAAGCTGAGCTCTCGGTGCCCTGCACCCCCGCGGGCCAGACGGTGCCTCCTGCCTCTGCCCACAGCAAACGCTGCCTGTCCTTCCCGCTGGCCATTTTGCCTTCATCACACTAAAACCCTCCCTTCTTCACCCGCTCGGTGGTCACCACTTCACTGACTCTTCAAGTATCTCTTATCACTCATCCCATCTTCACTCCTACATCCTCTGCCATCAGCTTCGGCACTTTGCCATGTATTAACACCATGGAGAGGCTTTACCGCTGCGGTCACACAGCCTTTTAACCGGGCTTTACCGCTGCCCCTGGTTGCCTTCCTGTGGTTGTGGGATTGCGGGTTTCGGGGCCAGCAAGGGGTAGTCTTTCACTCTCTTTCAGCTTTGATTATCCTCTGCCAGCCGGCGATGCCAGCAGCCGCTCCACAGCCAGGGCAGCCACTGCGGGACGCCGTCCTCGCCTCACACCCAGCAAACACCACCCGACCATCGGTATCCAGGCAACCGCTAATTTTCAGGTCAGTAATTAACACTGTCCATCAGAACGATGTCTGACTGCAAGTCACTCCACGCCAGGTGCTGGGCCCACTATTTTTAGGACCTGGGAGGAGGGCTTGTTTACTGGCCGTGGCAGAGGTCCGGCAAACACCCCGTCATGGAAGGGTTGGGTGGCCTCAGGTGCCTGAGCGTTTTGGACTGGCAGAGCGAGCTATCCCCTTTGCCAGTGAGTCCGGGTGGTTTCACACACCGGAGTTGCCGCAAAGAACCCGACTGACTGACCTGCTGGTGAGGACCCGGCAAGAGCATCTCTGACAAGCATCCCCAACCCCACAGCAGTGACATCGACAGTGACCCATGCGGCGGCACCTCACATGACAGAAGAAAACCCCCCAAGAGGTGATCCCACAAGTTCGCCTGTGTTGCACCCACCTGCCACGGTGACAGTGTAGAAGACGGAGTCCCCGCCGGCATCGCAGACGAACTCCCCCGCGTCCTGCAGCCGGGCGCAGGGCAGCACCAGCCGGCACCGTGGCCCCTCCTGCTCCAGCACCAGGCTCTTGCCCTCCTCCACCTCCTCCCCATCCTTGTACCAGTGCACCGGGGCCGCCGGACGGGACAGCTGGCACCACAGCTCCACGCGCTGCCCGGCCGTGTAAGAATGGGGGGCCTCCTCATTGGAGCCAACGATCCTCACCGGTGCCTCTGCCGGGGGTAACACAGGGCTCAGCACGGGCACTCAACTGATGGCAGCTTTCTGCCCCATCATGGGGGCAAGAAGAGGGGCAGGGGCACTGCTGTCAGGAGGTGGGGTGTTGCATGGGATCCCCAGCTCACCGGTCACGGTCACCACGAAGCTCACAGCATCGTCCCCAGCGTCACAGGTGTACACGCCGGTGTCGGTGGGACCCGCCGAGCGGAGGAGCAGCCTGCGCGTGCAGCCCTCTGCCTGCACTGCGATAACGTCATCCAGGGGCACAGCCTCGCCATCCTTCAGCCAGCGGACGGGGGCCTCTGGGGGGGACACCTGGCACTCCAGCAGCACGGGCAGCCCCGACGACACCTCGCGGAGACGCTCGGCTTCAGGCAGTGGGGTGATGCAGACCTGCGGGGCTGAGAGACATCGCAGAGGGGTGAGAAGCATCCTCCAGCATGAGAGCCCCTGCTACCCTCCTCCCGGCAGGACGCTGCTCACCTTCCACGTGCAGTGTGGCTGAGTCCCGTACACTGCCGGACACGAAGGTGACCTGGGCCCCGCTCTCAGCCAGCCGCACCCCTCGGATCAGCAGCGAGTGCTCGGTCCCATGGCGCTGCACGCTGCACCGGCCTCCAGCACCATCCTCCTCCTCCTCCTCGCCCAGCCTGGCGCCGTTGAGGAACCAAGCGCCCTGCACTGCAGCCGACAGCTCCAGGGAGAACCGCGCGTCCTCACCATCCCGCACCTGCACGTCCTGCAGACCCTTCTCCAGGTGAGCTGCTGGGGCTGGAGCACGGCCAGACTCAGCCCCGCTGGCACCAGCCAGCAGCGTGCTGTGGCACGATGTCCCAGCTGGAAAGAGCCAGGTCCTGGGCGGAGGGGAGCGTCCCCAGCTTGGCACCCTCACCGAGATGCACGGAGCCAGGGAACTCCACGGGGCAGCTCCGTCCGTGCTTGTTGGCAGCGCAGACGCGGAAGCGGTAGTCGGCCTCGCGGGGCACGCTGTCACCCAGCACCCGCACGCGGCCAGGCAGGTCGGTAGCGAGGCACTGCACCCACTCGCCCCCGGCCACCTCCCGCCGTTCCAGCAGGTAGCGGCCGGGGGGGCGGAGGTGGGCATCGGGAGCCGGGCACCAGGTCAGCAGGGCGGCGTTGCCCTCCGCCACGCTCATCTCGGCTGCCACCGGCGCGCTCGGGGGGTCACGCTTCACACCTGCAAGTCACAGCCTGTGTTGCCTGCTTGGGGACAGCAGCGAGGCTCCTGGCAGGGTGGCATTAGGGCTGAGTGGGGCTACACAGCCTGTTTCTCTGGGGAAACAGAGAAACAGGCGGTCTCTGATGGAGAGGAAGAAGAGTATGGAGAGGATGGTCGTGCTCCGGTGTAGCATGGTGCTGGTTGCGGGGATTTGTGAGTGCCAGTGAGATTCGGGGCCTGGAACCCTGCTAAAAGCCCACTTCCCCAAAAACCCATCACAGCATCACGTCCCCAGCATGGTGGGTGCCCACCCCATCTCTCCCACCGTGTCATCCCCCTGTGAAAGGGCAGGACGGAGGATGCAGGGCCCCCCCCGAGGCTGCGGCTTACACTTGACCCGGAGCTGGGAGCACGTCTGCGATTCCCCGACGGCGAAGGAGATGATGCCGGCGTCCTGGCGAGTGACGTGCACCAGCACCAGGAGGTGCGTCCTGCCGAAGCTCTTCAGTACGGTGCGGGGCGACTCCCACAGCTGCAGCCCGTCCCGGGTCCAGAAGATCCCCTCCGACACCTCCCGCGTCTCCACGCAGAAAACGGCATTCTCCCCCTCCATCACGTCCAACTTCCGTGGCAGCCGCTTCGTGATCACCCCTACGAGCAGAGATGTGTGAGGGCTGGGGAGGGATGCTGGGGAGGGGGCTGGGTTCCCTGGGGTGGGAGAGAGGAGGAGGTTGAGGAGGCGCAGCAGCAGACACCACGGCCAAACAGTGGAAGGGCAGATGCTGGGGGTGGTGGGGAGCACGCGAGGAGGGGCACAGGAAGGCAAAGCTGGAGACCTTCCCCTCACCTCGGACGGAGACCTCAGCGATGCTGCGCCCCTTGTCCTTCATCTGGCAGAGGTAGATGCCATCGTCATCGGTGCGGGCATCACGGATGGTCAGGCGCCGCACCACGCCTCGCTCCTCCATCACGTACTTGTGGCTGGGCTGCAGCTCCCTGTCCTCCAGGTACCAGGCGGTGGGGATGGTCTCCAGAGGCACCTGGCACTCCAGCACAGCGTCCTCCCGCTCCGCCACCTCCACGTCTGCCAGCTGCACCTGGAACCGCAGCCGGTGCTCTGCCACCGGGAAAGATGGGTGCTGAGGGGGTGCGTGGGGCACGGCACCCACCGGCAGCCCTTTGCTCGGGGCTCTCCCAGCTCACAAATAGCACCGAGCCCTTGGCCCTTCTCTGCCCCTTTCCTCTTCGGTCCATGTGGGAACAACACTGGGATGCATGTCCCCCAGAGTGGGAAGAACCAGTGCTGGGCCTGGGGACACCCAGTGATGCCCCCAGCATCTCAGCAGGCAGTTTTTGGGGGTGCAGAAACATGTACACCAGCGCGATGTGGCAGGTGGCTCAGCGGAGGGGAGCAGCAGGGTGCTGGCTCACCCCAGCCACGGGCTGTCCCCAGCTGGGGGGGCGGCTCTGGGGGACAGGGCTGCTGCCAGTGCAGACGCTTGGAGGCATGCCCTGCAGGGCTGCCTGCCAAAACCACTCGGCACTCCAGGGGAATTTGTCACCAAGGCACTGTCCCCCCTCCCTGCTTACGGCTGGACACTGCAGCCCTCCAGAGACACCACCTCTCTGCTTGCGAGGAGAGAGGGGCAGGGAGGGGGACACAGCTCCCCGGGGGAGCCCAGGACCCCCCGGTTCCATCCTGTAGCTCCATCTGGAGGAGCCTGGGGTGACCCCAGCTGCATGGGGCAGGAGGGAGCCCAGGGATGCTGGGCTTACACGCAGATGCACCCTTGCCGGTTGAAAACCCCTGGATCCCCCCCAGTGCCCGGTGGCTCCTGGCAGCCCTTGGCCACACTCCTACCTTTCACCTGGAGCTGCACCGCACTGAGCGTCTGGCCGGCAGTGTTGGATGCGGTGCAGATGTACAGCCCCTGATCCTGGGGTTTGCAGTACAGCACCTTGAGGATGAAGTAGCCCTCCCGGTCCTCGTAGATGAGATGCCTGCGCCCGGGGACGAGGGGCTCACCATCCTTCTGCCACATGATCTCTGGCTTGGGCTTGCCGGTGACGTAGCAGCGAAATTTGGCGTGTTTTCCCGCACTGACAGCAAATGCCTTAGCCCCCGGCACCCCAGCTGGCACCATGCCATTGGGCACCCGGGTCTCCGGTCCTGTGTGCCGTCCCACCACGTGCCGCCGCTGCCGCTGCTGCTGCTCTGCCAGCAGCTGGGGGCCATCAGCAGGACAGCCATTGGGAAGCCGCTCCAATGGTGCCCGTGGTTCAACCAGGAGCACGGCAGCAGCCAGGGCCTCCCGGGAGCTGCTGCGTGCCCGGCACACGTAGACCCCCCCATCCGGGGGCCGGGTGCCGAACAGCTTCAGAAAGTGCCAGTCCTCCGGCTCCTTCCCCACCTCAAAGTGGCTGCTCTCAAAGAGGTCGGAGAGCTTGCGCCCGTCCTTCTCCCACTCCAGCACTGGGTAGGGCTGGCCGGACACCCTGCAGGTGAACATCACATCCTCCCCTCGGCACACCCGCGTGGACAAGGGGGCCACAAGGAAGGTGGGTGCCTCGCCACCTGAGCATCCATCCTCCTGCAGGGGCTCCCCCGCCTCCACCTTGAGCGTGGCAGCAGCGTAGGTCTCACCAACGCTGTTCCTGGCCTTGCAGATGTAGACCCCACTGTCCTGGGGGGTGGCGTGAGACACCAGCAGGCTGTACAGGTCTCCCTTGGCTTCCACGTGGAAACGGCCCGAGGGCTCGATCGGGGTTTTGTCTTTCTCCCAGAGGATGCTTGGCTGGGGGTCGCCCGTGATCTGGCAGCTCAGGACCGCATCGGCGCCACTTTGTACCGTGAAGGCACGTGGATAGGCCAGGAACCTGGGGGCTCCCCCGAACCCCTCCATCGCCACCTTCCTGGGGTCACAGCAGGAGGCTGGCCAGGGCAGCAGCGGGGATCATCAGCCTGGGGGTATGCACAGAGCAACAGGGGTGGGGGCTCAATCTTTGGCGAAGGAACTGGCATGGAGCACTGCTAGGAGGGGAGGGACACACACACACACACACCCCCCTGCCTTCCCAGAGCAAAGCCCCCAGCACTGAGCCTGTGTAGCGGGAGCATCACCTCTGAGCACCCCTGCCCTGCTGGATACGCTCCTGTCTCAGCCTGAATCACCCATTTCCCAGCCTAGCAGCAACAGAAGAGGTGACAAAAGGTGACTCTTCGCACCCCGAGGGGCCGGGGCGCCCACAGGCCAGGCTGCCTGCCCCAGGATGGCAGAGGGGACCCCATCTCCGGGGGCGGGGGACCCCTGCCTAGACAGGGAGTGGAGGCAGCTGCTCGCTGGCTGCTGGGGACAGGGATGGCCAAGGCTGGACGGCCCCAGCCCGCCCCTTCCCCACCCGCGGGGCATTCCTGCAGTATCGGGTGGTGGCAGAGCCGCATTCCTGCAGCATCTGGGCTGGCTCAGCGGGCAGGTGCTGATACGGGGCTGTCGCAGGCAGGAGGCACCCGGCCCGATCCAGACGCTTCCTCCTGGGCTCAGAGGGGCAAGGGACACCCCACCCCACCCCACCCACCCCCCTTGCACCCGAGGTCACCCTGCGAGACCCTGCCATGGGGAAAAGTAGGGCTCCCCCGGGAGCAGGTCCCCCTCCAGAGCATGGTCCCACAGGCAGGATCCAGCCCTTGGGTACTGAGAGCCTCGGCTGGATATAACCAGCCCCAGGGGCAGAGGGAAGGCTGGGGAGGGACATCCTGCTTTCAGAGGGCACTGCCTCCGTCCCCAGCGAACTGTGCCCGTGGTCATGGTCAGGAGAGGGGCAGGGTGCTCCTCGCCTCCCCTGGGCGAGCGCACCCGGGTCTCTGCCCGCACCACGGCTGGGGCTGGTGCAGAGGCGCTGGCCTCCCTCAGGCGGGGCAGGGGGAAGAGAAACCAAAATACTCCCTGAATGAGCCAGAGGGGATGAATGGTGGGAGAGGGCGGGCCCCCGAGGAGTGGCAGGGACCAGAGCCAGCTTCTCCTCCCAGACCCCAACCTTGAGGATGGTGCATCTATTCAGAGCCACCTCCCCGGCCACATTCCCAGGCACACGGGCCACCCCACGGCAGTGCCCGCAGACTCACACCGCACTAATGGCTCAGCCGTCCCACTGCCCCTTTCAGCCACCCCCTTCCCCCATCACCCTGCCCCATACAGCCCCACAGCCCGCTCCCGTGCCCCACGCACACACCTCGCTCCGCCGCCTCTCCCCCCCGTCTCCCAGCACCGGCACCAGCTCCTACCACTTCCCCCAGCTCCGCTCACGGGTGTCAGCGCGCAGGGACCAAACGTTACAAATGCCTGCAGCTGCTGTCCCCAAAAATACCCTCTGATGACACGCTGGGTTGATAAGACTGAGCCTGCTCCATTCAGCGCCTCGCCGGGGCAGGGCTGGACTATGTATAGCAGCCTGGTGGGAGCCACCCGTCCCGGAGCGGGCAGGCAGCACTCCATCTCCGGAGTCCTGCTGTGCCGCAAACCCGGCCATGCCTCCGTGACGGGTCAGCCTGTGGCAAGAAGCAACACAACCAAATCATGGAGCATGGCATGGGACACCAGGCTGCAGTAGGACATGCCATGCCATGCTGCACAGGGTGGGATGTGCCACACCAGATGCTGCACGAGATGCCAGGCTGCAGGGGATGCCATACAGGCCATGCTGTGTGGGACATGGGGCTGCAGGAGGAGCGGAGGGGTGTGGAGGCTGCCCACCGCCCCGCAAGGGTGCCGGATGGGGGACACCTGTCACTGTCCCCACAGGCAGAGGTGGGAGGAAGAGCAGGACCTGCTAGATGCCCTCACAGCCTGTGCCCCTCCTACCCCAGGAGCCAGCCTTTGGCCAGCCAGCCTAAGCCAGAAGGGCGCATCCTTCTCCCAGCATTGCTGCAGGGTCTCAAGCTGGCTGGGCTCTGCCTCATCTCTTACTCTTCCTCCTCCTCTCCTGAAGCTGGTCCAGCCTTCCCCAACCCCAGGCAGCATAGGAAGCTCTTGCCATCCCTCCTGCTTCATGTCCCCAGGACCTCGCCAGCCTCCAGGCTGCCCTGGAGATGCCACAGCCCCCCACCCTCCAGCCTGCCCTCCCCACGGTCCTGTCCTCACATCCCGGCTGCCCTGTGACCCTGATGTGTCCCAGCCACCCCTGGCAGGAGGGTGCCCTGCCTGCCACCCCCAAAGTACCTCCCCACACTGGGGCCTTTTAGGGCTCTGGACCACATCAGGTCCCTGCCCAGATGTCCCTGCTCTGCACAGCCGCTGCCGTCTCCCACTGTCCCTCCAGAAGCCCCAAATCTGCAGCTCCTCCACCATGGGGTGCACCCAGCACCGGCAGCTGCAAAGGTCACCCAGGGTGCCCCCTCCATCCCCGCCAGCACAGGAAAACCTTCCTGGCAGCACCCTGCCTGCAGCCCGGTCTCCTCAGCCTCACGCACCCACTGCCTCCGGCAGCATCCCCCCCTCTGTGTGAGCGCCGTTCCCCCCCCAGACCACACTGTCCTTGCAGTCCTCGCATTCCAGACGTCTCAGCGCTTTCGCTGCCCAGAGATAATATTCACGGCGAGCAGACGTTTGCGTCAGTGTCAGATAGGTCTCAATGCCACCCTGCCCCAGGGGGAGTGCAGCGGGCAGACGGGCTGGGCAGGCAGGCAGCAGCCTGCAGCAGAGCCCCCCAATCCACCGGCCCCCCGCACGCCCCACGGTCATGCTGCTCCTCCTGCACCTGCTGCCTGCCATGCTGCCCACCGCTGTCCTGGCCGGATGTACCGGGGCTGGTGCCGATCGGCAGCTCATCCTGGATAAGGTGCGTGCTCGGGTGCTGGAGCATCTGAGCCCCCCGCTTCTCCAGGAGGAGCCCCAGAAGGAGGCGAGGAGGGTGCACCGGAGAGACGTCCTTGAAAACACCAAAGACGAGCCCAAGGAGCTAGAGGACACCTCCCAGGTGATCCTCTTCCCTTCCACAGGTGAGAACGCCCTGGTGGGATGGAGAGGGCGGAGGGGTGAAGCAGGATCGGGGTTTGGACAATGGGGATGCAGTGGGATGGAGGGGCTGCCGTAGGGGTCTGCAGGAGAAGAGAAAGAGGGTACACCAGGCTGGAGCATGGGTGAGGTGTGTTGGAGAGCCAGGAGGTGGAAAGGGGTGGCAGGCAGGGACAGGCAGAGCAGCCCAGGACACAGGCAGGGAGAGGGGCAGGTGGTACGAGAGGGTGCCGACAGGCTGGGGAACAGCTGGGCAAAGTGGGACATGGAGAGATGGGGAGGGCTGAGGAGAAAGCAGGGTGGGATAGAGTGGGAGGCTCAGGAATGGGGCAGGATGCTGGGAAACAGGATAGGATACTAAAGAACAGGGCAGCGTGCCCAGCTATAAGGCAGAACGCCCAGCTATAAGGCAGGATGCTGGGGGACGGAGCAGGATGCTGGGGGGCAGGGGCAGCAGAAATGGACCAGCATGGGGCACAACAGGGCTCAGCTGCCGGGTGCAGTGGAGTGGCTGCTGCACAGAAGTAGACATCAGCTCCCCCGCAGCCTGCCACAGCCCGTGCCGGCAGCTGGGTGCTCTGCCAGCACCCTGGGGACCCTGTGCAACACCTCACCTCCCGCCTAGCATCGGGGACCCTCCCCGGGTTTGGGTGCACACCCTGAGCATCTTTCTACCCACTCCCCCCCGCAGATGTGCCCTGCGAGCCCATGCAGCCGGACAAGCTGCTGGAGGAAGAAGGGATTTTCACCTACCTCTTCCAGCCCTCGGCACACACTCTGAGCCGCACCGTGACCTCTGCCCAGCTCTGGTTTTACACCGGCCCCTCGGCCGCCCCCAACCACTCGGCCCCCGACGTGCTGACCCTGTCACCGCAGGGCCGCATGCCGGTGACGGCCACGGTGGTGCAGACGCCCGAGCACTGGACAGTGTTTCACTTCACCCCGGCGCTGCTGCCCCAGCTCTCGCAGCCGCTCTTTGTCCTCCTGGTGCGCTGCCCCGGCTGCCCCTGCCTGGCCGAGGGGGACAAGATGCCCTTCTTGGTGGCCACCACCCGGGCGAAGGGCAGCGAGAGGGCTCGCCGCTCCGCCATGCCCTGGTCCCCGGCCGCCCTGAGCCTGCTGCAGCGCCCGTCTGAGGACCTGGCCGCCCACACTAACTGCCGCCGGGCTTCCCTCAACATTTCCTTCGAGGAGCTGGGCTGGGACAAGTGGATCGTGCATCCCAGCAGCTTCGTTTTCCACTACTGCCACGGGAGCTGCGCCGAGGGCCACGGGCTGAGCCACCGCCTGGGCGTGCAACTCTGCTGCGCTGCCCTGCCCGGCACCATGCGCTCCCTGCGCGTCCGCACCACCTCCGATGGCGGGTACTCCTTCAAGTATGAGACGGTGCCCAACATCCTGGCCCAGGACTGCACCTGCGTCTAGGGCATCCCACAGCCCGGCCCCAGACAGTGATCCTATCCAGGAGTCACCGCTCGCCCAGGGGACCCCCGGCCCCGTGCTGACGGGACCAGAGGAACCCAGTTGGGGGGGGGTTTGGGCTGTGTCACCTTCCCCTGCGCAAGCCGGAGTTTTGTGTTGCCATTGGTACAGTCACGCTGCCAGACCTGCCCCGCGGCCATCGCCAGCCTGGAGCCAGCCGAGGTACGGCAGGTCTGGGACGCGCACAGCCTGGGGCAGAGGCACCGACCCCCTGCCAAAGCCAGACCGCTGTCTGCAACCAGCTCAGCCCCCTGTTTCTCCCCACCTGCTCCCCCCCCAGCAATTTTTACCCTCCCCCCAAAAAAGGACTGGGGTCCCGCTCCTGCTGCAGAATGCCACAGCCTCCCCATGCTCCCCGGCACGGCCAGGCTGCCGTGGCAGGGACTGGGATGTTCCAGGACGAGCCTGTGCCAGGACCTCGCACCGGTGGCAGGGCTGGTGGCACACACGGCGCTGCAAGCGAGCCCTCTCCTGGCGGCACAGCCTGTCGGAAAGCTTAACGGGATGAGTGAAATAAAGATGTTCCTTTTACCAAAACAGCCTGGAAACGCCAGCTTCCACCAGAGGCAGCCACTGAGGTGGCACACAGTGGGATGCCAGCTCCTTGGGGGCTTTTGGCCAGAGGAGGGAAGGGACCGGTGAGTGCTGCAAGAGGGGTCCGGCCGCTACCTGGGGTCTCAGAGAGGGGATTGGGGTGCATTGGCCAAAACCAGGGCATGGCGTGGCTGGGTTTATCTGGCCCCAGGGCCGGGGAGAGTGGGGCAGGGCAGCATCCCTTCTACTCCCAGTTGCAGTGGGATGGGGAGGTGTGGGGGCGGCAGCGGGATGGGGAGGCATGGGGAAGCCCCTCGCAGGGCCCCTCGCCGAGGACGGAACCACACAGGAACACGGCTGGAGCAATCCTGCTCTGCCAGGCCGATGGAGGAGGCCCCGCACGGCAGGAACGGCTGCGTCACCCTGGGCCGAGTGGGGAGGTCCCAGGGCAAGCCGGCAGCGCTGCCCGCCCCAGCCCAGCTGGGCAGGATTCCCTTCCCACCCCTTCCTCCCGAAGGACCGGATGCAGCAGTTCAGTACAAAACGTCTCCAGCCTTTACTAATATAGATATTAA
>VXBH01002514.1:193323-218088 GCA_013400035.1 Rynchops niger | reverse complement strand
CCTGCCGCCCCCGGTCCCGGCCCGGGAGGCCGTGCAGGGCTGCGGGCGGGGTCCGGCCCCGGCCCGGCCGCAGGGGGAGAGGAGGGAGGCAGCGCTCCGGCCATGAGAACTCACCTGAACAACAACTCTAACAGCAAATTGTTCCTCTCCCGGTGAGGAGAAAGGGAGAGGATGGAAGAACCGGGTAGCACCGGAGGGCAGGTGGCCACAGGCATGGTGGGAACATGGAGCAAAATTCCCCCCTGTGTGGTGGCGATGCACTTCAAATCTTTTGAAGCCTGTGCCGCATCTCCTGCCCCCGGCCAGGTCCCTGCAGCAGGGTTGGGGCTGAGCACCCAGCACCTCCAGATATGCCCTTGGAGAGTCACCGCTGCTCTTCCTGGGCAATAGCACCGCTGTCCCAAGGCCAGAGCGATGGCAGTGATGGCTTGGAGTCACCACTCCGGAGCCACGGGCCACAGCCACGCACTTTCTGCACTGCTAAAATTGGCTCTGGGGTTTTTTGTCAGGACCGAGTCCCCTCACTGGGCCAACCATACCTGTGACATCCTGGGCAGAGCACCTCGTCCTTGTGCCCTTGCGAGGGGATGGGGGGGGATGTCGGGCTGCCTTGTGCAACCCAAATATCCAAGGGGAAGCTGGTGTCTGCGTAAGCTGGTTCTTCCTGCCGAAACACGTGCTTCCTCCTCCAGAAGGGTTTCCACCAGCCGGCACTGGTGGGTACAGCCCCTCTGCCCACCCGCTGCGGGTAGCACCAGGGGCAAGGAGCAGGGTGGGAAGCGTGGCTGCCACATCCGGTGTGGGTTTTTGGTTATTCTGGGCTCACTGAGTAATGGCAGCCCTGACGTTTTCCTTGACGCTTCCTTAAGTCAGCAAGAGCCACCATGGCGCTGCCCCAGTACCCACACAGCCCGGTGCTTTCATGTGGGAGGGCAACTGGAGCCCCCCCGAGCGATGTGCTGCACCCCAACATGGGCGTGTGCGCAGGAGGAAGGGGGAAAGGGCCCCACTTCGGGCTCTCTTGCCCAATCCTTCTCCCCTGCCCATGGATGGGTCCTTCCCAGGTGACGGCTTCAGCCCCACGGAGGGAGAGCTGCAGCAGAAGGAAAGGGATTTGACCTGGCTATGAATAAACACTTTCCGTTGAATCCCGCCCCCACGCACGCAAACTGCGTCATTAACATTTCTGGAAGGGGAGATGGTTGTTGCAGATCCAGCAATGGATGCTCTGGGAGCAACCTCTGGGCACCCTCTCCATCCCAGGCCAGGAGCAACAGGCGGAGGCAGAGTCAGGGAGACAGCAAGCCAAGCACAGAAACTTGGGCCTTTGGAAGGATGCAGGGAAGTGTCCAGGGCAGGGAGGGAGCCTGGGGCTGCAGCCAGGTGACACCCGCAGCGTGGCACGGAGAGGTGGGAGCAGAGCAGGGGGCTGCTGGCACAAGGATTGCATCGCAGGGGGCTGGGGAGGGCAAGCGGCACACAGCCTATGTTGAACCTCCAGCTCTTGCCAGGCAGTTAAAGCAGCTTGGGGGCTTCTTTCTCCACAGTCACCACTAGTTTTCAAGTTCTGCCAGGTCTTGGCTCCAGCCTGGCTTCACCCCCAGGCAGCCAAGCAGTTTGCCAGGGACCTATGTGACCCTTTGACTCTGGTGCTCGGCACATTAAGAACAAGCCCCCACAGCAGCCTCGCATTAAACTGGAGAGCGTGACCCACTGGGGCGCTGCAAACTGAGGCCGTTGCACCCAGAACGAAGCCTCTTGTTGGGCCGGGGCCAGGTACAGCCGCGGCAGCATTTTTGTGCAGCACAAGCCAGCCCACGCCTGGGCTGCAGGGCAGAGCTTGCCTCGGGTGGCCAAATCCAGAGCCTGGTGTTGGACAACCCCACAGACAGGTGTTACTGTGCTTGTCAGCATCTGGTTAGCGGTGTCAGAGCCCCCCCTCCCCCCCGTTTCCCCAAACACGGTGCCCTGCATGTCCCCGGGCTTTACCCTCATTTTGAGCTTGCAACACCCAAGCACCTGAAGAGGCATCACCCTTTGGGCCTGGGGCAGAGGGCAAACTCACAACTGCCGGGAAAGGAAGGTGGCGGGTAAAGGGTGTTGCCCACCCTCATCCCTTCCCCGCATCAGCTGAGGCTGACGGAGCCCCGGCCCATCGTGGGCAGGAAGGATGTGCAAGACCAGCAGCTTGCGCCTCAGAGACGAACTTCGCAGAGGAAACAGGAGCACCGTCACCAGCCACAAAGCAGGATCAGCCCCAAACCACTAAGCCTGTGGGACAGAGGGCAGAGCTGGAGCAAGTGTGTGGAGCATGGCAGGGTAGCTGCATGGCCTGGCGAGAGCGAGGGGAGACAGTATTCGAGGAGATATGGCTGAGGGGGAGGCATTAAGTGCAGGGATAAGGAGAATATCTACTTCTGGGACAAATGCTCCAGCCACAGCGCCACAATGGAGGCAGCCTCAGGGACTCCACCACCAGACCTTGCCAGACACGGGGTGCCAGGGAGGGTGCTGGGGCCAGTCTGGCTCTCGATAGCAGCCTCAGTTCCTGCTCTAATCAATAGGGCAGGACGGGTTGGGCCCTGCCATGACTGCCTCTGCTTCCGGGGACGGTGGCAGCGTGGCAGATGGCGAGGCCAGGCACCCCAGGCGTGTTTGCTGTGGGGCGCCGTGGACCCTGCCCGGCTGGTGCTGGGCAGCAGGATGGGGAAGGGGTGAGCTGCTGCCTCCACCCTCTCCGAGAGGGGCCGCAGTGGGGCAGGGCTGCAGGTGGGCAGCGTGAATCCTCAGCAGCAAACACACTCTTCCCCGATCAAACAACTCGTGTGGCACTGGGACAGGGAGCAGACAGCTCCATTAGGGACTGTTTGTTCTGATACAGGACAGCTCCACAATTAGCTTAATAACCTTCTGATAACAGGCAGAGGCACGCTCTGTCGCAGGAGCACAAAGGGCAACAACCAGCCCCTGTAACAGAAGCAGAGAGAAGGCTGAGATGGCTCCAAAATAAAGTCCCCTTCCCTTTTCCCCCTGCTCGATTACGCGGCACAGCGGTGGTGGTGGTGGGGCACACGGCACAGCCCCTGCTCTCCTCCCTCCTGCCAGGGTCTCATTCCCAGTTCTGCCGGTCCCACATGTGGCACTCAAGCCCAGCCTGGGCTCGCTGCTCTTCCCCTGCCAGCCAAGCTGGATGGCAGCCCAGAGGGAAGGGGTTTACACAGCCCCGGGCCATCGCTCTGTAAGTTGGATAAAGAGCGTTGGCACACGCAGGAGGGGTGAAGCTGGCCAGGCAGATCCGCCAGCTGCGGGGAATGCGTGCCCTTTGCTGCTACATCTCCAGTCCCCTCGAGATGAGGCCAGCAGGGATAATTTGCTCGAAGTAAATGACCGGTCCCTCTAGTCACCCAGTCTGATTAGAAACAAGGCTTCATTAGACAGCGCAAGGGGGCTGACAGCTAACCCACAGGCTACGTATGCTCAAGGCAATACTGCTTTAGAGGGCAGAGACACAGAGTAGGGAGCACTGAAATAGCCAAACTTGTGGCTGAGGCATCATTTTCATCGATGAGTTGAACAAAGTAAGGCAGGGCTGGTATGTGCCTGTGGAAAGGCACTAGCTTCAGGCACCTGGCAAGAGCCAGCCTCCAGCCTGAGGCCACAGCTGCCTGCAGCCTGTCTCCAGGGCCCTGTGGCCATTCCAGGCCTGGGCATCCCTGCTGCTACACACACACGCCTTGAGAAGAGCCTGCTCCTGGCAGATACAGCAGGGAAATGCTGCGATTCAGACCAACCTTGCTCTGTGCTGGCAGCTGAGCACTGGAGCCAAGCACGTCCAGAAAAGGAAAGGGGAAAGAAGGAGAAAAATCAAGAGTGTCTAAGAGCACAGCAGGGGGATTGCATGGTCAGGGTTATGACAGGCAGAAGGCATCTGCAGCTAATTCAAAGATACCATACCTTTCCGCAAACCCTGGCTTTCCTACGCAACCCCTGTTCCTGCACAGCCATCAGCGGGGGTTGCCTGCAGCGCAGGAGCGTGTGGGGGAAGCCCTTGCACATACCCAGCTGATGCAATGCCACCAGTTAATCCTATCGCTACGCCTAGCGCGAGCAGCCCCACAGCAAAGCGTTCACGATCACAAATAAACCACAAAGGGGTTAATCTGGCAGCAACCAGGATAAAACCCTAAGGGAAAACAAAGCAAGTGTTTCAGGAAGAGGCAACAGACAGGTTGTGGCAGCCATGTGAGCTTCCCTGTCCGTGGCTGGAGGAATGCAGAAGAGCAGGGAGCTGTTAGTGGGACCAAGAGGCTAGTGCTGAGCTGAGGGCACAGACCCGCACAGACATGGCAAGGAGCAGAAGCAAATGAGTAGTCACTTTTGCAGTAAAATCTGGGAAGAGCTTGAGAAGAGGTATGGCCAGGCACTCTGCTGAAACCTTTGGTTTGGGCAGTTCACACTTTCTCAGGCCCCTCAACACATTCCCAGACATGGGCACAGCAGAGCAAAGGTGCAGCTCGGTTAACATGGAAAAAGCAAGCTCCAGGGACAGGCTTTCTCACAGGATCAGCTCATGCCAGAGACATCAATGAGCTGGTCCAATAACTCCAAATTTGCCTCTTGCCCTTTGTGAAAAACACGGCTATAGAAGATGAAGACAGCAGTTACACAAGCTCCGTAAATGGCAAGATGAAGACAGAAAAGCCTTACTGGTCTTTACCAGCTCAGCTCTCTCAGACTTCTTCCCCAGGACAAAGTGCTAGGTGCTGGCAGCGCTTCCACTGAGCTCATTCCCGCTTGCGGTCTGAGACCGCTCCAAAGGAACGGAGAGCGGCAGCCATATGCCCATTTAGGAAGAGGGGGGAAAGTGGAATGCGTTGTGACATCTGCCTCAAGACAGTATAGATCTTGTCAATCAAGCCTATAGAAGGCTAGATAAAAATATCAACCACCACAGGCCTTCAGCATCTCAACTGCTGGAAGTGACAGTAGAAAGTCCAATTCTACAGCAATCCAAGAAAGCACCCAACAGCGTGTTGTGAGGTGGCCTTCGGGCCACTACAAAGTACGGAAACTGAACTTCCCACACTCCTAAGGCTATGAGGATGGCACAGCTGGGTTTAAGCAGGGAGAAAAACTTTATCTCACCTGCTCAGGTGAGACTGGAAGAGTGGGATGATGCGGGACTCAGTCACTGCTGTGTTCTAGATGACAGAAACCGGAGTCACAGACACCAGTTTTGGGTATGTGGAAAGTTTGGATGTCATAGAGACTGCTGCAAAGAGCTGCCACACTCAGCATCCAAAGAAAACAGGCATCAAGTCGCTGAATGACAAATACATGTCTTCAAAGAAATCAAGATCACCTTGACATAAAATAGAGGTTTTGTCACTAAGGATTCAGCAGTTGGAAAACTTGCCCTGAAACTGTGGGTTGAACACTCATAGCAAGACAGAGACACTGCTCTGGGAAAAGCAACCTTCGTCAAAGATGCCTGCTTGGGGTTATCAGATCCCACGTGCAGCACCTTAATGTAACAAGTTCATTTCTGCTCCCCCCCCAAGGGGAGCTTCAGCTGCAACAAAACACCACAGGAGGCATCTCCACTTGCTCTTCGCTGGGCAGGGTGCAGAGACCCTGTGCCACAGCAAGCCCAGGCCAGGCAGCAGCGTTTTTTGAGGTGCATGTAACTCTGAGCAGGAGAGGTGGAGACAAGGTAAAGCCTGGTACAGGGAAGAACCTAGGGGCGGGTAGTCCCACCTCTACAGCCACAGCAGCAACAGCTCCTATGAGAGGCATCCTCTGAGAGCCTGTACAGACAGTAAGCACTTGCTGGGGCTGGAAGCCCACAGGATGCTCACCTGAAGACAATTGTCACAGAACACCACAACCAGTACCTTCTGTCAGTCTAATCCTGTTTGGGCCTTGTTCCTTGGCTGCCGCTTGGGAACCAGGCAGGTGGAGAAGATAAGTCTAGCAGCCCATCAGCACCTGAACAGGAAGGGGAAAATGGCTCAAACCCTGGGAGATGCTGGGGAACCCTTGAAGCTGCTGCAAGGCTAGTACGCAAGACCTTACAAAGACATTACAGCAGTGCAAGAGGACGCAGCAAGGAAAGTGTGACAATTCAATAAATATAAGCTTTTATTACAATAGAAAATAGTAAAACTCATGTTAAAATAGACTCTTGTTTTTGGACTGCTCAGAAAAGCCTAAGCCTCACTTTTACCTGCCAGTGCCCACCAGGGTCCTGACCCCTAAGCGATGACCAACACATTTCTGTGCCAAGAGCCTCACAGCTCCTCCCCACCCAGTGACAGTGAAAGACTACAGCAGCAGACTGAGCCGTGTCCTGCCAGGCAGGCAGGTAAGGGCTCTCTGTGGGGTTATGAATACAACATGCCTCATCCCCTTGTGCAATCAGGCTCCTGTTTGAAGCAGGCGGCTTTAGGGAAGCCATGGACAAGAGGGAGGGGGAGGAAAAAAAAAAAAAAAAATCAGCAGCAGGTAATGGCAGCTGTTCTGAGACAGCTAAGAAGGCAGCAAGTACACCTGCTAGAAAGACCACAGTGCCCAACTGCCTCTGGCCTGCTGTTTGCCTAGTACCACTGCATGTCCCACTGAACATGCTCTGGCCTGGCTCCCCTCTTCCTTCAGTGACACTCCATAAGACCCTGAAGGAGACTAGCAGACACTGCCAACTTAAAACTCTGTGTAGCTTATGCAGTATTACAGGGAACAGCCTCCACCTCCTCCTTCCATGGCCAGCCCAGTGCAAGTGAATGACTGTGCAGCCTGGACCATTGTGTGCTCCCCTCCTCACCAAAAAGGGCCAGGGGCAAGAGTAGAGTAGAAAACAGAGGCCGCAGGACAGAAAAGGTCAGATGGGAGTGGGAGACACTTCTGCACCATCGCCAGGGCAGCAGCACTCTTGACTCCAAGTCACGCCTGCCTACAGCTGGCAAGCTCACTCCAGTCCCTCGTACACAGCCTTCCGCAGCTCAATTGAGAACATCTCCTCCCAGGGCCCACGGATCCACTCCACCAGCTCTACCAGGAGCTCAGGACACTCTGTGCGAATGTGCCAAGTGCTCTCCACCTTCAGCACCTGGGAGGAAGGAAAAAGAGGGAGGCGGATGAGCAGGGCCTAACCTCAAAGGCACTGATCAGCCCTGAACTGCTATTCCCCAGCACAGCTGCCAGCTCCTCCCAGTTCCTAAGAAACATCCTCCTCCCTCTCCTGCTGCCAGCCGTGGAAGTGTCCCTGCCTGACTTTTGTACAGCAACAGTTCGCTGTGCTCCCCCACCTCTGTGGTGCAAGGCCCTAGGTTAGGATGGGAGATGGCAGACCCAAGACCCTCTTGGCAGGAGCAGGATCTGAGCACAATCCTGCCCCCAGCATCTTGTGTGCCCCATGACCACCTCCTGGTTACCTCATCATAAAGCATCAGCTTGATGTCACAAGGACAGAGGCGATAGGTTATGACATTGCTAATGCTGCTGATCGGCTGCCTCTCCTTCAACTGGATGTTGCTCCTAGGAAGCGTTTCTGCCTCATGGTCTTCATCCAAGGGGGGCTGCACCTGCCACTGGTGATTCTCCTCCAGCAGAAACAGCATGCTTCGGGTGCTCAGCAGGGTCACAGGGAAAGCAGATGCCCCTAAAAGGATACGAGGGAATAGGAGAGGCTTTGCTGAGAGCCTGAGTCACCATAGAGCCAGCAGCTTTGCTTTCCATTCCTCCCCTAGGGAAATCCTTTCCAGCAACAGTAACTGGGTGAACAGCCTTATCCAGCTTCCTGCCTGAAGAGCGGGAGCAGGGTAGCTAAATGGGTCTGGGCTTAACCAGCTTATCCAAACCCATTGCAGGAGCATGCAATATGAAAGACCACCGCCCAGCAAGCCTTGTCCAGCCTATGGCCTCACGTGAGGCAGGAAAAGACACTCAAGTCCTTTGACCTCTTAAAAAACACTTTACTACTCCTTAGCTAAAAGTCAGCAGCTTCGGCTAAAAAGCCGCCTTTTTTGGCTTGAATTTGTCTGGCTGCAGATATCTGATGGTTAGAACAGAGAGCACACACAAAGTTCAATACCAAGTTGGGATGTGTCTTAAGTATGGCAGGAAGCAAAGTAGTTTTGATAAACTGTAGGGAGCATAAACATCATCCGGCTGATTTCAGTGGATGCAAATGAAAAGCACGAGAATTTGTGAATAAGTTAGATGCACAGAAACAGGGAACCACTAGTTTGAGCTGTTTGAGGTCACAGGGGATCACAAGCTGCTACAGCAACATGTTGCTTTTCTCATCACATCTCACTCTTGGGAATTAGCAGGAATATCAGAAATAGGATGTTTAATTAGTCCTGTCTACTTGGCAATGAGGCCTCAGCTGGAACCACGTCCAGTTTTGGGCGCCATACTCTAAAAAAGGAGAAAACTGTAGAGTAAGAAAAACACACTTTAAGTTCTCCCTCCCACAGGCTATTTGTTCAGCTTGAGGAGACCAATAAACATACTTCCCAAGATTCCTTCTGATTCTCGTTCTCTTATACCTCCCCAATGACCAATGGTGAATGAGGGTGCAAGAACACTAACAAACTGGTCAGAATGTGATTAACAGCTATGTTGCTTTTTCCAGCGTCCCAAGCTGAGAAGACAGTGGAATTATTCACTAAAGACTCAAATCCCGGGTTTAGCACACTTCACCCTCAGCAAGTCCTGGAACAGAACTTGATGGGTTCCAGCAGGCTGCTCCTGTCCTACTGTCTCAGGTTCTGGACACCTGCTTCTGTTTTCCCAAACGGAGCAGCCTTTCAGCTCCTCATGCAAACTAGCTGTAAGTATGACCCCTCAGCTTTCCCTCAGCTCAGGGCAATGATCCAGCCCTTGGATAATCTCCAGCTTCTCAGAAACCATTCTGAGTTGTCACCAAACCTTGTGTGCAAGACCAGCTGCTCCCTAGAGTCTGGACTTCTGTGCAGAAAAGGGCTGGGAGACTCACTGGACATATAGGAAGAAACATGTTGCTATCCTACACATCTCAACAGCAAAAAGAGCCCTCACCCACGCGCCCACCCCATCTCGCTGCTGGACCAATGGCCCAGCTCTTTCCTACAGACTGTACACTAAAAACCATGTAAGTGGACAGCACAGGTGTGGGACACCCCGGCACCGAGATCTCCGGTACCTTGGATCAGGTAGGCCAGCAGGTAGAAGAAACAAGTGTCATCTGCAGCTGCAGAATCTGTGGTCTTGGAGTCCAGCAAAGGCCTGGAGGAGATACAACAGCAGGGTCATAAGGAAGCACTCTGTTTCCAGTCTAGGTTTGCTGTGAGCTAGCGACTATTCACTGTCCTCTCAGGGAAGGGAGGGATCCATCTCTTCCAGATGTTGCAAAATTCCTCTCTCCTGTTACTCTGCCCACCACCTTGCCAGTTAGGAACCAAATGCTTCTTGCAAAGGAGGAGGCTGCCCTACGCTTCCCCCTTTTCCCCTCTCTCAGGCTCCTCCAGAAGGGCTGGAGTTGCTCTGCCTGGTTCAGTCCGTGACACCCCTTTGCCTCCTCAACCTGTGCAGCAGGCACTGGAACCAGCTGCCTTAAACCTATAACACAGGCCTGGCTGCCACTCCAGTGGTGCCTCCTCCTGTGCCACCCTGTTTTGAGCACTATGCTTCCCAGGCACTGCTGGACAAGCAGACATCCTCTTCTATCCGAAACCCCAACCTCCCACAGGTTGTTCTTACCATAGCCAATGCTGTGGATTCATTTCCACAGTGGGGATTTCCTTCACCTTACTCCTGTGCTTAGCAGGCAGCTCTTGCATGAGATCTAAAGAGGGAGAGAAGGTAGATATCTTTTATTGCAAGCCCAAGGGCAGTACGTAACAGCACAGGATGGTTCTCTAGTCTACAAAGAGGGGCTGGAAGTTATGATGCCAGTGGGGTTCTCCCCCAGCTTTTTTCTGAGCTGGCATGAAGTGGTTTTCCAACATACATTCAACTACAGCTCTCCTGGAAGCTCTCCAAGAGCAAATCTTCCCAATCCTCTTCTGCGCCCACCCACCCCTACTACAGCTCTACTCTTACATGTCAGGGTCTGCAGGAACTGGTCACAGCAGCTTTGGTTCCGGATGAGCAGATTGTAGGAGGCTTTTGGGTTCTCAAACTCCATTCGCAAGCTCTGGTGGCAGAGTCCCACTTCCAGATGGGAAATATCAGACAGGTAGTGAGAGTCATTCTTCTTCAGCCAGTCTGCAGGTTGTCCCCTAATCACAGAGCACAGCCCTCAGCTGCAGCAGGCTGCCCCATCTCCTCTCCCACATCAGGGGATTTGGCAGAAGAGCCTTTGCATGTCACCACACCTCCAGGGTAAGGCTGGCACTACCCAGCCTCACAGCCTTGCTACAAGGTCTCACTTGCCACCTTTCTCCTCACCTGATAACCCCAGTGACTTCCAGCACATAAATCTTGAGATCAGAGGCAACCAAGATTGAGAGGAACTCTCCTTGTCGACCAAATTTCACCATGACCACCTAGAGCACAAAGAGGGTGGGCCATAAGACTGGCCTGTCCCTTGCCAGCCCACCCATGGAAAGGGCCAATTCAAACATGCCTCAGCTCCCTTCACGTCCCACAGTCTCTGGGATGCCACCCCAGAGCAGAACTTACAAGGTGGCAAGAAGGACAGACAAGGAGCTGTACGAGTGGTGCTATGGGAGCTCACCTTGAGGAAGCACTGGAACTCCTCAGTGTTCTCCTCAAAAACTTCCATGTCCAAGTACAGCTTCAAGCGATGATCCACAGAACGGAAGTCTCTTGTGTTCAGGATGCCATTTACAGCTGAGGAGAGCAAAGGGTAGGATTCACACTCTGCCCACTGACCAGGTGCTGCCCAGGCGTGCAGACTGGCACCAGGGCAGCAGTGTCACCTGCCTCTGCATCCTCAAGACAAAAAGCCAAAGCCAGGGCTTTCCAGGCCACAGGTCTCAATGTGGAGACATGAGGGGACTCCAACACTTGCTTTTTCAGATATACAAAGCTTTGGTCTAACCCATCTTCAACCTATGCTCAGCTCTTTAGTCACAGGAGGACACCACTTTGCTGCCGGATTTGGCTGGAGAGCAATTCTTTATCACAAAGCCAGAAAGACCTTTCTCATTTCAGCTGGTGTCAGCCCAGGTCAACTTTTTAAACTCTTGACTTCGACTGTAGTAAGGTTAAAGGGGACTGAGGAAGACACCAATAAAACTGCTTAAGAACATAATTAGGTTTGTCATGCAATTGTATGACCAAATAATTTATACAATAGCCGCAATACTGACCGAGAGTACACACTTCCCAGCTGAGCTGGTCCTCTACCACAAACACCACGCTAATCAACTTCTCCTCAGCAGCAACTTTTTAATGGGCTCAGTTTTAAATTGGGACCTTGCAATTTGACCCCAAATGTAATGCTCCAGCTGTCAGCTCACTGGTGCCACAGGAACCCAGTGTCTGTAACTGAGCAGTGCAGCTCCCAGAACAAATCCTCATTACTCACAAATCTGAGCAATAACCAGGGATTAGGAGCTGACTCAGTTTTTGCTACCTTCAGACAGGAGGACAGAGAGGGGAATGAAAACTCTGCTCACAAAAACCATGGTCACTGCTGCTTGTGCTTGATGATCCCCCCATCCCCATTAAACAGGAGGCAGTGCTCCCTGAAAGCACCAGTGATAAAGCCCAACACCAAGCTGTGCACACTTCTAAACCCTGCACAGTTCCTATATACTCACAGGGACTGAGATTCCATGTTTCTTCAGACTCGGAGTTCAAAGAGAGCTGGGAAGGAGTGGGCCCACGAGAAACGCTGTAACGGTAGCTCCCCATCAAGCTGCCCCCATTGGTGTCTGTGTGGCTGATGGACAAGCACTGGCTCTTCATGCCCAGCTCCTTCTTCCCGCAGCCCCCGTCTGAATTGTGGGAGCTGGAATGGAGAGTGCCATCATGCTCGCCACTCAGGTCTGGGGTCCTGGTGCTGTTGCTGGTATCCATCTCCGAGCTGTCCTCCCCACCGATGTAGAACTTCCCACTCTCACTGGCCAGGGTGGGTGCTTCCTCTGGGCCCTCCTGCTGGCTGCCTACCTCCAGGATAGAGTCTGACAGGTCCTCACTTGTGCTATCAGGGCCAGGTGGCAAAGGTGTGCTAGAGCACACCTCTGAAGGCAGGATGACCACGTGGTCACTGGAACAACTGGGACAGACTATGGGCTCACCAGCCGCTGAAGCATCTGTGGAAGATTTCATCAGGGATAAAGAAAAAACAGAACACCTCTCCCGCAACAAGATTTTACTTCCCTCCTGCCCCTCCCCCCCCCACCTCCCCCACAAACCATCCCTTTCAAAGTAGACTATAGTTATAGTCCAACTTGAGCAGCTTGTTGAGCAACTCTGCTCAGAATCATAACCTACACATCTTCCCTCACAAATCACCAAGAAATTCTGGATCAATGCCAACACCCACCTGAAATAGGTCTGCTCAGATTTAGGGTGTTGTATTTGCAATGGAAACTACATCAGGGCTTTGGCTCATGACTTTCCTCCACTTCATATCCAAAAGTGCTCACATAGTCTTTGAAGCCCAAGCTCATGACCAGTCAATCCAACCTTCCTTAGCCACATTCATCTCCAGCTTGGTTTATCCTCCAGCCCGTCAAACCATAAGCATACCATATCTCTTCTCCAGCTCTCCTCATCTGTCCTGACCCCAGTTCCCAATGGTCCCTTCACCCACACCACAGCAGACTCCCAGCTAGATCTTGGGACTCTCACTATCCTTCCAGGGCAAAAGAAAGTGTCCCATGGTGGAAAAAAGCACTGCAGCCAGGACAGCACCTCTGCCCTCACTGCAGTACTTAGATCCCAGGATACTTTGTCAAATGAGCAGTATCTTCAGAGCTAAGGCTGAGCACTCCCCACTTCAAATATAAACTGAGCTTTGAAAAAACTCAGCAATCAGAAGTTGCCTATTCAGCACTAGCCGCATCTCAGCCAAAAATACCGCATCTAGTTTCAGACACCCAAAGAAAAATGTGGACAAATGGGAAAGAGTACAAAGGAGACCAGCAAGAATAACTGCATTGTATGAGATATGACTGACAAGCAAATTATCTAGGGAGTTGAGCTTATTTCGTCTAAAGGACAGAAGACAGGACTAGTCACAGGGGGAGAACAATGGCTCTCAAGTACAAAGGAAGGAATAAATCATTCCCCATAAGGTAAGCAAGAGTGGGCATAAGATCACAGCCAGGGAGACTTAGGGTTAGGGTTCTGGTTATTTTTTTGATGTCTAACAGCCAAAGTTTTACCTGAAATACTGGAGCAGATTCCCCACAAGCCTCTGTCAGGAAAAGCCCTTTAGAACAAGTTAGTCTCTGTGGCAGAACTGACCATGGTTTCAACAGGATGAGAGACTACATGACCTTAAGGCCTCTCCCAGACTTCAGATTTCTGTGGACCATCTGCAGTTTCCAGCACCCTTATGTTTTCCCAGACCCCAGGCCACCCACAACAGGGGTGCTTTTTGCTTAACCTTAAAACAGTGACTTATTCCTGCCAGTGAACAAGACAGGTTCTTCCCAGTCCAAGTGGGCCAAGTGCGAGTACATCCCACAACAGGTTTTAATTCCAGTACAGCCAAGACATCACCCTCTCCTATACATTCCTTGCTCTGCACCACAGCTACCATTCTGGCAGTCGGCCTGGGCATTAGCAAGCATCTTTTTTCTGAGCAACGACATCCTACCTTGATTTGAGGCAACTAGGGTCTCCAGGATTTTGGCGCCTCCAACCTCTGATGGATAGGGACCTTGATGCCAGGGAGCCAGGGACTGAGAAAACTCCTGCTTGCATTTCAGGCACTGGAGCTTCGTGGATCCCTTCTCCTGGTCCCGAGTTCGCTGATTCTCCTCAACAGCTGGGGACAACACTTCAAGGACACACTAAAAGCAGAAGCACAGGGAAAAGAGTGCTAGCAGGCAGCTATAACCATCCTAATAAAAGCAAGCCTCTGACATCAGCAGATCTCACGTGCCTCATTAGAGCATTTCTGAGTGCAAGGGGTGCAGGGCGATTTCCCAGCTAACAGAGTACGACAGCCAGTTTGTGCAAGACTTGCCAAGGGCACGGAGCTTCACTGCAGAATACCAGAAGAACATGGTTTTGCAGGTCTGTGCCTTGTATCTACATATTGACAGGCTCTCCCTGGAACTTTGATCTCAGAAGTCCCATGTATTTGTGCCTTCTCCGTAACAACTTGTTTAAAAGTACTTAAACAACAGTACCTTGCGAAAAATACTTGGATTTGAGACCAGAGGCCCTGCAGCAGCTGTGCAGACCAGAGCTACCATAGCATTGACACTCTCGCTCTCCGGAGGGCTAAGCACTGCGCATCACTCACTGCCATACAGGAAACATTATGTTTGCCACCCAGGAAACATGCATAACAAGTAAGGATCACTAACTTGACTGCTAACTTTTCTCCCCAGGAGGGAGAAAGCTGCAAGGCTTTTCTCCTTGAGAGCACCCTTTATGCTCCAGGAGCTCCACTGCCCATGGCCATGCTCACAGGGCCCTCCACAGGTTATTTGTGCAGTAGGAGAAATCTTGAGCTTACAAGCCAGACATGGGCTACCACAGGGCAGCAGATGTGCATGTGCTCCGAGAACAGGGGCCCTGTGCTGGCTAGAAGAATTCAGCATCTTCCAGTAACGCTTTCCCCTCTAGCCTCCCCTACCTGTAGACACTCCTCCGGGCAGTCATCAAGCACCACATATTTGCGCTTCTGCCGGTCCTTGCGAATGTAGCTGAAGTGCAACGTGAGGACAGGGAAAACTCGCTCCAGGTCCTGCAGGAGACAGAAAACACCAGCTCCAGAAAAAAGGTGCAGCATCCAGCGTACCTTGAGTAGCCCTTCATAGCTGATAGCATTTGGGACCCTGATAAAATGGGCATAAATAAATAAATAAAAACCCCCAAAGCTCATAAGGGCTGAGGAGAACGGTAAGTTTCAAGGCCCGGAACAAAGCATCTCAAACAAAAGACTTTTTCACTAAGGTATTTCAGAAGAATATCAAGCCACAAACATTCAAGAGGTATTAGAAGAGCCTGCAAACATGTCTATGCACACACTGAATGTTAAAATCCTACCACGAGGAAAAAGAGATTTCCAAACTCCCTTTCTGAAGGACCACAAAGGCAAAATGAAAAATGGTAGTGCTAAAGCACGTACTTAGAGTGGATGGAACACTGCCCACTGAGATACCAGTAGCTTTCTAAGTGTCACACTAGGCTCGGTGCTGCACTGTCTAAGAAAAAGTGCAATCCACAAACATTCCTCCAAGGCCAGGGTGATATCCCAGTAAGGAATGGATGGGAAGGAGGTCTCCATTTCATTTAGGCTCCTCTTGAGAAGTCTCTCATTCCTGCACAGTGGAACAAGTCCAGCCATTTCTTTTTAACTCCAGCTTTGGAACAGAATTGATGCTGGCTTCTGCTGCATTATCACAGGTACTCTAAGCAATACAGATGCTGTTAGATACCCATGCATTGAATGGAAGAGACGCTCAATCAATCAGGCTTTGCAGGAGCTAGGAAAAGACCTGCAGGGTACTCTGACAGAGGCCTAAATCCAGAATGCTGTCCCACACAGGGAGTAAGATGACAAAGGCTCACACAGAAGCATGCATAACTTACCATCCTCTTCCAATTCATCTCAGAGGTCTCCACCTTTTGCAGGCATTTCAGCTCCAGCTTGTGGAGAACTCTGGCAGCCTTGAGTTCCACCTCAACCACATGCCTAGCTGTGACTCGCAGGAAGATCCAGTCTGGCTCTGGATCCCCTTCACCTTCTATTTGGCTTACCAGCACTGGCTGGCAAAGGTCCACTGCCGAACAAGAGACAGTACAGGTCAGTACACAGAGCAGCTCTTCAGGCCTGCTTGGCCTAAGTCCTTAGAACTCCCACAATACTAGGCAGCATGATTAAGCTTTAAAACATCTATTCTATCATCACCCAAGCCCTCAAACACAGCAGTGAAAGGACCTGTTTACCTTCTGGCTTCTCCTCTTCTTCCTCCCCCAGCATCAGCTCATCTGCCTCCTCTTCTCCTATCTGTTCTCCTTCCACAGGCTCATCCAGCTGTACTTCAGGCTCTTCCACCTTCTCAGTATCATCCAAAGGAGGAGAAGATTCTTTCTGGGATACTTGGGGTTTTCCTTGCTCTGGATCAGAGCTCTCACTCTGCAAGTCTGTTGCAGCAGCTCTGCTTGCAATCTCATCTGCAGAATGGCTACGGCACATGACAGGTACTTCGCCATGCTCCTCCAGCTGTCTCTTGTACTGAAGCCAGTCAACACCAAAGCGATCTCTGAAGCTGTCCAAGCGCTCCATCTCCTTCTGATGCTGCAGGACCAGGCCTGCAGAGAGAGAACTTGGGAAGTATGAAAATAGTCACCATACCAGAGCACTTCTCTGACTGGGCGCAGTTCAGCTGCTCTGTTACTGAGGAAGAAGACAAGCCTCACCAGCAGAGAGAGATAAAGCCTGGGGCTCGTGTTCTGTGTCACTGGGCTCCGAAATGCTCGCTCTGCGCACTTTAACTTTTCCCTGGAACAAACAGGATAAGAATAGTTGGGAAGCACCAGAACAACCAAAACAGCATCTGATGAGGGGCTCTGCCAAGCTGAAGGGTTCATGGCTGTTACAGTGCAGAAGCATACCATGAAACATTTGTCACAGTATATCAAGACTGACGTTAAGCCCAGCCCCTTCCTAACACGCAGCAGCATAGAGGCTCAGCACCACGCAGCCAGTAGAAGACCATATCCCACGGCAGGAGGCTTTCACGCCGAGGCAGCCCCTTCACCCAACATGCCAGCTACACGGTTAAGAAGCTATCTCAGTCACAGACCTTGCTTTTCTTCCGATGATGCCTGACAACCACATTCTCCGCTGGGGACGGACTGTCACTGAAGTCTGCAGCACAAGAACTGTCCAGAGCACTGCGGTCCAGTGCTGTCTTCTCTGAGGTAGAAGTGTGGATGGACTGCGACGCACTTTGCACAAGTCTTGGAAGGTGCTAAAGCCAAAAAAAAGAGAGAACACTGCCTGCTGAGTGCAAAGGGGGACAAGGTAACTAAGCCACAACTCAGGCTGACAACTTCCCTACCCCGCACCCCAAACTTTAACCGTCTGAGTCAAAGTGGTGACAACAGGTTCTACCTAGTTGATTGGACTGTTTATCATGACCACTCCAATCTAACTCAATCTCTGCCTTCCTTAAAAGCACCAGCTGGGAAACTGACAACTGTTTGTTCTGCTGACACCTAATTCGAGTGCCAAGTGCCAGATAGCACCTGAAAAGGCAACAGGCAAGGCTCCACGTTCTGCAAGGCTACATAGGACAGAATAAGTTACACTGGCCAATCCCAATAATTACTAGGAATCAGCATGGACTGAGCCAAAATGAACTGTGTCAAAGAGTCAAGGCAGCCCATACAGATTTAACAGGACACATGACAATGCAAAAAACCTGTCAGAGTTCCCACCCCAAAGCCAGTAAGATGAGTTTACAGCAACTGTACTTACCATTAGGTCCGAGGAAGAAAGTGGCTCCCCATCCAAGAGGAACTGTAATTAGAGACCCATTTGCAGTCAGATTCCACTTGGCTCGCACATACTCAGGACAACATCTGCTGACACCTATTCCCCTTCAGGCCACCCTAGCCTTGGGATCCCTGGCACAAAACTGCAAAGATTACCAGAAACAACCCTGTTCCTGCCCATCCATCATCACTCCTTTAGTTGCAGCTACCTGACCTAAGAGCATATAAGGCCAGCCGGGACCATTGTGGTTTTCCTGTTTACAGACTTCAAGACTCCCAGAAAAGTACCCACGACAGTTCGCGGAAGAGATACAATAGATTACCCTGCAGCAATGCACAGATTCTTTTGAAAGGTACTCACTTTCACCTCAAAGCTTGTACCCTACTTTTACCCTGAGTCTCCCTAGCTGCCAGTAACTCGAGCTCAGCAAACCCTTGTTCCAAGATGCAGTTTGAAGACAATGAAACCAGCCATTTGCCACTAATCTGAAGGCCAGACCCGCTCTGGAACACCTCTGACCCTTAGCAAGCAAGTTTACTTTGCTAAATTGCCAGAACGCTGTCTTTGCTGGCTTCTTTATTTAAGGTAACATCACCAAGAACTGACCTAAGCACCAGAGCGCAAGGGAAACATTGAGGACACCTAGCTGGGAGCAGAGAGATGGGGAGAAAGAAAGAGGCGGCCACGGCTGCCAAAGGAGTATGTAATTAGGCAAGGTGGGCCAAGACTGTGAGTTCCTTCTTTGCAAAGTCCAGCTACACAGTCGCTATCTAGCAGGAACACAGTAAAGTTTTGGGACCATCAGTGAACAAAGCTGATGAAGTAGACAGTGAAGACGTATTAAGATCTGAGCTCTTGCAAACCTGAGATCAGTATTCAACTCTGTCTGCCCTGGACAGCACATCACATAAAAATTTAAGGATAAACTACTCTACCTGGAAAAAAAACCACCATGAAACAGTGACCACTGTTACAGCACTGTAATAAATTATCAGGTTTATGAAATTCTTTCCCCTCATTTGCCCCTGAGTGTTAGAACATCCTACACCTTCAATAGCAGGAGCAGAAAGCATGTGGCTAATACTCACATTGGTGGAGGCTGCCCTGGGAGACACATGTACAAGGGTTGCAGATCGGTGGTTTTGATGGAACCATAATGGGTTTCCCTCTAAATGCAGCTGGGGGGGGGAAATAGAGAAAATGTAATTAGAAACAATATTCTATACCCCGACCCAATCCGCCTGCAGGCTTCAAGCTTTCTCTCGGAGAAGCATTGCAAGAACAGTCCTTTGCAGGCTATCTTCCTTTACAAGCACTATAGTGACTGCAGTTATTCTCCTTAAGACTTCTCTGAACACACAAACCCATAACAGTATTAGGGGAGCATCTTTACTGAACTTGAAAGTGTCAAAATTGGAAAGGGGAAGCAAGGAGGTGGGGATGAATATATGGAAAAAGGTTTGCTTAAGCAGGGGTCACCAAAAATGAAGGCTGAAATACAGGTGTCTCTCCAATGCTCCCCCAGCAGCTTCCCACATTAGAACTAAATGCTCAAGAGTTGAATTGATCTTTCAAAACTCTCTTACCACACAGTCTCCGCCTTGCACCCTCTGACCATGACATCTCTAATCTACCAATCCACCGTGTTTCATACTTACTTTTTTTACATAGTGCAGAGTGGACAATGGTGCCAACTGGGCATGTTCCAGCAGCAGGTTATAGGCTACATCCAGGTGCTGCAGATTCACTAGCTGTTCAACCCCTGCAAACACAGCAAGAAGCCATGAGCGCACTAGAAGATACAACTTAGAAGCCTCCCACCTACCTCTCTGCCCCAAAATTGAGCCCTAGTAAAAATAGCTGCGCCCAAGATTTCAGGTTCTGTTCCTCAAGGAAGAGAGAAAGGCCTCAAACTCAGAAATGCTCCTCCCTTGTGGGCTCACCATTAATGCTGTCAAGTTCGTTGTTGCGCAGGATCAGAGTCACCAGCTTGGATCGGCTGAAGATGCCAAGGTTTGGCACCTTGGACAGGAAGTTATAAGCCAGATTGAGGTACTCTAGTTCTGTAAGGGTCTGTTCAGAGAGAAGAGCATCAGCGGATCAATTGGGACTTTAGGTCCCCAAAGCCTGACACTGGACTCAAACCAGGGCACTAGCCCCCACCATTCTCTCCACCCCACCAACGTCACCTAAAAAGTGAGTTTCTCAAGTCTGTTTCTGCAGCAAGCCTTCGACATTCACATTTGGAGTGGTTTGTCTAGTGGCACTCAGCACGATCTAACTGCTTTACAAAATTTGCTAGGAGCAGCTTTCTCCTTCCTTATCAACTTCCATGGAGCAACAGGAAGGGACTGGACACCCTGACTGAGCAAAAGGACTGAACTACCAAAAGAAGCCCTTTCTTACCTTTCCAAACAAGATGGTGAATGATATATTGTGAGCCCCACCAACTCCATGAAAAGCTGGAGTTGCTTCTCTTTCATTGCTTCTCTTAAAAGAAGCGGATCTAAGCGTGGATTTCAGTGCCATACCCCAGAGACGCACATGCCACTGTGATGGACTACCACCTTTCTAAAGTAACTGACAGGAGATTTCTGAGAGTGAGAAGGAGATCCTACTGGCAGTCTGGACAGACCGAAGCAAGTCTCTACAGACCCATGCCTGGCTACATAATTCCCACCTGCTGCACATATCGCAGCAAAGTCTTGGCCACAATGGAGTGCACACTGCATATGCAACCGTACATACAGCATACACTGTATGTATCACTGTATTTAGCACTTGGCCACTGGAGCGACAAGTGATACATACAGCTAACTTTCCTGTCTCAGAGCGGATGAGGAATACTGCCTTCTCTGCCTCAGCGGCACAGGGGCTGCACATACAGGACAATAGTTTCAAGGCTGCAAGTACTAGCTCTAAATCACGTCTGCTGGGCCACATCTCCAATTTCTTGTGTTATACTTCACCTAGCAGGCACACAGTCAACAATGACAGCACTTTAGTAGTGTCCTCTCCGCATGAGGAAATTCCAGTGCTCAGCCTAAGATACTCACCGTTAAATAGTGCTCACAATCCTGGATCTTGTTGTGACTCAAATCCAAGACTCTCAGAGCATTTAGTAATTGCTGAAGGACAAAAAGATACTAGATCAGATCCTACAAAAGTCTCCACTGCAGCATGGAAACCCTGTCCTGCTGAGAGAGGCCAGGAAAATTAACAGTGCCCATTCCCTCCCACCCAGATGCAGCAGCATCAGTAAAGGAGTGCCCAGTTCCTACCTGTGATCATCTCCAGTCTTCCCCTCAGTCACACAGGAAGGATGCCCCACTCACCAGTGAATCATCCAAGGCAGTGATAGAGTTATAGCTGAAGTTCACAGTCTGCAATTCCAACCACGGGAGAGCACAGCTCAGATCTCCACCACATGCTGAAATGATTTCCTAGGAAGAAGTGAGGAGCCATTCCTTGGTGAGTACTAGCTGTTACAGTAACAGCAGATGGACACAGGAGAACAGCTAGTCTAGAACAAGGCTGGCATATTGTGCCTTACAGACCTTGCCTTGCCTAGAATGGCAATGACTTTCATGTCACTAACTCAAGTATTTGGAGGTGGTGGGAACTCAACAGCTAGATATTTAGAAAGAAGGCGAGATGCTTTTGCTTCCTACACTCAAGTGGCAATAGTTAACCTAACACATTACAATTCGTAGGCTCTGGACAGTGAGCACAAAGACTCATGCTAACAAAACCTTTTTCAGATGTCCATCAAAGCAGAATTAAGATACACATACCCTGGCCAAACAACTTGTGCTCTGGCAGACAAAAGGAGCTCTCAAAGCACTCCCTACCAGCAGCCCCTGTTCCCCAGCAGGCAGCTGCTTCTGTGCCACAGACGGAAGCCCAGAGCTCCACAGCTAGCACAGCCCACACTACTCAGTTCTGCACAGCTGGAGCTTGACTTCATGTCCCAGAAACCTGCTGGGTACAAGTGCAGATAAGACACTGGGGCACAGCATTCCCTCTGACAATCAGCTCTAATTTAAGACTGCTGAGGTACAATGAAATAAACCTCCATCAGCTGCAGGCCTTTGAAAGTGGAAATACTCAGAGACACAGAACAATCAGACCTAGCTGATACAAACACGGTCGGGAGCCAGAAATTCTCAAGTAGCTAAAAAGGAGAATACAGAGCACATGTGTATCTAACCAGGGAATACTTCAACACTGTTTGAATCAGGAGTAGGACCCCAGAACGGGAAAGGGAGAAAAAGCCGTATACAATATGGATTGATAAGACAGTTAACACCATCTCATACTTCTTCCATGTATGAAGGGCTGTAGGATCAAGACAGACTTTCTCTTGCAATTTCCCCCCATCAGTTGTGTAGAGACACTCACCTCCAGTGTACTGATACATTTGCAACAGGTTAGAGATTCCAGCTGAGAATAGACAAATCGCAGTCCCCGGAGGCAGTGTGGAGGGACAGACCTCAACTGCAGCAGTGATGAGAAAGTAAGGACAACATACATCAAAATATTATAGCCTAAGAGCAGCTGCCATCCCAGGCCCATCTCTGCAAGGGATCTCCCACTTCCCTGCTGGAGCCTCCCTCCCTAACACTCCAACCTTTGCTCATATCCAAGTTTCACCCCACGCAAGAGTTGCAGGAGTTTAGACTTAGCCTTCTAGGAAAGCCACAAAAGCCTCCCCAGTTTTTAGGAGTAGAGGCACTCTGCAACCCCAAAACTAAGTCAAGAAAAGCCAAACAGCAAGACTCAAAGTCAGTTCTGCCTCCTATACTTACTTCCAGGTGCCGGAGGGACTTGAAAGGGAAGATCTTCACAGCAGATTGTAAAACACAGTTTGGAACATGAACAAGCTAGAGAAATCAGAAAAGAAGTGTGACGTCAAGCTCGATTTGTGCTGCAATACCGCCCTCCTGATGCACCGACTGCAGCACCTTGAACAGGCCCCCCTCCAGCTCAAATGTTCGCTAACAAGCTCTCCCCCGATGCTGGTACCAGCACTGTCTCCTGAACCCATATTTCCATAAAGGTCAAAGAAAAAAGCATGTTAGCTAACACAAGACCACGGTCTGCCAGACCATAGAGCTCCTTTTCTTCCCCTTGCCCACGTGGCTTCACCCCTTACAGAACCACAGGAAGGTCTGACAGCTGGATTCCTCGTCAGCCACCACTAACAAATCTACCAAATAAAGACAAATCTAACCCTGGACCTATGTTTATTGAGCAACTGAGATGAACTCACACCAACTGGTGGGAGATGTGCATGTGCATTTCACTAGAACAGGCCAAATAAGGCAAATCACAAGCAGATACAATGGAAAACAGAGTTGGTCTCCAAGACACTGTTAGTATTAGACTGAGGTACCTGCAAACCTCCTCTCTGCATTCTGTAGTTCAGCCACAGGGTAGCTAGGCTGTGTTCATGTACCACAAAGCAGCTTATGAAATCCAGCTTCTTATACTTTCTACAGACAGTGCATAAACAGTATTTCAGATAAAGTGGGTAATGAAGTAGTTAATACTTCCACTGTGGACACCAGAGAGACCTTCTCTGCCAGCTATGTCCACATTCACGCAGAAGTGACTCATAAGGTGCAGAACAGACATCCCAAGGCCTCGTCACCACTATCGCTCCCACAGTTACAGCCCGGGTGGCGATGAATCACTGTCCAGTGCCTGCCAGCACTAATGCGGCATGTTGAACAGGACCATTTGTAGGGGACGCTTGCACTGGGTAGCTCTGATGATCAGTTTTAGCAAAGTTTATTTCAGATGCCATCCTTGCTTTGTGTCCTGACTGTCTCCTCTCTCTCCACTATCTTAAGAACCTGATCAGGCTGATATAAATTATTAGTTTCTCCAAGCAAATCAGTTACTGCACCACAATGGGCAGCTTCCCCTTTTTTACCAGCTTGTTACAGAAAAACCAAAAATTTTTTGGTTAACACAAGCACTCACCACAACATCCTCCTGACTGCAGCATCCCTCCTTGCATCCTCCTGCCAGGGAACCCATGTTTCTCCACAGGCTCTGGGCCCCACTCCAATCTCCGTCCTCAGCACACTGCCACAAAACCCTCCCAACAATGTTCAGATAATCTCTCCAATCCGTCTCACTCTGAAAACACTTTTAAAGACATCACAGTGCTCAGTCATACCACCTCCTGAGCACCACTGTGGAACAGCTGCTAATTCCCCTTCCAGGCCCATTTCACCTCTGCTACCTTCCTAGCTGTGCCCCAGTGCCAAGTATAGTCATGTCCAGCCTCATAACACATGCCACCTTTCAAAAAGCCCTCTGAAGAATCCCTAGCTCTGTACTTTTATCTTTATTGTGGCCTTGTTAAAAATTAACGAGAACACATTACTAGTAATGTCTCATGCTGTGAAACAAATCAACCAGAACCACTGCCCAGGCAGGAGCACGTAAGAGGTAGAAATAAGCAGCAGAGGTCTCAGAGTAGTGGGTGTATGCAACATCCAAGCACTCTGCTGCTTTGTGCAGGTCAATCATCACTCAGGGAGCACTCAGCTGTGGTCAGCTGCCAGATACTGCCCGAATTGCTCAAGCATTTCAGGAAATAATCATTTTCCCAACAACGTCAACACCTTACCAAGGTCAGAACATACTTAACCCCTGCTGCCCGTTTTTAACCATGAAAAACTTTCTGCCGAGTTGTGCGCCTGATCCTAGATGAAGTAGCTACACACAACCACGCTGAACTAGGACTCCGTGTGACAGTCCTGCGAGAGGTACCCAACCCATGCAGTGTGCACAAAAGAAGGGGTCAATGGGCACCAAAGGGGGCCACTCTGAAGCAGGCAGCTGTGCCTGCCACCTCCACTGGCCGGCCTTGCAGTACCCCTTGGCCCCTCGCATCCCCGGCCACGGCAGGTACGGACCTTCAGGGAGTGCGTCTTCTGCAGGACGTCGAAGAGGAACTGCGCCTGGAGGATGGCGGCGGTCTCGGCGGGGTGCGAGGGCAGGGCCACGAAGCCCCGGTTCTGGTTGCGGGAGCCCAGGTGCTGCTCGAAGACCTGCGTGAGGTGCTGCAGGGTGGGGGTGAGCAGCGTCAGCGTGCTGGAGCCGTCCAG
>VXBH01002514.1:147448-192907 GCA_013400035.1 Rynchops niger | reverse complement strand
CGGCGCTGCCCCGCGGAGCCCGGGGCAGCCCCGCTTGGCCGCCCCTTCCCCGGCCCCGTGTGCGGGGCGCGGCGGCGCTGCACGGTGCGGGGTGCGTGGCATGGCGTGGGGCATGGCGTGATGCATGGCACGGGACGTGGCATGGGGCATGGCACAGCAGGCAGCAGCACAGTCCCCGTCACGGCGCGGTGCCCGGCGCTGGATGCCTCCCAGCGCGGTGTGGTCCCACGCACTGTGTGGTGCGTGGTGCAGTGCATCCCATCCCCAGTGCCTGCCTACGTCCCTTCGTTCCCCCGGCTGTACGTGTGTCTGTCAGAGCCGCCCGTCCGTCCATCTGTCCGTCCGGTGGAGGGGTGTCTCCTTGTCACTGTCTGGTGTTAGTACTCCGTTTCTGGAGTGGGTTTTGTTCCCGTGTGTTCATGTATGTGTCTGTCGGCCGTGTGAGCTCTGTCCCGTCCGGTACCTCTGTGAAGGGCCTGTGAAGGGAGAGCCAGGGAACGGAGCAGGTGCTTCAGAAGTGAAGGGCTGTGGTGGCTCATCCAGGCCAGTTCCGTAGGGTACAAGATTCACTGAAATATTTCAGCCCTATAAAATACTTCTGTATTCTTAGTTTCAGTGTAGCCATATGTCAGAGAGATCCACAGGTTAAGCCCTTTGTGCCTGAAAACTTTGTGTTTTTACTGTCTTATGTGTTGCCTTTTCATTCTGGTGTGTGTGTGTCCGTGTTCCTCCGTCGTGGCAGGGGAGAAGCAGGGGCTGTGCAGCCCACTCCTCTTTTGTTCGGCTTTGAGGCTGTGACTGTCACAGCAGCATCCAAATGCTTCGGTGTACGCAGCAGCACCGCTCCTGCTCCTCTCCTCCGTGGACAGGCTTATCCTGTCTTCCCAGGAAAATCTTTCCAGACCTCTAATTCTTCTCCTTTTTCTCCTTTTTGAGCTCTTCCCGTCTGTTTCTATCAGCCAGAGTCTCTTCTCCCTCTCTACCCCCAAACCAGCTTTGCCCCTCTGGCATTATCCCTTTCTTAGCATCCACTCCTTGTCTAGACTCTCCACATCAAAATTATTCGCAGCCCAATGGCCAGGGGATTAGGGAAGAGCTGAGGAGATGGAAGGGGGGCCTGATGGCTGTCTCTGTGCAGCCCCTTGCCCACAGAACTGGGACAGCCTGCTGTAGCGCTCCTGGGTCATCCTTATTGCAAAAGGGTAGTGTGAACTGCTGGCCTCTGCCCCTCGAAGACGTGCCAGATGTGTTTTTCTCAGCCAAACAGGAAATCTGCTGCCCTGGCACTGTGAAGCAGCCTTTGGGGTCGGGGGAAGCCCCGCTGGAGTCCCTGTCAGCAACATGTGGGAGATGCCATAGGTGCCAGCATCGCAGGGACATGCCTGCTCGCCTGCCTTCGGTGCTCGTGTAGCCTAGATGGTCGGTACGAGGCGCGGTGATTTAGGTGAGCCAGTTCTGTTTGCTGATGTGCGTGTGGAGAGAGCAGGCAGGTGTGAGTGTGCGCAGGTTGGCAGGCAGTGGATTTTTCTGGCCTGCCTTCGAATCTGGCCTGCTGGCATGACGCTTCTATTACTGAAAATTACTTCTAACGGGAATGCTGAATCACGTACTCCCGACAACCAGGAGATACAGTAGGATGAAGGTATCATTCATTCCATTTTCTTTACTGTTGTTTTTTTTTTCTTTCCCCTTTTGTCTTGTGTTTTTCTTATGGCAGCCCAGGCAGTGATGCCAGCAGGCTGGGTGCTTCAGCATGATGCTCATTAGCAGAATTCTCCATGATATTCATTTTAAGTTTCTCTTTTAAATTTTAATGCATTTCTAAGTCTCTTTGTGCAGGGCCCCTGAAAAAAAAAATAGTCTTTAGCTGTGTTTTACACCCTTGAGATCTTTCCAGACTGCTGGCTTGTCCCCTCCCCATCTTAGTCATCTCATATTGCGCTAGACAAATTTAGCTCCTAACCTTTCCTTATAAATCAATCCCTCTGGCCTACTGGCAATTTTTTGTTGCTCTTCTCTGAACTCCGTCTGTTTTGGGTAATAGAAAATCCAGGCCAGATCCGCGTAGGTGTCTGTCCAGCCTTTCTCCCAGAGGTTGCACAGAGTAAGGGGCAAGTGGCCTCTAGTGGCCAACCATCAATTAATGCACCGAAAGGGAGCACCAGTGCTCCCAGGCCACGGGCTCTCCCTTCTCGAGGAGGCAGGAGAGACGGTAGGGATAGGATCCCAGAAAGGAGAACGCGCCTCCCATCCTCACCCTCCTCTTGCCCCCAGAGCAGGAGACCCCTCCGGCAGCTCTGTCCCCAAGCCCTGCCAGCTCGGGGTACCCAGGCATTGCATCCCAACTGCGCAGGATGGTGGGTGGGGGATTGACGGAAACCCCTTGGGCACCTCACAGTCCCTCTGAAATTTCAAAGCAAGTCCCAGGGGCTCTCTTATTTTACTTCTAGTACAACTGTCTTGCTTTTAGCTGTTCAGCAGCATCATTAGAGTGACATATTTTCAGCACATTTCAGAATATGCTGCGTCAGTGAGTAAAGAAAGATTAAGCGCTGGATTTTCCCTCCCTTTTAACTTTGTTTAGGCAGTCAGGCTGTAGTTTTAAACTCAGTGTAACATCTCGCAAAGCTGGAGCCCGCAGCATTCGTTGCATCCAGCAGTTCTCCCGGCCGTAGGCTTCCTCCTGCCCGGAACACGAATACCCCTGCAAAGCCTCTGCCTAGCTCCAGGCAAACCTGAGCTTGACCTGAAACAAAGCACATTGTTTCACAACATTGCTGAGAGTTCACGGTTTCCTTTGGAGGCCCCACAAGGCACATCAGTGGCACAGAGTTGGAGCTGAGCATTAGCAATTTTTTGTTGAATTATCTTTACTGTTTCGCTTGTTTTTAGGGATTCTGCCACTATAGGAGCTGCCATCTAAAGCCCCATCATCATTTTATTATGTATTATATATGATTTATTATGAAGTAGTTGCGCTTGCCCCATGTTTCTGCAGGCAGTCTGTAGCTGTGGATGTTACGTCCCTTACAAATACCCAGTTCTCAGTGGTGATGCCGTGGCCCTGCAGGACTGCAGAGCCAGGTTCCCCTGCCAGCTCTTCCCACTGCTGTTTGTTTTCATGGAATGATACCTTCTTCTTGAGTTAAATGTGAAAGGAAATAAAAGCCATGTTATTACCCTTTTCTCTATCATGTCTCCTACTAAAAAGCAGATCGGTCTCTGCTTACAGATGATTTCCAGACCTTTCTCCTTTTTTCTGCTTTCTCTCTTGGAACACTTTTCGTCTGTCTTTCTTGGAAAACAGGGTGTGAAGTTGAAGATTACAGCTTAAGATCTACAGAGTGGACTGGGTATTTTCATTCTTTTCTGTCCTGTTCCTTATGACCTGGGCTCTGCATTTGCTTTTTAGACGTCCGTCTTGGCAGCATATTTCTGTTGAGCTGTTCAGGTCTCATCGAGGAATTCAGTTACTGAGGAGTCCGATGAGGTGTGTTTGAGGAGATTCTTCCATTAAGCTTTCCCTTGTTCCTGATAATTAGGAGGGTGGACCCAGGGAGCATGCTTCAGCAGTGGGCAGATCAGCTCCTCAAAAACTTGTCTTCTAGATGGCCTTGGGACTTTTGGTTTGAATAAGGTATTTTTTTTTTTTTTTTAGTTTGAATAAGCTAATTTTTTTGTTTGAATAAGCTCTTCAGATAGGCAGAGTAAGCAAAGACTGTAGCAGCACCTTCTGGAGATCTTCGAATACAGAAGGAGGGATGATGAAGTGTCCTTACTGATGTCACCTTTAGAGCATCTGTTTTAGTATTTTAATGGCTTGTCTTGAACAGTGGCCCATACTAGGTACTTCAGATGAGATAGTAAGAAACCCCTCAGCAGATCACCAGGATATAACCTATAATACTTCTTCCAAAGCTTTCATAGCTGGAGAATAGCTTGTTCTGAAAGGTGGGGTTAACTTTTCTTAATTTTCTTTGTCATAAATATGACAACTTGTTACTCAGAGAGATGGCCAAGCTATCCTCTGATTTTGCAGTTTTTTCCTCCTTGATGACATCACTGAAAAAAGTGTTTTCTTTTGCCAGTTTGTAATTCATTTGTATTCTACCCTTGTAGTTTTAACGAATGCCCCTTTTCTTGTGCTGAGATGAGAACACTTTGTTTATGCCCGCGTCCAAAGCACTGTGCATGTGCTTACATCTTCCCAATGCCTTCTCTGTATGAGTTCAGATGAGGTTTTGGAGGTCGCCATCTTCCCAATGCCAGTCTCTGTGCCATCTCCAGTTCTTCCTGGGGTGTAGCCCGTGCTGAGCTCAGCTTGCACTGTTGCTGTAGATGGTATGACTACAGCTGTTTCTGTGTTGGTCTCCATCCCAATCCTTGTCAACCGTGGCACCTCATTGCCTTCTTCGCTTGCTTTTTGAGCAGGGCACTCCCTCGGGCTGCCCACAGGGTCTTTTGCACCCCTCAGCCGTGCTGGTAAAGACAGGACACAAACCTCCAGCCTGAAGGTTGTCCTCTTTCCCTGTAATGTGTTGTTTTGTGTTTGGTGTTTGAATGCTGAACTGTTGTTTGTCCTTGTGCCATCTCTCTGGCCTGCACAGATCTCTCTGAGGTTCCTTCTGACTGTTTTGGGACCTGCTCAATTAAAGCTACGTGGCACAGGACCATTCTGCTCCTGCTCCTGGCATGCCCTCCCAGCACCCAATCTCTCCGATTTTATCCTTCCCTGATGGTCAGTCATGCCCCAGCTTTGCACAGATGTGCTGGCGCAGACGTGGATGAGCAGGAACCCTTTCCTTCTTTTGCACAGCCCGTGCAGGAGCCATGCGTAGCCGCTGTCTCGGTCGGCCCCTGTGCCTCCATGCAGCCGGTCCTTCGGGGGAGGACAGGATCCCACCTGCCCTTGAACTGTTGGAGCCAATGCATGAAGCAGCATGGGACGGGCCATTCTCGCCCCCTTGCTGCAGGGTGGCAGGGGACAGGCATGTCCCAATGATGCCGGGGAGGTTCCCTGAGGGCCGGTGAGGTGACCTCTCTGGGTTAGGAGCCAGGGGGGTTGAGGGCAGTGGCCAGCAGTCTCCCACGACATTCCCTTGTCCTGCCCTCTCTCCACAGGTTATGCCACTCTCCAGGTTTGCTGGGTGCCTGCCGGTGAAAGAGAAGGGTTGATATTTTGCCCAGGCCCTTAGGTCCTGAACCAAAATGGCAGCTGGAGAGTCCCCTCCCGTAGGAGATGTCTTCATCGACCTGCAGCAGGTGAGGTGGGGATCCAGCAGCAGCGGGGCTCTCTCTTCCCCGGGCACGGTGCTCGTGCCAGGCTGAGTGCGGGACCCATGTCCTGGCAGCCAGTAGGAGACAGCCTCCGTTCACTGGGGACGGGTCTGCACAAAGGGTGCCCCAAGGCTGCCCACGAGCCCATGCAGAGCCCCTCTCCATGCAGACGGCAAACTGTGGTCCAGAAAAGGCCAGCGGTTGCTTTGTGGGGTCCCTGTGCTTTCACATGCCCTTGGGTGGGGTAGGCAAGCAGCAGGAGGAGCTGGGCAGCTTGCAATTAGATTCTCCCCATTTAGGCTGGGCTTGGGACACCCATGCTAAGGTGAGAGGAGAATCTCGCCCACGGATACAAAGCCGCTCCCAGCGCACAGCTGGGGGATCTTAGGAGAGGCACAGCTCGGCTAAAGCCGCCTTGCTCCCTCTTTCTCCCCAGCATAGACAGATTTGTCACAGTTGGGCCTCCTCCTGTTTCCATGGAAACACGGGAGTCCACAACAGCTCCGCACTGGCATTTCGGCTATATTGACGGAAAATTTTACCAGATGCAGCTGCTCGGGAGGCAGAAAGGACACGAGTCACCTGGCGATGCTCTTCTCAAAACGTCTCCACCAGCAAAAGGCAGAGAAGCGCCCATAGCCTGAAACAGGAGGAAAACAAGCAGAAAAGCCTGAAGAAGGCATGCCAAAGAGGAACGGGGCGGCCCTAGGAATGCAGAAGAGGGGTGGGAAGGCACAGGGTGGTCACTGAGACGAGGACAGCTCACCAGAGCAGGGATGCTGTTTCCCAGGGGGAAATAGGGAGGAGGTCTAAGAAGGGGAGGGATGGTGGACTGGGCAAAGGAAAGGCCAGAGGACAGCAGGTAGATGTGGAGAGAAATTCCAGCTAAACAAAAGCTACACATCTCCACTAGTAGGAAAGACATAGTCTGTTGATATCTGCCACTCAAGGGAAGCGTGGAGGACTGCTAAGGTATCTCTGCAGAGTGTGGCTTGGAGGCTTGCCGGTCCGTTTTGGTTCTTGGTTTTGAGTGGATCTGTGCCTCTAAGCGAGAAACTCTGCCCCAGCCCTGTCGTCTGGAGCCTGCTGCTCTACCAGCAAGCCCAGCACCATTTGCAGGGTGTGAGGATCCAGAGGGCTCCAGGGCTCTGCAGTGTTTGATTCTTGTCTGGCGATTTCTGTGCAGGGCAGAGATCGCGCAGAGAAAGCCTCTCCTGGTGCCGAGGACGATGAGGACTTGGATAAGACTTTGTCAATTGAGAGATTTGGGGACCTGATAAGCAAGTCAGCATCAAGCAACCTGGAGAAGCAAAGACGCAGCTACAGTGAGAGAGATTTTGAATGTATGTAGGTTTGAACCGTTGTACCCTCTTCCACCCTCGCTGCCAACCCTCACTCAGCCCCACGTGCTCTGCAGCCTTGTGCGGGGACCCCACAGATCTTGTTAGCCTGTTATTCACTCCCCCCCTTCAGAGTGTTCCCAAAGTGCTACGTACACGCAGTTTAGCACCAGTGCCCATGGCCTCTTCTTAGTCTTTTCCCTCTTTTCCCCATCTCCAGTGGCGTAGCTACTGCCCAGCCTGGGGTGTTTGCTCACCTCCTCACCCAGTATTGGGGACCTCTGCAGCCGCTTCCCCCATGTTGACATTTCCAGTTTGAAATTATTTTTCTCCCATATGGCTGCAAAGAAACATCCAAATATGGCCAGAAGCCAGGCTGTCCTCCCCAGTCTGAAAGCAGATGGCTCCAGTCAGACATGCCTGTGTATTTCTAAATAGCAACCATGAAACCATCAGGCTTATCTGCTCAAAGAAAGGACTGCAAAATAAAAATGGGGTGTGAATTTAAAATGCTGTAGCTGTCTCACCTGAACTCTTCTGATCAGCCTACTTATTCCTCTGACCGCCTTTCCATGATGGAGGCAAACAGTCTGCCCAAACCCACTTTGGCTGTAAAATGAGAGTGTGCCCACAAGAGTGGCCATAAGCAATTGCCTGGTGTAGGTGGGTCGCGTTGGCTTGTAGCAACAGCAGTGAAGGGCAAGAAGAAGAGTCCCCCAGCCAGCAGCCTCATTGTGTGGCAGACAAGTGGCAATGGTTGGGAGAGTTTCCCACTCTCTGGCTCTCCGCAGTCGGATACGGATTGTTTTCCAGCTTAGATTTGATGGGATACAACCTCCGGAACATTATGTTCCAAGTGCATCACCAGGCTGTTTTCTGCTTGGTCATTCATTTCCAATGGCTGTTGTAAAAGTTTGCTGGTAAAAGTCTCTTACTGTACTGTACCCCAGCTGCTACTTTCTGCTTGTGTCATTTCTCTACAGAGGCTCCATTCAAATAACACTTTCTACCTGAGCACGCAGTCACTCACGCACATGGCTGCAAGGTGCTAATAGCTTTGCTGTGGGTTGAATACCTGTTCTGTGCTGGTAGGACTTCCCTGCTCAGAAGCTCTGCCTGTGTGCACAGGTGCGCGGGTTGGCTTGGAGGACACGGATGATCTGCTTGAGCATGCATGGCAGAAGCTTCTTTGAAAATTTGACTAGAGAATTGTACTGTTTGGGTGGGTGTTTTTTTTCTTTATAGGAGAGTCCTTTTTTTTTCTTTGTCAGAATTGAGCTTGTTTTCCTCTGAGCTCCTGGTGTGTCCCTGTTATCTAGGACTATGTCAACCCTGGTTATCAGAAGTTTTATGCAGTTCGTATTCATAAAGCTGGAAGGTCTGGGTAGGCCATTAGACTTTGAAAGATAATATACGAGCCCATGGAGGTGAATGTTCTCTGGGTTTAGAAATGTTTCCTGCCCTATTCAAAGCCAGGAATTCCTAATATGTAGGCTCTTCCTTCTGGGCTCCCTATCCAAATTACTTTTTCATGTCTCTTGTATCAAATTCACTGAGAAATGTAATCAAACATCTAGGACACTGGTTTGGCAATAACTTTCCATTCCGGCAGGCAGTGCAAGGAAGGGAGCAGGGAAGGAGGGCAGGGCTGGGCATGCAGGAGTTGCAGGGGGACAGGGAGCAAGAAGAGGGAGGCACGAAACTTTTTGTGTCTGGGAGAGTTATGTTTTTCCCACCTCCAGGGCCACCTCTGCAGAGACATGATCAGTTGACACAAGGAGTGCTGAATGCAGGTGTGAAGAGCAGCACTACCCTTTTCTGCGCCAGATGAGCCACTTGCCCTTCCCTGCAGCCCAAGGATCCTTCTGATCCAAAATGTAAACATTTCTGTCTTGGGCTGATGTGAACAAGCCAGAAGGGAAAGATGGGCCATGTCCTCACCAGCAGCTTTGTGCTGTAGAAGGAGCAACAAATGTATAGTTGGGGCCCTCCTTGCCTCTTCTTACATGAGAAGTTCGTGCCTGACCTATTGGTGGCACGCAGAGCAGTGCTGCGGGAGGGCAGCAGCGGGGCAGGAGAGTCTTCCTGCCAAAACCCATGAGTGGAACAGGGTACATCTAGTTAAGTCAAAGAACTAGAGAACGCTTTGGAGGAAAAAGTGCTTATAAATCAAGCCCAAACTCTTTCCAATTTACAGATGTCTGACCATTCCTAATCTCCTCTAATCTTGCCACAAGCCTCTCCTGCTGAACCAGGAGGGTGTGTGAAATATCCCTGCTGTTCCCAAGGGGGGAAACAAGGGAGAAAAGACTTGAGAAACCAAAGGAAAGGAAACATGACAGCAGAACAATGAACCTGCCTGGCTCTCCCAGGGAGAAGGTTACAGCTTCCATTGAAAATGTCCTTTGAAGGTAGTTTTCACTATAAACAGATTTTGCTGCCATGTCACAGGAAAGCTGGGAAGGAACCAAATCAAAACAGGCTGGAAACAATTCCTCAGGAAGAGCTGCTGAGCAAAACCCCCTTGCGAAGTGGCTGGTGCCCCCGTCATTTCAGCTGTTCCGGGTGCAGCCCCAGGATCTGTGCATCCTGCAGACTGTCTATGGGAGGCTTTGTGCCTGCAGATCGACCTCACAGGAATGGCTTTCCTCTCTCTTGCAGGGAGATGCTGAGCTTACCCTGTTCCCTGCATGGTGCCTTATCGTTGTTTTTGAGTGAAGGCCCAGAAATGCCATTAATTTCTTCTCACTCTGTAATTCCCACGACACCCAGGTCAAGCCTGCATGAATTTCTCTTTGTAGCTTAGTTTAAAGAAAAGTCGTTCTGCCCTGTTTCTTACCCTGGTTTTTAAAAGACAGCCTCCTAATTGAACCTGCATTTCAGAGGCTGGTAGGCATAAGCCCCTACAGTACCTGGGATGTGGACGTAGGTTGCATCTGCACTAAAAGGCTTGGTCTGTGGTTCCTGTGGGCATGCAGGAGGGACTTTCTGTCAAAGCCTGGGGGACCAATAAGGCGCATCTATTTAACTCAAAAAACACTAGGCAGGAAACAAAAAGTTTGTAAAGGGCCCAAATCATGCTTGTTTGAGAATGTGAGAAATGTTACCCCACGTTTAGGAAGGGGATGGTGCCTCTGGCAGGCAACCACAGCTCTGTGTAGCCATGCGAATGGCTTTCAGCAGCGCTGGGAGAGGAGTCCTGCCTTCCCCAGGGCAGTGAAGCTGCTTTGGGTGGTTTGGCACTGCATTGGGGCTGCCTCCCCAGCCACCCCAGACCACCGCATCACTGAAAGAGCTTTGCTATGTCCCTGCGGGCTGGTGGCTCTCCTTGCCCTTCCTGGCCCTTGATCTCTAAACCATGCTGTTTCCTGGAGGGGCGCCTGGCAGGTTCCTCCCAGCCTCTTCCTGCCCCTGACTCTCTTTTTCTCTCTCAGTCCACCGCCAAACCTCGCACCACATCCATCATCCCCTTTCCACTCACCTCCCTTCTGCCCTCAAGTTCCAAAAGAGGCCTCCCCGTGCCATCAGGAGGAAAAAAAGGAGGAGGAAAAAGAAGAAAACCTCGTTACCCCCTTCGGAGGTGACTCCCACCATCCAGGAAGAGGACGAGGAGGGGGGAGAAGAGGAGGAAGAAGAGGAAGAAGAAGAAGAGGAAGAAGGAGAGTCTGAGGCAGAGGAGGCCCAGGTGAAAGAGATCTCTGCAGAGTCTGAGGGCGAAGCTCGTGGGAAGGACACGTCCCCTAAGCTGGAGCCCTCAAGCAAACCAAAGGCAAGGCTAGGGCATCCCTACCTGGACGGGGCTCGGAGGCTGGGGGAAGGTGGAGGGAGGGTTGATCCTGGGAGGGTGCCAGGCTGTATGGTCATGGGAGTGTGCTGCTCAGGGGGAAGAGGTTGTGTCTGTGTGATATTGTGTGAAGAGTGGTTTTGTCCCTCCCTAGCAGAAGTGGGCACGGGAGGACAGTGATAAGTAAGCCATTGCTTGAGATGGATGCTGAGGAGAGTGTGCATGATCATTTTGTGGGTATAAGACCCACGGGGGAAGATCAGAGGGGCTGTTCTTAGGGTGTATACAATATGGGGGGGCTTAGTATGGACAGTCCCAGGGTATGGGGCACATGAGGAAAGTCGGCGTGGCCCTTTCTAGGCGGTGGGGAAGAGGGTAGGATCTGCATGTCAGGGACTGGGGCGAAGGCTGCCTGGCTCTTGCTGTCAGGACTGTCGTCTCTGCAGTTCACCATCGGCAGTGATGAGGAGGAGTCTGGCAACGCTCTGGCCCCCGCACAGTTCCACGTGGAGGAGGAGTGTGGCATCCTGTCCCCTGTGCCACGCTTCACCGACCTGCTGCAGGAGAAGGGCCCTCCCTCCCTCCGCAGGTAGGCAAATGTGTGCCGAGCTGCCTGCTGCTGTGCTCGGCTCGGTGTCTCTGCACAGACCCTGTCCCCAGGGGCAGCAGCTGTGCCCAGCCTTAAGTCACCTGCTGAGCCAGAGGGGCCGTGGGGCCCAGAGGGAGAGCGGCTGTGAGCAGCACAGCTGCTTCCTGGTAGGACGGTCATTCTCCGGGACTCCTGTGACCTCCTTGGGTCTGTGGAATCCCTACGGTGCGGGTTTGGAGGCACTGGGCTGCACACGAGGAGTAGCCTTCCTTCCAGTTAACTTGCGCTGTCGTGCTGACCTGCAGGCTGGGAAGCCCCTGGAGGCTTGGCTGAGTCAGGGGACTGTGAGGCCATTGACCCAGAGGTGGGTCCCCAACATGGACCACAAGCTGATCCCATTCTGTGGTGGGAAGGGGCAATCCTTAGGTATTGGGACAGGTGACTGCTGGCTCTGCTCCCTCTCAGGGACTTGTTGGTCAGGGCTGGGCTGAGGGACCTCAACCCTGAGAGAGGCTAGCGCCAATCCTCACTCACTCCGTTTGCAACCATCAGTCTCTTTGGTTCCTACAGCCTCCCTGGGCCTCGGGAACGTCTGTCTCGCGGGTGGGAGAAGCGCAAGCCCTGGGGCCAGGTGGCAAGCGGACAGCGGGTTACCTATGACTTGAAGGAGAGGATGTGCATCGGCAGCATGACCACGCTGGAGAGTGCGGCATACCAGCGCGTCCCCACGGATGAGGCTGAGGCCCAGATGCTGGCGTCTGCTGACTTGGACGGCATGAAAAGTGAGGCTTTGCTACACTACCTATGCTACTAGTGCATGTGTCCCTCGCTTCTCCCTGCTTTGCTCTTTTCCCTAGCAGCTCCAGGCATGGTCTTTAGCGTGGCCACAGGACCTGCTCTTCACCTCCCTGTCCCCCAGCCCCTGCTTTTCCAGCCCTGGCTCCTCTCTGTCAGCTTTGCAATGTCCACAGCACCGGTCCCCGTGTTTCCAGCACCTCTACTTATGCCCATCCTATGGCTGCTTGGTCCTCCACCCACCCCAGTACCCCCTCCAGTTCAGGGCTCCCTGTGTTTCCCTGAGACCCAGCTCTCTCCTCTCCTGACACACTTTCCCAGCGATCAGCCCTCTGTGCGACACGCCAGCTCTGGCATCGCAGAAAACCTGAGGTGAGGAGCCTCCCCTCTCCTCCATTCTCCAGGCGGAGGGGGAGGCAGCTGCCCCCTCTGGAGCGCCTCGGAGGGGGACTGCCCCTGTGCGTGGTGTGAGGGCAGACAGAAGAGACGTCATGGAAATGCACGCTCCGGGCCTGAGGACATGGAGAATTCAATAGGTTGCTCTGCAGGCTGGAGAGGGAGGGAGACACCAGAGGGGAGCGAGGGAGAGAAGCGGTGCTGCACGCACAGCCTGGCTGTCCCTGGGCCACGGGCACCTTGTCCCCGGGCAGCTGGCACGAGACCCTGCGGCAGAGCAAGGATCCTGCTCCCGAGGAGTTGGTGGAGCAGCCCCCCACGGAAGCATCCCCCGGTGGAGCCAGCCTTGCCGGGACCTCGTCAGTCCCCAGGGGCTGCAGCAGCCGGCACCTTCATGCCCCGTGAGGAGGGGAGCGAGGCACCAGGGCTGGCCCCGGGGCTGCGGTGAAGCCCCGCCAGGGGCAGCTTGATTTCTACCCGTCAGCCTGGCTACCCCGGCCCCTCCTCTGAAGGTGAGTGGCTCATGGCACCTGACCCCTGAACTTCTCAAGGACAAAATGACAACCCTTCGAGAGAGAGAAGAGGCAGCGAAAGAATCGGAAGGGGGCAGCAGCCCAGAGATAGCGATAAGCACCTGCATTCGCAACTCACTTGGCTATGAAGACTTTGATGAATTTGCCTTCAATTTTGAAGACTATGATTTATGGGAGGCCATCAGAAACCATCTGGGCTACCCAGGCGGGGAGCCCACCTGTAAGTACCGGAGCAGTGACCCCACGGTTGCAGCTGTAGATCAGAGCCCCCAGCTAAAGTGCGTATCCCCCACCCTGTGTTTGCTGTCTGTACCCCCTCTGTGTCAGAGTGGTCTCCTGGGTTAGAGGAGGTAACTGGAGACACTGGAGGAGCTGCCTGCTGTCTGTATGTCTGTCCAAGGTCCTTGTACAGATCTGTGTTGTAGTGCTGAGGTGCTTCCCTGTGTGTGTCTCGCTCAAGCAGCTCCAGAGGCAGCTGCGTCTTGCTGTTTGTGCTTATCAGGATGTGGCCCATGCTGTGGCCAGAGAAAAAGCAGCTCTTGAGGTGTGTATAAGGGCAGAGACGTTTTCCCTTCCATCTGTGGCACAAGGTGACAGTGTGCCACTGCTCTCTGCTGGAATTCGTGCTGAGCTCTGGATCCGACAGCAGCAGTGGGTGTCAGGTTCTTGGCTCTGCACCGTAGCCTAATGCCCTGAGGAAAAAAATAACCCAGTCCTATGTCTCCAGGCTTGAGCGTGGCTGTGAAACTAGGTAATGGTAGACTGTCCAGGGTGCCTGGATTGGGGAAAAGAGGAAGGAAGCAAGAGTGGGAAAAGCAGGGAAGGAAAGAATAGGAATCGTGAGAGTGAAGAGTGTCTTTCTGTTCTCCACATCTGTTTCTGTACCCACACACCCCTTGCGGAGAGCTGGATGTCTGAGCCCTCCCAGGGACTGCGCAGAAACCAGAGCTGTGCTCTCACCTCGCGCAGGCGGTCCTTCCTCGGCAGATGGTGGTAACTCACAGATAAAGGTGGCTTTGTGTGTCACCTTGGGAGTGATGTTCATAGCCGTACCTCTGTGGCGGATGACCAAATGTCCTCGTTTGGATTGTGTGTTAATTTTTCAAGGGATTTTAGGAGAGTGATGTGGTCCCAGAACTAGCCTATTTACTGGCTTTGCACACAGGGAGGGGGAAGCAGAGCGTTTGCAACAGGGACTCAGGATGCCTTGCTTCAGGTTCTGGCTCTGCCACAGACTCTCTGTGGGATCTCAACACTTAACTTCCCCTGGCTCCCAGTCCCAGCATCGTGATCTCTGTCTCAGGTCAGCTGGCCCATCTTTACAAGCCTTTGGGGAAGAAATGTCTGCCTGTGTTCTTCTGCAGGGACCAGCAAGTGGGGATTTGCTTCTGGCTGCGTCTCTACTTGTTACTGTAAATTGATAGACAGCAGAGTTCAAAATAGAAACCTGGAGCAAATTGGCTCCATCAGCTGTCCTGAGCTGAGCAAGCTGTACGTTAAAAGTGTGAGAAGTTGCCCCAAGTTCACCCGGGAAAGGATGGCTATTCTTGGGAAGGTAGAAGGGGCAGATTGCTTCTGCAAGGTGTGATATGCGTCACTTGTAAAGCAGGGAAATTTGGCTTGCTAGCAGTGAACATGATCATTGATTGCTACAGCTAATACTGCAGGTGCTTGAAGTAGGATGTGCTGCACAGTCAACTCTTAATTATTTCTGCACAATGAACCCACACTGTGGATTAATCCTGCAGAGAGATATGGTGGAGACAGAAATGGCAGAGGCACCAGAGTCAGTTCTGTGCAGAGCCAGCTCGTGTCCAGCCAGTGCCATTTGCTCAGCTACTTACTCCATGGCCGTACTTCTTCCTGCACCAGCTGAGATCCAGGAGGGATTAAATAGCTTTTGAGCAGAGTAGAGTCCTTGTCGGACCTGAGCTGGTTTCCTTGCACTCCTATCAGTGTTCAGAGCATGGGGAGTGCTGTGCAGGGACACCTGGATGGCAGCAGGGATGAGCTGGGGTCCAGCTGTCCCTATCACATTGAAATCGGCAGCAGCCAGGAGAGACGTGGGCTCTGCGCAGGGCAGGGCAGTAGCTTTTTCCAGAAGCCAGCATAGGGTTGTGACTTACCATTTGTTGATTAGTGCTTTGTTTAGTCCAATTTGGAATATTCCAAGAGAGGGGGTTTCAATCTCTTTTTCCTTGCTATAACTTAACCACTGGGGTGCATGGGAAGCGTGCACCATCCCTGTAGTGCTGGGCTAGCAAGTTGCTCTCTAGTACTGGTACAACCACCTTGGTGCCTCTTTCTGGGCTTCCTGCTTGCGGATAGAGGGTAGTGACAGGAGGGATGCAGGAGCTAACACACGAATTGAAGCCAGTCACCCTTTGAGTTGGACTGACTCGCACAGGCACTCTGGGGGAAGACTTTTACCAGTGCAAAGTCTTATTTGTTGCCTTCAGATTTAAGCTGGCAGAAAAGGAACTTGGTCATCCCAAGAAATGTGACTGACAGAGGCCCATGCAGCAAGAAGATCTGAAGGAGACTGTAGGAGATGCTGTGTGGGAGGGTGCCATACCAGTTTGTTATAGTGGAGCCACCACAGGAGTCACGTTCTTTCCTCAGACGTTGTTGCTGTGCCATGCTCTGCTCCTGGGGAGCACTGGAGAGGAGGTAGAGCAAGAGCTGTCCTTGGCTGCTTCGCCCTGGGGAGTTTGGCTTCAAGCAAGGAGGGCAGAGCTGTGCCCTGGGCACTTCAGCCTTTGGTCTCATTCCAGGATCCTGTCCTGAGTAAGGACCCTGGACTTCAGGTGCTCACTTGAGCTTGACTGTCTTTTGGGGGAAGCACCAACCTGATGGGACACAGAAAAGCTCTCTGTAGAGCAGTTTGGAGCGCCTGAGCTGGGCTCTGCATGGGACTCCCAAAGCCCGTGCCTTCTTCCAAAATTAAGCCCATGTGTCTGCCCTGCTCCTGTGAGTTGCCTTCCCAACCAGCATCTCAGTGGCCACAAGCACTGCCAAGGGAGAGCAGCAAGTGGATTACTCCCTCCTTCTGTAGGGCTCCGGAGGCGTGCCTTCACCGGCTCGCTCTGAGCCTGAAGCACTCCAGCTCTTGTCCCTGTCAGCAAGTGTGGGAGTCACTGGAGATGCTGGCAGGAAACTTGGCTCCTTTCATTTTATCTGTCCTCCAGCCGTTTGGTGTCTGAGGCTGAACGCCTGTGTGTGCTTTCTAGGGCTGTTGCTGAAGAGCGCTGTGTGGCGGGTTGGAATCGCCATGGGGGAGGTTTGCCATGCTCTGGGTGAGCACTCTGTCTTGCCGGGCAGAGTGTCCTCTGGCCCTGTTATTCTAGGGACACAATGAGAATGAGCCCCAGGGTGCATGGGGGAATCAGAAGCTACAAGATTTGGAACAAAGGTGCCAGATGCCAAGATCATCTGCCTGGTGACCTGTTTGTTTATGAACGAGTCCACACCAAGTGCAACGAAGTGGCTGCTGAGCATACAGGAATTGAAAAATCCATGCAAAAGTCCGAGGAAGCCCCACACGTGCACAGCTCCCAAAAACGTTCATAGCGGTGGGCAGTTATTGGGTCCTATCGACGTTGCAGTGCAGTAAGTGGAGCAGGGAGGAGTCCAGCCGTCCGCAGGATGTGCATCAGCAGGGCAGACAACGGGGGAAAATGCCCCGAGGCTCATTATTGATTCATTTTATATTTAATCTAGCGACCCAGATTTCCAAGGAGCAAGGCCATGGTATGCCTGGCCTGATGCTGGGGTGGGTCTTTCCATGCCAGGGATGCATGGATATTTTCCTGCAACATCAAAGAGACCACCTGGCCTTCAAGCCCAGTGCTTTTTGCTATCTCTCATGCCCTGAGAGCTGCAGGTCTTGAAGCCAAGTGCAGAATGGTACATGGAGCCTGAACATTCATCCCAGCTAACAGAGAGCTGCCCTTGGTCCTCCGGGGAGAAGATCTTGGCTTTGCCTTACACGTAGAGCCAGCAAGCCTCAATGGAACAAAGCTGAGCAAAACCCCTGACTCCATGATCTACCTGGGGGAGCCTGCCCATCCTGGAGCCGGGCTCTGAGGCTTTCCCCATCCCCGTGGGCTGACTCTGCTGAGGAAGCTACACTTGCTGTCTTTGGGTGGTGTCCAGGGAAACTACTCTCCATGGCAGGCAGTTGCCCAGGTGTTGTTTCTCTGGCATTGCAAATGGGGCTGGCACGGTTGTGGCCAGGTTTTGGTGGGCGCTGGCTAGCCAACAACACTGTTAGCTTGGTGGTGGCTCTGTAATGCAGCCTCAGCAGCCTCTCTGGAGGCTTCAGGAGGCTTTGATTTGGCCAGCCAAACTCTGTAACGCAGACCTTTCAGAGGGTATTACAGCGACACTGCAGATCATCGAGAAACAGCAATACCTGGACTTAACTGCCCAGCCTCCGTGCCAGCCCCAGTCTGCGCTGTTATCCTACAGTTTCATCGCACAATTAAATAAAGCAGTCATTGATATTTCCATGTCTCTCCCAGACCAGCAGCTAAATATCCTTCCCCTTCACTGCCCTTTATGCTTGCTGAGCACCAAGCCTTCCTCCAGTGGGAGAAATGAGCCCCAGCCAGGTGCCTGCCTGTGCTGTCTGGGTGCAGAGCTGGGCTGACAAGGTTTCAGGTTGCTTTTCGTTGAGGCAGTATAGGGGGTTTCAGGCACCACTTATTTGGGTACCATGAATAAAAGCTTTTGCAATGACGCTCGCGTGTATGCATAGCCTGGGGAGGAAGCTGCCTTCTTGAAGGAATTAGCTCACAGGTGTCTGGAAGAGCTGAAAGTGGGCAGATGAGGCAGGAAGGTTCTTCAGAGGTCTGGAGGATGGTGGTGAGTGCTCCAGCTGCCAGCGCTTTGCTAGCGTAAGCTAATGAGAGAAAGGTGGCCTTGGATGTGTTTCTCTGCCAGACAGTGTGTTTCCACGAGACAAACTGGTGGTCTTTTTTTCCTTTCCCATGTTTTCAGGCCACCGTTTTGAAGATAATCCCGGTGTGAGGAGGCATCTGATGAAAAAACCATCTCGTAGTCAGATCACCAGGACAAGCAAAAAATTAGCGTCAACTCCATCTGTCAAGAAAAAGAAGAAGAAGAAGAAGTTGGATAGAAAGCCCCATGAGGTATCCATGTGCTGTCTTCCTACACTTGTTCAGAAGTCATAAATCAGGGCTAGAAACAGGCACTTTATAAGGTGATAAATGTAGTTTCGGTAGAATTAACTCTTTACATGACCTTGGGGGTGACATTATAAGCTCTTATGCATTATCATGGGGCTGAAAATACATCTTTTTTTTTTATAAAAGCAGAGATTTCTCTGAAATCACAAAGTTTTGAATTTAGGGAAGATGTTAAAAAGTCACAAAAATGGTAGTGCTGTTGTGGTAGTTGGCAGCACGGTAACATAACCATCTCTGGGAAGTGTGGGAAACTTTGGGGGAAACCACAAAGCAGGCAGAGGACAAAATTGTGACAGTCTGGTAGAGGGGTGCAGCATTGCATCATTCTCCTCTGCCCACGCCATCCGACCTGGAGCTTTCTGGTGCTCCATGTGCTGCTGGAAGCTCCTGCCATGCTGCCAGTGATATTTGTCCTGTCTGCTTCTGTTCACCAGACCTCTGGTTAGCTAAGGCAGGTTTGCTCAGGCAGTGCTCTAGATCAAGTGGTGCCTTAAGAACAAACACAAGGCTTTCCATGTATTGTTGATAGAGCTGTATGCATCAGGGGAAGTCTAACGTCCTCGCTGTAATTCACGCTAGGTGTTTGTGGAGCTGAACGAGCTGGTGGTGGATAAGAACCAGGAGATGCACTGGAGGGAGACGGCCCGCTGGATCAAGTTTGAGGAGGATGTGGAGGAGGACACAGCAAGGTGGGGGAAACCCCACGTGGCTTCACTGTCCTTCCGCAGCCTCTTGGAGCTCAGGAAGACGATTGCCCACGGTGAGTCAGAAACTGCGGGCCAGGGTTTGCGTCTCGCTCTGGGATAGGTTTTGCTGAACAGCTTCTGTTGCTGCTTGGCCCCTCACTGAAGACATTCAAACAGTGTTTGTGTCCAGATTCCATGTAGGATCTGCAGAGACAGACCGTCCTGCAGCCCATTTGCCAGGGTTTGCATTAGTCCAAGGACACCTGTGTTGGTTCCTTGCTCTGCTTTGCTGGTCTCAGGCATGTGGCAGCTGCGACACCCAGCTGTGCCTGGGCCAGCAGGCCTTTGACCCAGCTTTGGTGTGAAAGGGCAAGTTTGGTCAGGGTTCAAGACCAAGACAAGAGGAAGATACCAAAGCTACTAGTGCATCTTGGAGCTTTTGGGTTCTGCTGGGACAAGGGTTTATACAGAGGACATGAAACACATGGACTTGGTACATTTTTCAACTGATAGAATCTGTACCCCAACCAAAGCCTTGCTCCTGGTGGGATGGCTCTGTGTCCCCAGAGTGTGTTTGCAGCGGGGAGCGCTGCACACTAGGAGCAGGGCTCTTCCCTCCTGCTGGCAGGTGCTGTCCTCCTTGACCTGGAGCAGACCACACTGCCTGGCATCGCTCACCTCATGGTGGAGACCATGATCATCTCTGACCAGATCAGAGCAGAAGACCGAGCCAACGTACTGCGTGCCCTGCTGCTGAAGCACAGGTGGGTGGCATATGGCTGAGGGCTGCCAAGGCTCGGGGATTGTCTGCAAGCCCCAGGCAGGAAGGGAGACAGTTCCCCTCATGGCCACCACTCTCCCCCTCAGCCACCCCAACGATGAGAAAGAGGGCTTCTTCCCAAGGAACCACTCCAGCTCCAGCATGAACTCCATCGTGGGGAACCACCACCACAACCACACCACCGACACCTGCGTGCCCCTCATGGGGGAAGAGCGTATTGAGATGGCTGACCCCAAGGCCAATGAGACCGAGTGCAAGGAGGTGAGAATGACAGGAGGGGGTTACTGCTTCTTTTTCCGTACCCTGGGGACAACTGTTGGCCAGCAGCAGCCCTTGGCGCCCACCTCTGCGCCCCTTCATGGAGAGGCCTTGTACTTGCAGAGGCTGAGCTCCCCTGGATCACTGGGGGCACTGGAAATCAGGTCGCTGCATTATGATTTCGGGTCCTAGTTTTAGCCTCATGCTGTATGCAGATGTCTGCGTGAGCACGCAACGGCAGCAACAGCCCTGGCGCTTGCAGCGTGACTGTTTGCTGTGAGGGTGCCTTGCCTGTGAAGGAGGGTGTCAGGCATGCAGCCGAGGAAAGCCCAGCTGTGGATGTGCTGTCATGGTTTAACCCCAGCCAGCAACTCGGACCACTCAGCCGCTTGCTCACTCCTCCCACCCCAGTAGGGTAGGGAGAAGAGGGATAAAAGCAGGAGAAAGGAAAAAAATCTCATAGGATGAGATAAAGATAATTTAATAGAACAGTAATGGAAGAGGAAAATAACAATAAGAATGGAAAAAGAATATACAAAATAAAGTGGTACAACGCAAGTCACTCTCATCACCCAATGATCAGTTGCGCAGCCCATCCTGAGCAGTGATTGCAGATCCCTGCCCCCCCCAGCCAACCCCCATTTATATACTGAGCATGACATGTATGGTATGGAATATTCCTTTGGCCAGCTTGTCCTTTCTGTGCTCCCTCTCAGCTTCTGTGGGAAGCTGAAAAAGTCCTTGACTAATATAAACATTACTTAGCAACAACTAAAACAATATGTGTTATCAACATTCTTCTCATGCTAAATCCAAACACAGCAGCTACTAGAAAGAAAATTAACTCTATCCCAGCTGAAACCGTGACATATGCCAGTGCGGTGCAAGACCTTGTAGGGAGCCCAAGGCATGGGGACTCTGTCCTTACTTGTTTGTATTCTTCCTTGGCAGAAAAACCTGCATCTCCATAACTCTGAGGGCCACCGTAAATACCTGAAGCTAATGGAGAAGATCCCTGAAGATGCAGAAGCCACAGTGGTCCTCGTGGGTAAGAGGTGGCATGTAGAGACCCCCAGGGCCAAACGAGACCAGTTCAGATCCTGGTCCAACCCCACTGTCTGTGCCTTCACTCCTGAGGGACGTTCGGACATCTTGTACACGTTCCCAAAGTTCAACTGGGGAGGGCGCCTTGTACACTCTCTCCTTTGGTGACGGCACACATTTTCTCTGTCTGTGGTAAATATAAGGGATGCCAGGGTAGTTATTTTCTTAAATTAAGGAGTACTGAATGTGAAGTGGTTAACAGACACTGCTGCTGGGAGCTGGGACCCAGCTTAGAGGAGAAAGTCCCAACAGGCTCACCAGAGCATCCCATTTTGCAGCTCAGAAGTGAGTAAGTGGTGCCCAAGGGACTGATAGCCAGGCACTGACTGGTGTTGGGCTTCATGCTGTCCTCTGACCTTTGCTGTCCTCTGTCTAGCCTCTTCACACCTCGCCAGCTGCTGGGCCGTGCCCTGGCCAGTGTTGGTTGCCAGCTGTGTGTGGCAAGGAGCTCTGAGTTTATGGGAGGAGGGCCTGGCTGGCGGCAAGGTCTTGGGTATCAGTCGTGGCGCTGCCAGGAGATATGTCTCTGTACAAAAGGGCTGTGGGCAGGCAGGCTTGAGCATCAGTGGGCTTGGTGCCTTCTGACCACCAGAGTAGTCCTCTCAGCACTTGGCTGGCATTAACATCTCAGCAAATGTAGCTACACTACAAGCAAAGTAAATGTCATTGCCTATCCAGTAGGTGAAAAGCTCGGGCAAAGAGGCTTGGCAGCTCAACCAAGCTGATGCTTTACCATGATGAGGCCAAATCAGCTTCATAAACACATTTTGAATACTCAGACTACTAAACACTGGCCATCGCTGAGGTAAGGCTGTATCTTGGAATTCGTTTGTCTGCTGGGATGGCCCAGATTTGCCAGTCTAACACAGAATGCAAGCTCTTTGCTGGATGCAGATGGCAGAAAGATCAGTACTAATCCCAGAGAAATACAAGTATTCAATAAACATTTCTGTTCAGTATGGGAAGGAAGTGTTTGGTGTGCCGGAGGATGCAGGAGTACTTCCCAATCTGTTAGGAATTGAGGAAGCTGCCAAGCATTGATGAGATGCGGACATTTTAAAACAAACTGTGCAGTTTGCACCTATGGATCTTTAGAGAACTGGCTCATTTTTATCTGAAAAAAAAAGTCTAGGAATACAGGGAACACATGAGAAAAACAGAAGAAAGCTCACAGCATCAGTGCTCAAGAAGGAAAGGACAACCTATAGGTTGTTTAACCTGACATCCTTCCTAGCCAAAATAATGGCAGAGCTAATACAGGATTCAATTAATAAAGAGCTAAAGGATAAGAATGTAATTATTGCCAAGCAGTGAGGTTTAGGGGAAATAGGTCATGTCAAGCAAACCTGATTTCATTCTTTGATGAGATTAGAAGTTTGTTTGATAAAAGTAACTTTCCTTCCATAAGGCAGTGGCTTAGTGGAAAACAACCTTCTGATTTAAAATTGGCCCCTCCTAGTGTAAGTAGAGCCCATCTGTAAGGGATTAAGAATGAGCTAACTGGGACAGCTAAAGAAAATAGCACTGCTTGGAAATGATCAGTGAACAGGGGACTTGGAGCAGTCCTCAGCATGAAGCTCAATGCTGTGTCACTGCTCTGGAGACGAGTATGGGACAGGAGGGCCCACGGAAACCCCCAAAATCCCTGTTTCCACTGTCAAAGGCAGCCCAGTACAACCCACCCCAGTGATTAACTCTGCTCAAAACATTGCCTCCTGGTAGGTTGTGTGCAGTTCCTGGAGCAGCCAACCATGGCCTTTGTCCGACTAAATGAGGCCGTCTTCCTGGAATCTGTCTTGGAGGTCCCAATTCCTGTCAGATTCATCTTTGTGCTGCTGGGACCGAGCCAGGCCAACATGGACTACCATGAAATTGGCCGCTCAATCTCCACCCTCATGTCTGACAAGGTAAGGAGCTGACGGGTGGTGATGCTGGCACAGGCAAGGGAGCTGTAGTAGCTCCTCAGAAGTCAGCCCTCGGACAAGAGGGCTGAGAGATGCTAAGGCTCAGGTGGGGCAGGCAGGTGTGAGCACCTGGGATTTTTAAGAGCAGTCTGACTTGACCAAGGTAAGATGCTCCAGTACAGAGGGAAGAGTAGGGCAGACACTTGGTTGTGACAGAAAGTGGCTAGGCTGGGTGAAGAAGAGGGCTGTATGTAAAAGCAGGAGCAGAGGACTGCCCAAGGCTAGAGGAGTTGTGCTCTTTTCACGTTTCATAGAGAGGAAGGGAGGCTGAGCGGTGCCTGTGACCATGATGCCTGTCCCAGGCCACACTGACGAGAAGACCCAGCAATGCCTGGGGACTGTCAGCAGTTTGGATGAAGCTTTCAGACGTGTCCCATAGCTGGGGCGTCCATGCAGAGGAGCACATCCATGCAGGAGGAGAAATGAGGAGGCAGAAAGGTTTTTCTGCCAAGCGTGTGCACTGGTAGAAGTCCCCCATCTGGATAGATGGCAGGAAAGTGAAATTCATTATCCTGGTAAGGAATTAAAGGCAAAGAAAAGCCAATCTGAACATCTACTGCTTACATCCAGGACAGGAGAATCAGGGGCTCACAGGCTCCTCCTAGCTGGTGCTACATGGTTATAATGGAGTAACAAACCTGCCTGTCCTGCCACCAGTGCACAGCTCTCCCTCAACTGGGGACTAAAAAGTCCACTCAGAGCAGGTGGGTTGTGGGCAGCAAGGGCTCCCAGCTAAAGGTCCCTTCCCAGGAGCTGCACAGGGCTCAGCTGACGGGGTGTTTTGAGCCAGCAGAGTTGAAGTGCCATATTCCAGCTTCAGTGCTGTGTTTGTGGGCTGATCTCGCTCATCTGAGCCTCTGCTTCTCTGTTGCTGGAAGAAGGGAGCCAGCTGCCACAGACAGGGCTGGCCATACCAAGGTGACACAGTGGCTGGCGCCGTGAAGGGAGTACAGTATCATTTACAGTTTCAAGCTGTGGCTCCAGGGAGTCTGTGTGCTGCAGGAATCTTAGCTGTCCCCTACCTGCTTTACAGGCTGTTCACTTGTTCATCTTCCCCTCCAGCCCTTTCTCTGCAGGAACGTTCCAGAGGCAATGCACCACTTCCACCCATTTGCCAGCACCTCCCCTCCAATCTGCAGTAGTGCTGTCTCCTCATGGTCTCCTTGGAGTCCTTCCTTGTCATCTTGCCCTTGCTGTCAGGAGTATCTCCCCTTTTCTGCCTGGTTTCCTTTGCATGACTTCCCTCATACTGTAAACTCATATTTTCCTTCACTCTCCCATGTTTTACATTTTTATGTCCAAGACTCTCAAGAGTCTTATACTCCCTGCTCACGTGTCTGACATCCTGGTTTTTGTGCTTTATCTGCAGTGCTTTAGGGCTCCACCAGATTCTCTGTCAAACCCAACCAGACCAGGAGGACATCAGTCTGTTGAGGAGTCCTAATTTTAAGCTGCAGGGACAGGGAAAGTCTTTCTCTAGTCCCTGGCTTCTGGTACATCTCTGAGCTGAACTCTGAACGAGAGCCCTTGCAAGACCAAGTGATGGCATGCAGAGCTTGTGAGGACAAGGATCTTGGCCTGATGCAGCCACAGTGGTCTGGTGTGAGCAGTGGCACAGGCAAAGAGAGGCACCAGGCTAGCTGGGAAGCACAGATCTGATTTAGTTTGGTGGAGAGGTCTACAAGGTGCAGCCTGCGGTCTGGTGGAGCGTACAGCTGGCAGATGCTGCAGAAGCACAATCTTGGGGGAGAAAAGCAGGAGCAAGGAGGTCACTGAAAAGGATGGGTAAGAGTAGGGAGGACAGACATGGGATTAGGTGGGACATTGGATAGTTGGACAGGAGGGATTCAGGAGTGTGGGTCACAGAGTGGCCATAGTGAGACAAGTAGTGGGTTGAGGGAGTGGGACATTACTGTATGGTCACAGCAAGCGTTGTGTTTCCAGGCTGTAGACAGCTGAGTGCAGTCTCGGTCTGAGCCTTCTTCCTCTCTCTTTTTCCCTGCCCTTCCTAGCACTTCCATGAGGCTGCATACATGGCAGATGACCGTCAAGACCTCCTCAATGCAATCAACGAGTTCTTGGACTGCAGCATTGTCATCCCCCCATCGGAGGTGGAGGGAAAAGACTTGCTCAAATCCATTGCCACCTTCCAGAAGTTGCTGCTGAGGAAGAGGAAGGAGAGGGAGCAGAAGTCCATGAAGGAGGGGACTGTCCAGGAAGCCAAAGGTCTTTCCACTCACATTTGGCCAAAAGAGTTTGTGCCTAGTGCCCTGTGTGCCCCAGTGGGCCCTCCCCTCAGAGAGCCTGGCAGAGGGGTGAGGGGGGCCTGGCTTCTGCAATGGGCAGTGGGGAGGGGGGCAAGGGGAGGCAGGACAGTGGCTGTGGGCAGCTCTGGCAGCTGGGGGCACCTGTGCAGTCTCAGGGGACCCATCAGGGTAGCGCCGCTGGAGGAAGGTCTCCACGGCGTATGGGGGAGAGGGACAGCCCAAGGGCAGACCTGCATTCCCCGGCTCAAGCGCTGCCCTCCGTGCACCTCCAGAGCTGTGTGAAGTGAAAGCTGAGGAAGAAGAGGAGGAAGCTGAGGACGACCCTTTGAAGCGGACCGGGATATTTTTTGGAGGTCTGGTTCGGGACATAAAGCGCAGGTACCCCAAATACCTCAGTGACATCAGAGACGCCTTGCACAGCCAGTGTCTCGCAGCCGTTCTCTTCATCTACTTTGCTGCTCTCTCTCCTGCCATCACCTTCGGGGGACTCCTAGGTAATGGGCCTGCTTTCTGGTCTGCTCTTTGCACGCTGGGACACTGGCTTTGTCTGTGTGATGCTGTGCTGGGGTGGGCTTCGGTGCTGCTCGCTCGGGGAGAGCGGCGGCGCTGTGCCTCAGCTGCTGCCTTGTCCCCTCCCTGCCCCTCAGCATCTCCAGCCTCGGCTCCCCGGGCTCCCTCTGCGCTCGCTGCCCGACGCAGGGAACCTCTGACTGATGGGATGGGGACCTGCCTTCTCCATCTGGAGCTGTGTCTGCAGCCTGCCTCCCTGCGGCGACGGTGCCTGTGTCCGGGTGATAACACTCACACGTTGTTCTCTTTCCCAGGAGAGAAAACTGAGGGTCTCATGGGGGTCTCCGAGCTGATAATCTCCACCTCGGTTTTAGGGGTTCTCTTCTCCCTGCTCGGAGCCCAGCCGCTTCTGGTCATTGGCTTCTCAGGGCCTCTGCTGGTGTTTGAAGAAGCTTTTTACAAGGTACACGTGAGGCAGTGTCCGTGCTTGGCACCCGCTCGCTGTGCCCTTGCGCTGGAGAGGGCAGCTGGCGTTCCTCAGCTCTCCAAAGCGTTTGTGGTGGTGTGGGGTCCCTGGGTCCTGCCAGGCTGCCCTCAGTTCGGCTGGGGCTGGCCCAGGCTGTGCTGACCCTTTGGAGGTCACATCGTAGGGACTTCTGCCTCCTGTTGCTGTATCCCATGGGCTGCCCCCGTTGTGTGACAGTGGTATCAGCGTTGCTCTACCTGCTGACTGGGAGGGGAGCATCGTCCCCCAGCCCTGTGCTGCAGCCCATCCTGGCACAATGAGCACTTGTAGCTGCATCTTAAAATACTGGCCCATAATACTTTCTTCTTCCTGGGGCTTCCTTTGAAGACAATTTCACAACTGTTACCTGTCTACGAGTTTCCTTGTATGGAAACCCAACAACATTCAGTGTTCCACCCCCATTAGGGATGTCCCATGTACATTACTCCCACCTCTCAGGAGGAGTCCAAGGGTGTGTGCAGAGGTATCCTGGGCACCCCGGATGGACATGTTTCTTAAGTAGCACGATCTCTTCACTGTTAAAAACATCCCTGTGTCACCATACCTCCAAGCAGTGGGTCTAATCCTTCTCCTTTTTTCTGACTGCTAGCATGTCTGGGCTTTTAAAGCATGGTTTTTCCTACACCTACGTTTTCACCTTGGTGTGTCAAGAGTTTGGAGCTGGTGATGCCATTGCACAGTGGGAATTTCTCTGCTCTCCTATGTCTGCACTTCTCACTGACAGCTTTGGCTTTGCCTAGTCGTGGTGTACGAAGGTGTACCTCTGCCCTGTGTGAGGACACTGTCTGCTGTGGTACAGAGGAATGCTGCAAAGGGAGGGATGTGATTTTTGCTGGAAGTAGTTGGTGCTGGTATGTGTGGATGAGCAGAGGCAGTGGAGTTGGTCTGTTCTCTGGTGACAGTCTGGGGGCTTTTCTACGCACGCATACAACTGTGTGTGTAGGCAGGGCACTGTCTGGGATCATGCCCCAGCTAGTGTATCCTTTATGCAACAGCACATAGCAGGCAGCTCAGGCTCTCCTTTGTGGGAGACAGGCTTGTGCTCTTGAGTGCAGGGAGCAATGGAGAGCTGTGTTTGAGTAATGGCACCTTGACATGGGTGGAATGGGGAGCGTCATGCGTGGGATGGCTTCAGCAGAGAGAGAAGGAGGTACTGTTACAAAAACTGGAGCGGTAAAGACCTGGGTGGTGTGAGCTGGCTGGTGTTAATGCAAAGTCTGCAAATTTACCTGTGACTCCAGCCTTGAATTCACTGTCTGTGCTGGATGCCCAAGCAGACAAGGATGCTTTTTTACAGGGGAGTCTGTGATCTTAATGGGGAGGAGATGTGGGAGGCAGCCTGAAGAGCCATGAGTAACTCCTTCCCCTTTCCATTTCAGTTCTGCCAGACACAAGGCATTGAGTATCTGACAGGCAGAGTGTGGATTGGTTTGTGGCTCATCGTCTTCATCTTCATTATCGTGGCAGCTGAGGGAAGCTTCTTGGTGCGTTACATCTCGCCTTTCACCCAGGAGATCTTTGCTTTCCTCATCTCCCTCATCTTTATCTACGAGACCTTCTACAAACTGTACAAGGTGAACCTTCCCCAGGGAGATGGGCTGCCACGTCTCTCGGTCCCCAGGGAACCTCCTGCTTTAGCGTACAGGAGGCAAGGGAACAGGGCCAGCACAACCACAGCTTTCCTAGGTGCTCTGCAGAGCAGTTCTTTGCTGGCCTCTTATGCCCCAGCCCAGCTGGCCCCTGTGCCACCACTTGTCCTGCTGGCAGGACGAGCCCTAATGTCTGTCTCCCCTTCTCTTCCTGCAGGAGGCATTAAAGAGGGGCCACTTTTCTCTCCCCAGCCCTCTCCAGCTGGGTAGGTTGTGAGGCGAGGTGATGGATGCTGGGACTGTCTGCGCCCACCATCTACCGCCCTCACCTCTCCATAGAGCAGGACACATCCGCATCCCCCTGCCCCCAGTAGTGACAGTGCCCCCTGCCCCTCCTTGTGGTGACAGTGCCCGCTGCTTCTCTCACCTGCCCAGGTGTTTGCAGAACATCCTCTGCTGAAGTTCTACCCACCGAGTGTGCAGAGCGGCCTGAATGCCAGCATGCTCTCTGCGGATGCGATGTCACTGGGAATCAGGATGCAGCCCAACACCGCTCTCCTCTCCCTCATCCTCATGCTAGGCACCTTCTTCATTGCCTTCTTTATGCGCAAGTTCAAGAACAGCCGCTTCTTAGGAGGAAAGGTGAGAAATTTGTGGGACCCAGGTGTTAAGGACAAGGGACTTACCAAACAAATAATGCTTCTTGCTACAGCACTTTGTTCTCCAGAGCATCTGGGCTGTCCCCTAAAGAAACACCAGCAGTCCCTTAAATACCATATGGAAGGGATGGCAGGCTGACCTGGGCTGCAGACCAGAACTGGCTGTTGACGGTGGTATCTGCACTGTCCTCCTCCAGTCAGCTTTGCTGAGAAGTCCCCTGGGCCTTGGGGAAGCTCCTTTGGCTGGATACAAGTCTGTTAAACTAGAATATAGGAGGGAGAGCTTACAACTTGTTCCCTTTGGACATCTCTGTACATGCAGGGCATCTGCGTAACACCTGTAGCACCAGCCGAATAGGCCAGGAGGAGCAATTAGCCAGTCGCTTAAGAGTGGCTGGGGGAGTGTGGCTATGTGGGCAGTGGGATGTGCAGCCCCATGGGTCAAGGCTGTGTTCCCTTGCCCTGCTCATCAGCAGTGCTCAGGTTTGCGGTGGCGCCTGGCCCCACCTGGGGCTTCGCTTTGTCCCAGGTTCCCTGTAGCACGGTGCCTGCATGGAGCCAGCCCATTCCCTTTGCCAGCGAGGGTCTTTGTTCTGCAGGCTCGGCGGATCATCGGAGACTTCGGGATCCCCATCTCCATCCTGGTCATGGTGCTGGTGGATTACACCATCACTGACACGTACACGCAGGTAGGCGCCAGCGCTGCCCTCAGAGCCCCTCCTGCAGCCCAGCAGTGATCCCTGCGGCACTGTGGCCTGCTCTCGTGCAACGCGGGATTTGTATTTCCTGCCTCTTTAGTCATAACAGCGCAAAGCAAACCGAGACTGTCCCCTCGTCCTCATTCCCACGCTGAAGGCAAGCACCAAGGGTCTTGCTGAGGCTGAGACCAGAACTACAGGGACTGGAGTGCTCTGGTATCCCCCTGGTATTCCAGCTGTTAGTAGGGGAGGCTTTAGGGGACCAGAGGGATTCAGTGCAGTTAATTCCTTGTTTGTAACTCTAAAGACTTGCAGTCAATCAAAAAGACATATACTGCTTATGCACATTGAAGGCGGTGGCATATAGAGTGGTTTCAGTGGGAGACTTGTTCGGGGTTTAATACCATATTTATATTTTAATAACATATTTATACTCTCCTTGATTATAGGCTACTGAATATTTTGATCACTTTATCTCAAACACAACGATCTCTTTCCCAGTTTATGCACAAACTTGACTGTTATCAAACAAACCCGTCTCACAGGTTTCCTTTTTTGCCCCCCTTTTTAGTAGGTGTGTAGTTATATCTTTTTGTTTTGGTATTTTTTTTCAACTAATATCGGGGAGAGGGTGAAAGGTAGTTCCTGTTCAGCATGCAAGCTTTTTATCAAGACAGCCTAAGGCTTAATGGAATCCAAATGCATTTTTATTCATTTAAATTTCAATGAAAAATCAGGTTTTATCAGACGTTAGTAAAATTATGCACTTTGTTACATCCTTTTCATACCCTTCTACACTCATACAATTAATATCAAAAGCATTATCATTGCAGTATTAACTCAGCATATGTACAAAGCTTTCTGAGAAAATGGTACTTAGTTACACAGCTTAGCTCAAGCACAAGCATTCCAGGAATATTATTCATACTTATGCTGATTAACTTAAATGCAAATCATAAACTCTTCCTGCAGTGCTCACGCAGGCAGATAGCAAGAACTGCTGTAGAGCAGCACGGAGCTGAGAGTTCAAAGGCTGATGAACGCAAGGTCGGGACAATGTACAGCTAGGAGTCTCTGTGTGGTCTCCGGTGGGAGCACAAACATGATATTCCCTCTGAACATGATCAGTGAGGTCATTTCCAGAGAATGTGACCAGTTCTGGGGTCCACACTGCAAAAACAATATTGGAAACATGTCTCAGAAAAGTCTTGGAAAGCCATCTCAGAGAAGAGCAAGCAGTTCAGGACACTTGATTTGTCCAGGCAGAGGTCAAGGAGCGTTTTAGCCATGCAAGCACTGACGTGGGGGCGAGGTTCCTGAGGGAACATATTTCCTTGGTCTCTTGGACAAAAACAAAGGGAATTCCAGTAGCTGAAAGGAAATGAGACAGGCCCATGTTTAGGGGACATGGGATTTTTTGCACTGAAGGGGATTATCCATGAGAAAGTCCCCCTTGGGTCAGGGTGGCTGTCCCTACATCTGAAGCGTTCAGACCAGGGAGACCAGGAGGATCAAGGTTAATCCTGTGTGAGGCTGTGTCACGTGTGTATTGATGAGTAACTGCTGGGTTTTGTGGCTACACCACCAGAAGCTGAATGTCCCCTCTGGCCTGTCGGTCACATCTCCTCACAAGCGTGGCTGGTTCATTCATCCCATGGGCAGCAGTGGGACTTTTCCGATGTGGATGATGTTTGCCTCTGCCATCCCAGCCCTCCTGGTCTTCATTCTTATCTTCATGGAGACACAGATCACTACGTGAGTACCTCCCTCATCAATGCCAACCATGACGAATCCCTGGGCAGGCAAGGCTGGGATGGGTGCTGGTGGCATTGGTGCAGAGATGTGCCTGGCGTCCCAGCGGGACAGCAAGGACAGGATCTTGGCCATTTCGGACTGTGCTTTCTTGGGTTTTCCCATTGCCTCTTGATTCCCCTCCTGGCATACAGTGTGGTGGAGACCTGCCTCAGCCAAGCACAGGAGAAAACCTCTAACCTGAGGGTGACAGCCACCATCCCAACTCCTCCTTGTTGTCCCCAAGTCTGCCCTCTCCAAGGAGTGAATGTTGTCCCCAGCCACAGTGCTGTCCCTGGGTACTGGGCTGGGCTTGGCACTGACCTGGGCTCTTTTTCCTCCCAGGCTGATTGTGAGCAAGAAGGAGAGGAAGCTGCTGAAAGGCTCTGGCTTCCACCTGGACCTGCTGCTCATAGGCACTATGGGGGGGCTTTGTGCGCTCTTCGGGCTGCCCTGGCTGACCGCAGCGACAGTGCGCTCCGTCACCCACGTCAATGCCCTGACGGTCATGAGCAAGGCCATCGCGCCAGGAGAAAAACCCAAAATCGAGGAGGTGAAGGAACAGCGTGTGACCGGAGTGCTCATTGCTGCCCTCGTTGGTGAGCCTCTGCTCGGGTGAAGGAGTGAGGGGGGAGGTCAGGGCCAACCACTTGAATCTCCTGGCAGCACCCCTGCCCCAGGGGCCAGCCTGTGCTCTGCCCACTCGCTGCAGATCTGCCCCGGGCTACACTCAGCTCTCCTCTGGCAACCTTCGTACCCCCCATGGTCAGTCCATCTCTGCAACCTTTCCAGCTAGACCCCTCCTGAGCTTCCTTTCCCTGGCAGCCCGGGACACAGAGAGGAGGCGGGAGAGGGACGGAAGCCGAGGTGCCCTGCGGAGGGGCTGACGTGGGACACGCCGTGCCCTGAGCTCTGTCTGTGCAGGTCTGTCCATTGTGATGGGGAACATGCTGCGGCAGATCCCTCTGGCTGTGCTCTTTGGCATCTTCCTCTACATGGGAGTTACGTCGCTCACCGGCATCCAGCTCTACGAGCGGCTGCTCCTGATCTTCATGCCGTCCAAACACCACCCTGACCACATCTATGTTGTCAAGGTGAGCGAAGGCGGGTTGCAGGGAACCAGGTAATGAGGAGCAGAGGAAGAAGAGGCAGGTGAGGGGAGGATGGTGCTTTGCTAGAGTGATGCTTGGCTTGGTGACCCCTCCCCCTTGGCTGCAAGTTTGTGCCGAGAAGTAAGTGCAAGCCATGCAGAGAGGTGGTACAACACTAGGATAGCAGGCTGGTAGGCTGCACGCAGGAGTGTATTGCCAGGATGCTGTATGGATGGACTGTTTATAGGAGCGATGCATTGCTTGAGTGGCTGTAGGGACACTGCACTGCCAGGTGGGTATGCTGCTGGGCTGCACAGAGGCTGACGTGTTATGAAGTTCTGCCTTGCTGTAGAGTACAGGCAGGTAGAGTGTGCAGCAGTATTGCGTTACCGTACTATGCCATGCAGAAGGGTTATGTTTGGCCAGTTGGGTCTTCGTTAATCTGCGTGGAAGGATAATGCGTTCTTAGACTGGATTTACCTCCCTAGGTGAAGACCTGGAGAATGAATCTCTTCACCTGCATTCAACTGGCCTGCATTGTGCTGCTCTGGGTGGTGAAATCTACGGTGGCCTCCCTGGCCTTCCCCTTCGTCCTGATCATGACAGTGCCATTGCGACGCTTCGTGCTGCCCCGCTTCTTCCACGACAGGGAGCTCAAAGCGGTAAGCAGATAACTGTCCTCACAGTTCAGCTTGCAACATGGGAGTGAGGTTGAGGAGATTTGGGAGACTGAAAGGCTGGGAGATCCTGGGCTGGCAAAGCCTTGGCTTTCCCTGCTGTTGTCAGGGGGGTCTTTGTTCAACAGCAATAGGTGGGTGGATGGCTTCCTCAGCCCTGGGAGTGCAGTGTCAGATGGGTGGGCACCCTAGGGCAAGGAAACAGAGGATCCTACCATGCAGAGGCCTGGAATAAGAGCCTCCTCTTCCATCCTCCTCCCTACTTCTGGCTCATTCGTTAAGAGACAAGCCATTTGCCCCTTGAGACACCAGCAAGGACAGCCCAGCAGCACACCAGAGCCTGCGGCTGCTTGGCACAGGAGCACATAACCACGGTACCAGGTTGATGGCAGTTTCTCAGATGCTGCCAACATCCTGAGCTCCTGTTAGAAAGCAGCCCGGAGCAGCACGCACAAGTGGGTGCTACCAGCAGGGGAGGAGGGAGGACCTGCTGTGCTGGACCAAAGCTCCAGTGATGGGGCATTGTCAAACGAGAACACTTCTAGGAACGGGCATCAGGCTGGGGATGCACAGATGGGCATGAGGGGCAAAAAAAGGAGCCTGTTGGCAGGGGAAGGAGCAAGAGCTTTGCTCTTCCCAGTGCAGCCCAGCTGCTTGGCTCGCTGCATGCTGATCCCTCCGTGCCAGGCTTGACCCCGCACTGGGGTTGGCTGTGGCCTTCAGAGCCCTGTCTCTGCCTCTCCCCAGTTGGACTCGGAGGATGCAGAACCGAACTTTGATGAGGATGGCCGGGATGAGTACAACGAACTGCACATGCCCGTGTGAGCTGGGAGCTGCCCTCCCCACTCATGGGACAGGCTGTTTGTGCCTGCTCATCCCGCCCAAGGACTAACTGGAGACTTGCCATGAGTCACGCTATCTCTTGCCTGGACCAACGAATGGCTGTTCCATAGCTCTGCAGGGAGGCAGCCCCGGTTCCTGCTGCCCCATCGCTCGCTCAGCAGAGGCTGTGAGTCTCTCTCCTCTTGGACCTGGTGGGCTGAGAGGTGCCTCTCACATCCCGAAGCTGCGTGGGGTCCTGAGTGCCCATGGGTCAGGAGTCTGCCCCCTCCCCGCTGGAGGCAGCCTGTGCCTGGTCTCCAGGTGGTGAAGGGGAGCCATGCCAGCTGGTGCCCCTGTGTCCCCCTCCACTACCAGGAAGCTTGAGTGTCTCAGTACGCAGTGCCACCGAGCAGTCACAGGGATGGGCTGGAAGCTGCCTGCGGATGAGCACTGGGCTTCTCCCAAGCCAGCAGCCTCCTTGCTCAGCTGGCAGATGCCTTGCTCCCACTCCCTCTGCCCCCTTCCAGGAGTGCTCATGCTGGGCCTGTGCCACAGCCCCTGGCCCACAGGGCTGCAGCAGCCTGGCAGATGGGCAAGGAGGGACCAGCACCCTGGCCCTGTCCTCCAGACCATCATCTGTCCAGTCACCCTCCCACAGGACTGTTTTCAACTCTTGTTCAGCATTGGGGAGGCCATTTGCTTCTTCACAATTTTCCCAACCCTCTTCCCAAAGGAAAACCACACAGGGAGGCTAGGGAACAAGCAGGTATCCTGAAGCCTCAAGTGCTTGCCCTCTTGCAGGGACTAGGAGGAGTCCTGTGCCATTCTGCACCTACACAAAGGTTGCAGGGGTGAAAACTCATCACAGGGCTACGTCCCAGTTCCTGATCCCCACGTTCCTGTCCCTGAGAACAAACTATATTTAAGAAGCTAGAAAAGAGACATAGTGCTGGAGCACAAAACAGTCCTTTGGGTACCCTCGCTTTCCCTGTGCTACTGGGTCTAGCTCCCTGCAGCCCTACAAGGAAGTCACTGAAATCCCCATCCCCAATTCTGCTGCCATACTGGGGTGACCTTTCACGTCCAGGGGTGCCCTCCAAGTGGGAAGGGGCAGCTTTCAGTGTGCCTAGCACTCAGCCCCCGTCGCCTCTGGGCAGCTCTAAGCACCTTTGCGCTTGGCAGGGCTGTCTCCTAGCATCTCCCCGGGCTGGCAGCCCCCATTCAGAGCTGCCTCGGAAACTGCTGACGGTGCCCTTGCTGCCCGTGGCAGCTCTGAGGGCAGTGCCAGAGGAGACGGGCACCCCAGCCTCTCCCCGATGGTTGGAGCCAGAGTGGCCTTGCGGAGGAGGCTGGAATGCTCGCTTCACCATGGGATGTGGGACAAGCTGCTGCCCCAGTTCCTACTTCTCAGCCTGGCTCCTGCGAGAGGTGGTGGGTGCTTCATTACCTGGAGAGTCCAGCACCTTCCCTGGGAGGCTGCAGAAATATCCCACCAGAGAGAGAAACATCCCCCAGCGACAGGTTCCTGCCCCACAGCCTGCAGGGCCTGGGGCGGAGAGACGAGTGTCTCTGTGTGTCTGTGGCCGTGTGTGTCCTGTCCTCCCTGTGTAGTGTAGGAGGCCTGTTGTCGCTGTGCATTGTGACTCCTCTGACTGTAGTGGAAACAGCTACACCAATAAACTCTTCACAGGAACCGTGTCTGCCTCTCCGCTTTTGTTTGTCAATTGGCAATACATTAAATTGATGGAAATTCCCTGACACAAAACTTCCTTGCCCACAGCAGCAGCCAGTGAGGGAGCAAACCCCAGCCAGTCGTGCTCTCCTGGGTGCTGTTGCTGGGATTAGGCGGTGGTCCCACCTCCCATGGTCAAGGTCGCTGGCTGCTCCTGGGGCTGGTCACTGCCATGGGACACGTGGCAGAGGGCTGAGCCTGCCCGGGTGCAGGGATGGTGGCTGTCCCGCTTCTGAGCCGGCCCGCTGTGGGGCAGGCAGTGCCTGGCCTCGCAGCATCCTCTCCAGGTCCTGGCAGTGCTGCTGAACCTGCGGGAAAGAAGGCAGCGCAGGTGCACGGATCCTGAGCATCCAAGTGGGCTGGATGGGAGTATCCACAAATTCTTCCCACAAGCAGCTCCACCACGTTAGGAAAAGGTCCCTCTCCCATTCCCCACTTCATGGCTCTCTTTCCTCACACCTCAGTGCCCAGTGGGGCCGTCCGTTTGGACTGGTGAGGATGTGGCTCTACCCAGTCCCACAAAATTCATGTCTCCGCGTGGATGTTCAGCCCTTTCCATGCAGCTTCCCTACCCGTGGCAGTGCCCCCATTCCTGCCCTGGAACGAGGGCAGGGAGCGCAAGGAGAGCCAGCATGTGCCCCTTACCGCATCGATCCTCCGGATGAGGACGGGCCTGACCTCCAGCTCCAGCAGCCAGTCGGCCTCCAGGATGCTGTGGTGGTACTCCTCCAGCTCCAGGCTCTTCTGCAGCTCCTTGGTCAGGGCAGCTTTGTGCCGATGACTCCCTGTGCCCGGGGTCTGCCGGGGCCGGGTCAGCTCTGTCCCCTCACCCTGCTGCTGCAGGCGCAGGACCTGGATGCGCTGGGCGACGTGATGGACCTGGACGCCCAGGGCGGCTGCCCGCTCCCTGCGGTGCAGCAGGGCCAGCAGCTCCTCCCGGCTCTCCTGCAGCTGGGCTCGCAGCACCCCAGCACTGCCACCTGCATCGGAGGGCTGCAGAGGGACCAAGAGGTCGGGCAAGCCCAGGGGAGAGCCGGGCTGCGGGGGGGTCCTGCTGTGCGGCGAGGGCTGCACAGTGCTGGGAGCCAGCCCTGCTCTGCCCTGCGCTAGTGGCTGTTGTGGCAGTGATGGTGATGGCAATGGTGATGGCGATGGTGATGGTGGCAGGCTGTACCTGCTGCGGTGGAGATGGATCCACTGTCGGGCGAGCTCCGCCATGGCCAAGCTCTGGTGAAAGACATCAGGGACCAGCCGCAAGACCTTCACAAAGGGCTCCACGCCAGCAAAGCCATGCAGGTCACGCAGGCTCCGGGGGCTGAAGACCCGCTCGCTGAGGGACCCCCCCTGCAGCAGCAGCCCCCAGTTACGCCGGTGGGTGAAGAGCTGTGCGGCCAGGTGTGGGATGGATGCCAGGGAGGACCGCCAGGTGGGGTCAGCAGCCGGTTCCTCATGCATGTACAAGTACTCGCAGAGTGGGACCACCACCCTGGAGTCAAACCTCTCCTTCAGCGCACTCAGGTGCTGCAGGTAAGAGGCCAGCCAGCCCACATAGCTGGCCAGGTTGGGGCTGGCTGAGTCGGGCCAGTGCTGGGCAAGCTTCTGTAGGTGCTGCCAGCTCTCCACCTGCCCCGAGGGGCTTCGTGGCAGCACCAGCAGCAGCACCTGGTACAGGCTGCGCAGGTCGAAGCCCTGCTGGCACTGCTGCACGTGCCCAACAAAGGCACTGAGCTCCCCTTCGAGGGCAGAGTAGAGGCCCTCCATGGTCGGCCACGGTGATGGAGAGGAGACAGCTGGGATTGCAGCTCACCCACACGGTCCTGGGCCCTGGATACGCTGGAAAACACACTGCACCAGGATGCAATGCATGGGGTGGTACAGGCAGGGTTGCCACAGGGCTCTGGCTTGGGTCATGCACGTGATCTCAGCCAGCAGACAGTGCTACAAAAGGCTGGTGTCCTCCTTCGAAGGATGGGACGTCTGGCCAGCTCAGATGAGTCGGTCCTGGTTGCTTTCTTGGAGGTGGGGAGGAGGGCAACAGGGATGGGGTAGGCCAGGAGGAGTGAGGGAGCTGCAAGGGGTGAGGTCAGAGGGGTACCCCCACTTCTGCGGGACCAGAGAAGAGAAAGGCTGCTGGGTGATGCTGCACCAGGAGGACGCTGGACCACAAAATGCCATCATAGTGCGGGGAAAGGAGTGGAGAGGCTGCCTGCAGCCCCAGGGGATGCTGCAGGTGGGGGGAGAACAGTCTGGGTGCCCACAGCTCCCCAGCTGCCCAAGGGATGGGCCAAGTGTCCTCCTGCTCCCTGGAAGGGGACTCGGTCGTGCCAGACCAGGACTGCCCTCTGACCAGCACTTTCTCCCACCTCTTTGCTGTTTGAGAAGTTGTTTGTCTTTACAAAAGTAAGCAGCCAACCTTGCCTGTCTGAAGAACTGAAAAGAGGAGGCCTGCTCCCAAAACTACCAACCATATTATTTTAAGCCATTGTGTGTTTAGGCAAACTATTCGGGTTTCTGTTTCTGCCACCTGGGTTCAAGTACACTCAAGCTATCTTCTCCAGCTATTTTTATTCTCTGCAGCCAGGAGGGGCTGGCACATCTCTGTTGTGAGATACCACTGGCACCGGTTCACATGGCCGTGTGGCTGGGAAGTTGAGGAAACTGCTGGTGAAGACCCATGACAAAACTGGGAACCAGTGCCACTGGCAAAGTTTCTCCTTTCCCCTGTATACCTGAAAGTCCTTGCCTGGGCTTTGGTGGCTGCTTTTCAGGTGCTTAAACCTCATTAAAATAAATTAGAAAATCCTTTTTCCTCTTCTTGATGAGGAGGGGATTTGCAAGCCCTGCACCTGGGGGTGGGAGGGCAGGTAAAAATGGCAGGAGGTGGTAGCACGGTGCGGTCCTCGCAGTGGAGGTTGGTGGGGGCAAGAGTGGTTTCAGTTGCATTCACCTTCCCTAACAAACGTCTGCAAGTGGGTTTGTTTAAATGTGAGTTGCAGCAGTCTGGGGGCAGCAGAGGTGACGCTGAGGGGGACGATGCCTGTGCATCAAGTCCCAGAGATCACCTAAAGCTCGGCCCCAGCTGACGGGCGCTGGGGTCCAGGTCGCTGTTGCAGATACTGAGGACCACCAGCGAGTGCCGCCGAGCACCGGTGACCCGGCACATCCCCGCTGTGGCACCAGCCCCATGCTTTCTGTCCCCTCCTTCCCCCCATCCACCTCCCCTCCGCCTCGCAAGAAGGGACTCACCAGCCCCAGGAGAAGCATCGGGGAGCGGAGAAAGGGCTGAGCTGGGCCCTGCTGCCTGCCAGGAGAGGAACATGCCCTCCTCAGGCCCGGACACAAACCTTCCTCCCCATGGGAACGGCAGGTTCGGACGCGTCCCTCGCGCTGGAGCCAGCCTTTCCCAGAGACGGTTGCCAGCCCCATAGGCATTGCCTTGGAGCTACAGGGGAGAGATGCAGCTTCCTCCAGTCCCTCTCCCTCACACAGGGCTTTGCAAAGGACGCTTCTCTCCCAGGGACTCCCGAATCCTGGGCACGGGCTTGGATAGCACTTTTCTTCGAAGTAAGTGAGTACACCTATGCACGGCCCTGAATTTGTCCCAGAGGCTTGTCTGGCCTTGGCAAGAGGGAGGCTCCTTAGCCTTGAGCAGTTCGCTGCCTGCCTGCTGCCTTGTGCCCCTGTCCTGTCCCTCCCAGTGAATTGTCCTTCCAAGGCTCTTCAGCCCTCCCAATTTCTGAGGTGCCTGTGCTGGGACTGCTCCCCAAAGGGACTCTTAGAAGTAAATGATCTCTCAAGGGAGTGAGAATGGGGAATGGGAGCAAACCATCTGTTAGAAACCTCTGATGGGGACAGCATCCCTGGAAAACATGACAGTTCCCTTTCCACTTCCACCTGGCTGCCCATGGGAGTGGGAGCCTTGCCCACCATGTTTCAGCGGGCTCAGCGAGCCAGTCCTGCCTGCTCGGAGAGCTGGCCGTGCCCGGCCCTCCTGCCTGGCGCCGGGGACCCCATGGGGAGGGAGCCAGGGGCCCTGGGCTGGGAGCTCTTCACTGGGGACAACGCTGGGACACTTGTCCTTTGCCTGTACAAGCTTCCCCCATCCAGGTGCACGGTTTTGGCTGGGCTGCACCTACCCACGAGCCGCTGTGTCTCGCTGTGCAGAGGTGGCTCACAGGAGCTCCCCAGCAGAGAGGGGCCACGCTGGCGTAATGTGGGGATGCGAAGGCTCAGCCCGAGCTCTGAAATGTGGCTGCCAAAGCTTTTCCCTGCAGGGAGCAGCAGAGAGGTGGGCTGACACCCATGGGTGTCCTGTCTCCCTCAGGGGGGGTCACGCAGGAGGTGGAGCAAGGCGAAGCGCTGAGCACTGGCACTGCACAGCATCAGCAACCCCCATCGCTCCTGCCACATTGGTCTGCAACCTCCCGGGCCACGGGCTGCCAGAGGTGACCTTGCAGCTGAGCAGGACAGGCAAGTAGTTCCCCTCTGTAGACTTCTGCAGAGAGGGAGGACCTTGTGGTCCCTGCTGCAGGAGCCCAGCTGGATGATTGCCTTCATCTATCAGCCCAGTGTCCCCGGACGATGTCCCCCGCTCCAGCACACAGGGTGCAGCAATGTCACCGGGGGTGGGAGAGGTTGGGCCGCAGCTGGCTCCTGCTGTGACAGGTTCTTGTCCCCAGCAAGGACAGACAGCCAGCTGCTGGGGCCAGTTCCTGGTGCACTGAACTGGGGCTGTACTCACTTTTCAGCTCTGAAACGGACCTCGAAACCGTGGGATCCGGCAGACAGGAGGTCTTAGCGCAGCTTCCCCTGCTCCCTGGGTTTGCTAACTTAGCAGCCCAGCGTTGCAGGCTGCCTCCTGGGGACTTACAAAGGACACGTCCCCCAAAACAGGGCACAGATCTGCAGGTGCACAGTGAGAAGAGCTCTCTGTTTTAGCATAGAAATTATTTTTTTCATAGAAATGAACCGTGGCCAGCAGATCCAGAGAGGTGATTCTCCCCCTCTACTCTTCTCTCGTGAGACCCCACCTGGAGTGCTGTGTCCAGCTCTGGAACCCTCAGCACAAGAAGCACATGGACCTGTTGGAGCGGGTCCAGAGGAGGGCCACGAAGATGATCAGAGGGCTGGAGCACCTCTGCTATGAAGACAGGCTGAGAGAGTTGGGGTTGTTCAGCCTGGAGAAGAGAAGGCTCCAGGGAGACCTTACAGCCCCTTCCACTACCTGAAGAGGGTCTACAAGAAAGCTGGGGAGGGGCTGTTTGCAAGGGCATGTAGTGTTAGGACAAGGGGCAATGATTTTAAAGTAGAGCAGGGTAGGTTTAGATCAGACATTAGGAAGAAATTCTTTATTGTGAGGGTGGTGAGACACTGGCCCAGGTTGCCCACAAAGATTGTGGAGGCGCCATCCCTGGAGACATTCAAGGCCAGGCTTGATGGGGCTCTGAGCAACCTGATCTAGTTGAAGATGTCCCTGCTCACTGCAGGGGGTTGGACTAGATGGCCTTTAAGGGTCCCTTCCAACCCAACACATTCTGTGATTCTATGATCCTATGATTTTGCAGGCAGAAGCTGCACAAGCGAGATCAGGAAGAGGAAATGTACCGAGCTCCGGCTCCCAGCACCCATCAGCAGACCTTGGCCCCAGCCAGGGGTAGTGATATGACACCATTTAACCTCCTCGCTTGCTTGCCTGGCTTTATCATGCAGCCAGAGACAAAGACAGAGAGCTCCCCATGTCTGGTAAAACAACCCGAGTCTGGGAAGCGAGTGCACCGCAGCTGGCTGACACACTTTCTCCAGCATGAATCCCGCAGTCACGGTATCTGGGAGCAAAGCCCTGCTTATACACTCAGTTAAGCAGAATCCGTAAGGCTTTTTGTAACAGAGCCCCATCTGTGACCTCCACAACATCATGCCATTAATAGCAAGGCTTGGTCTGGGTCAAACAAAAGCAGGGCAGGCTTAATAGGAGAGGAAATTAGGTGGATGTGCTTGGCTGGCCTCATCCCTGCATGTTCCTGCTGTAATTATAGCCTTGTGCAGCTCAGCTCTCTTATTCAGCGATCTCGCCGCCAGGACTGCATTTCTCATGACCGAGGTGTAAAAGCCGCATGTGGATACATTTTGGGCCCAAGAAAACCTGCAGCAGCACGAAAGGAGCCGTGGCAGGGAACCTCGGCTCGTTGCTGCCGGGAGATGGACGTGTGGCCCAGGATGTGGCAGGGAACAGAGGGACGGGTTGGGCTGGGGGAACAAGACCAGGACCCCTATCTGCAGAGAAAGCTGGAGATACCTGACTACGGGTTTGGTCTCTCCAGCACGGCCAAGTGCAGGTGGGGCTGGTAGAAAGTCACAGCTAGTGCTGGCCCCAGTGGCATAGCTCGGGAAGAGGCTTCAGAGGCTACGGGATGGCACGCAGTGACAGTGGGGTGGACCTTCCCAGCATCCGCCCTCTGGGCCCGTCTGCTCCTGCTCTCTGCTCTTGCGCTCAGGCTGAAAATGAAGAAGACATCCTGTTTTCCTGACCTGTGGAGAAAGGGCAGCCCTGGAGGGCATTCCTCCGCCTGGACGGGATAAAAAGCTTTTCCCGCTGTGGTCAGTCTAAGCAGGGGTGCAGCCGCCCTCGGCCTGGGCTCTGCAGCTTGCAAAGGCAGCACTCAGCGCTGTGGTGAGACAGGCTCGCTGCTCATGGTGTCTGAAGTGAAATGGGAACCAGGGGGGTGCCCAGGACACCCCCCACCCCACGTTGTCCCCCCTTGCCAGGAGGGCTCCCCCTCACTCTGACACTCTCTGGGGGAGCAGGTGCCGCAGTGCTTGGTGTAGCGCTGTGAAAGCCTCTCCAGGAGGCCTTAATCACATTCCTCTGGAGCAGGGACACATCTGGTACAAACATGATCCTGTCCCCAAGGAGCCTGGGCTAATTCCTGCCACAGAGCCCCAGAGCAGCCCCGGGCAGGGAGAGCTTCGGCGCGGCTTTGATCGCCGCCATCCTCACCTTGCGGGGATGGGGCTGGCTTGCCAGCAGCGGGGCAGGAGGGGAGGTCCATGGCTTCCTGATGAGTTGGGGCAGTCCAAGCCTGAGCTGGCCTGGCCGGACCCTGCCCTGGACTGAGCTATGGACGGGCTCCCAGCAGTCTGGGAGCTGGAGGAGGGAGAAACTGCCCTTTATTTAAGCCGATTTCAAGCAATTGTGAAACTGGAGTGGGAAGGGGGCCAAGGCTGCAGGGGCAGCGTGTGCCCTGTGTGTGTCCCCTTCCCCTCGCACACGTGCGGTCTGTGGCAGGAGAGCACCTTGGTGTCTGGTGCTCTGCCAGGGTCAGGCCACTCCTGCAAAGGGACAGGCTTGATTTTCAGTCCCTGCTTCTCAATAGTTCTCCCCCTTTTTGAGAACCCTCTCCTGGCTGCCCTGTGCTTTGGGCAAGAGGGGATTTGGTGGCCCTGGCAAAGCAGCAGGGCCTGCTGGCGGGGACTGTGATGGTGGCAACACACGGTAGAGCCTGGGTGCCCTCGTGCTGCATCCGTTGCTCCCTGCGCCCCAGTCTGGGTCCAAGGTCTCCTGCCTCTTCTATCAGCTCTCCCGAGTGAGATCATCAGCGGACGAGATCAGTTCCCCACCCCACAAGTGCAGCTCCGACAAGCCACTGGGGAGGTGGCACCCGTGGCCAAGGTGTCACAGCTCGTTCCCTCACAGGTGATGGAGAGCAAGCCTGGCAGATGCTCACCACCTGCGGCAGGGGCACGTTGGCCTGCCTGCCTCCCAGCCATGTGCCAGACCTGTGGCAGAGGAGGAAATCAGGATATTGTCTGGTGTCCAGAAGGAATTCCTGCCTCAGCTTGTTCCTGCCAGTCCTCCGTCGACCTTCCCTTGGTGTGGAAAGCCCAGCAGGAAGCTGACTCACTGTCTGCTGCCGCCATGGCTGGGTGCGGGGCTCTGCTGCCTGCAGCACCGGAGGGCCGCTCCTTTCACGGATGCAGGAATAGCTCATCGCCCAGACCCCGCCCGGCACTCGCCTGCCCTGGCTCTCCTCTGCCAGAGCCCGGCTCTCGGTCGACAAGCAGAGAACAGCCGTGGCACCCTGGTTTCTGTGCCATCTGCAGCTGGGCTGGTTGGAGAGCTGGGAGCTCTTCCGGGCTGCCGGCATCGCTGCCAAACACGCAAGCGGCACCGCTGCACCGGGCTTGAGGCGGGAGGCAGCCCAAAGGCAGGGAGGGGGACTGATGGGCTGGAGAGGGGTCCCAGGCTTGCCCTGGGCCGTGGGGTCCACGCCAGCCCTTGTTGTCTGCTTCATGTTCATCACATCGCTGATGTGGCAGCCATCCCCAGAGCTGCTGGGGTGCAGAGGTGAGGTGCCAGACACATGGTAGTGGTAGCGTCCAGGTGGCCAGCACTCACCTGCTTATCAAAGTTCTGCAAAGAAGCAGGTCATGGTAGCCACCCCTTCCCGGCAAGCAGCACCTAAAGAGATTTATGAGACAGTTCAGAAATCCTTGGTTCCAGCTGGGCTGCATAAATGTAGGACTAACGATTTAATCCTGTAACTGAAAGGAGCAAATATCAGGCATAAGTTTCTTATCAAGATTCTTGCCACTTTTCCTCTCAGGCAGATGGAGCACAGGGCTGACAGCATCAGTCACTGCTGCTACATTTCAGGAATCCAATGTTTAGTGCCTGGACAGTTTGGAAAGCTACTTTGTTCTGAGGACCGGGTCAAGACACCTTCTTCTTCCTTCCAAGAAGGTGTCATTTGACAGTTGTGTTAATACTGAAAACCTTGCCTTTCGAAAGGTTGGTTCCTTGCCTCGCCCTGGGCTTTCCAAGCCCCAATAGCCCCCTGGCTCAGAGCTGCAGGGAGACCTACCAGGCTGGAACAGCAACTGCTCCCTTACAGCCCAGCAGTACCTGGGCTGCACTGGCTGTCACCGTGCTGAAAACTGCCGCGGTTACCAGCATAGAAGTTTCTTCCACAGTGTGTGTGGAAACACAACCTTGCAGCACTCTCTGGGAGGTGATGAATAGGAAAGGGAAAGGGAGATCATAAGGACCCTGGCCTGGGACACAAGGGTAAGGCCCTCAGCTTCTGATGAGTGCATTTGGGTTGCTTGATGTGTTTGCTGGGAATAGGTTTGCTGCTGGCTTGCCCCTTCATTGTCAGATCTCCCTTGACACGCAGATGTGAGAGTCATGCCTTGATGGGCATCCCAGCCCTGGATGACATGAATCATGGCCAAAGTTCTCCACTGGAGAAGTCTGGGAGCGGACATCTGGTGCTGGAGATGCCTGCTGGTGGAGACCCTTGGCAGGCAGGCAGAAGAGGTAGAGGAGATGTGTGCTCCTCCTCAACTTTCCCATGGCTGTGAGGAGTTCCACTGCCAAAAGGTTGAAGCTGGACAGCCAAAATGGTCTGCCGAAGCAGCAAGAGCAGAGGAGGAACTGTCCGCCCGCAGGGAGAAAGCTGGCTGTGGCGGAAAAAGCCCGATGACAAACGTGTGGCTGCAGAGGGGACTTTCAAGGACACATCGCTGTTGAGTTGATCTAATCCTCTTCACTAACAGGGTAATTGGCCTTGTGGATAGAAGTATTAGATGAGAGATAAGGCTTCTGGCGGCGTCTTGCATGATGTTTTCATAAGACGGGGAAAGTGGTGTAGATTAAGCTAATCCAGCACAAGTAGCTCTCAGTGACTTGATATCAAAATGGAAGGACACGTGACAGTGACACATATTAGGAAACCTTACCAAAAGGTCCAGACAGTGAAGGTGGAAGAGGCTGGTGGCGGTGGTCATCATAGGCAACTGTTGCAGTGGCCTAGGTGTGACTCTGCCTTGTGTCAGAGGTCGGACAAGACACTGGCACCTCCCTCAGAACCCTGTGTCTTTTAAGTAGTTCAAGAAGCACCTTATTCACCAGAAAAAAATCCCAGTCCTCAAAACTCCCCCCCCAACCCCGGTTGTTTGGTCTCCTTTCTTTCAGAATAAAGAAATGATTTCTTCCTACTGCAAGAAACACCCCACACAGTGTAGGTACTCATGGACTGTGATCTGGCCACACTTTTTTGATAAACTTCACCCAGCCTGTTGCTCTACGCGAACTGCTGCAGATCTGAGAGATACAACTTTGAAGCGCTGTCAGGATTCCTGTTAACGCTCTCTCTGACGGTATCACGCTCCGCCGACCCGCTGAAGGGACCCCGACCCCAAAACGTTTGCTATTCCAGAAGAGGTCAGCTGTCCTTCCAAACCCCACGCTTGGCTGCTGCGGCTGTACACCCAGGCGGTCCCTCCTCCCCGCTGCGTGTCCGTGGGTGGCAGTGGCCGCCCGGGCTCAGCCGGCGCCTCCCGCACCCCAAACCCTTTCTCCAGCATCCCCCTCTCGACACG